>CP139507.1:168844477-169075151 GCA_021014915.2 Artemisia tridentata subsp. tridentata | reverse complement strand
AAATGGATTACATTAGGATAATATGTAAACTTTTGGCTTTTAGTGGTGGAGGATACCATGTGGCCGGTTTTGGTGTGTATTAGGGGAGGGTAAATTTTAGTTTTTACTCCGCGTTGGTGTATCGTGTGTCGGTTTAAGTTAAAAAGTTACCGTAAAGTCCCGGTTTGACGTTTTTGGACCCGATAACGTAAAATAAAGTTTTTAACCACGTTTTCGTCAGAAATATAATAAAATGTCATTTCTGACTCAAAAATATATTTATTTGACTAATACCATGTGTACTGTGCTGTCGGTACGCGCGTGCGGTTGTTTTTCAGAAAAAATGCGAGAAAGCTCTCAGTAAATTATAATACTTGTCAGTAACTATCAGAAATGTAAGAATTTAACTTTACTGACAAAAATAAACTTTTCTGCAGTGACTGTAAGCTACAGTATGCTGGGACAGCTCCCGAAAATGCTCAAAAATACCCAGAAACATGCAAATGCGCATAGAAATGCTTAGCTTAACAGTAGTTAATATTAATATAATATTAATTAACAACGTGAAAATTACCATTTGTCACATAACGCTCGTTAAAGGACTAAATATGCAAAAGAAAGAAAGAAGGATCTAGAACCCCCCCAAGGGAGCTAGAGTCGGCCGAACCCTCCCCTTAAGGTTTGGAGGTCGGTTTTCTTGGAGTGGGGAGCAAGCCAAGTGAAGCCTATAAATACATATCATGTGTTCATAATTCACTAGCCCTAATTCCCTAGCTTTCCAACTTCTTTTCTTCTTCCTCTAGTCGTGTCCGGTCGACAATTATCCCTAACACCTAGGGTTTGTCGATTTTAGCTAATACACAAGTGTTGGAATTGTTTGTGGATTAGAACCTAGCTTTTCTCATTGAAACGCTAGTAATACGTGTGTACAAGAACGAAGAGCAAGCTTCCTTTAGCTTGTGAGTTTTTCCCCTATTCGAATAGGTTGTAGTCGATCATCATTAAACCCGTATTAGGGTTTATACCTTGTTCTTGGAGTACACGATTCCTTGTTCTTGCTAGGAATCAAAAGGAGTGATTGGTCCTCCTCTACCGACCAGTGTTGGACGATAGAAATCCTCCATGGTCCGAGGATCATGGGGATTGTATGATGGAAAACCGATCATTGCGGAGAATTAAACAATGATAGGGTAAGAAAATAAGAATTAAACATTTAAGAGGAATAAGAAGAATATTTTTGAATTTTTATAATTAAAAATATTTTAACAAACATAAAGGGAAAAAAGAAAAAGGGAAAAATAAATTTTGAAAAGAAAATCTTCTTGGGTTTTTTATATTAAAGAAAAACTAATCACAATATTTTTGGGATCGATTCGTCAATCGAAATTCGTTTCTCTCAAAACTACTCGCAGAGTGGCGGAGAAGCAAAGGTCCGCTCGAAAGCTGATTAAAAACCCGCCTCTTTCGGTTTGTCAATTTAATGTCAAACCATCCTTAAACCACTTGTATAGGTTGTAATTTCAAGATAATCCGAAAACAATTAACTTACGATTTGTTTTGTTGGGAATTTTTATGGTTTACAACAATTTCAATAAAGTGAGGATGTATTATTTTGTATATTTTTTTTTGAAAACACCTTAGACAAAGTGTGTGTGTTTTTTTTTTTTTTTTTTTTTTTATTTTTTTTTTTTAGAAAATATTCACAAAAATACTATAAACCTTCACAAAGATTGGTTTATAAAACACGAATCGACAAACGAGATTTTAAAAATTCGCTACAGCCTTCCCCGGCAGCGGCGCCAAAAATTGATTCGTTGAAATCAATATATATTTTCCCAAAGGAAATACAGTGGAAGTTGTATTCCCGGGTCGTTATCCCCGATGAAGGATGAATGGAATTTGTGCAATCGGGTTTGTGAATCGTGTTTGGAATATGAAAAATGGAGAGATTTTGGATTTTGATTAAATCTAAAACTATGGGAAGCATAAATAGGCTACGGGAAACTTAAATAACATGGAGTACAAGTCTACAAAGTATAAATCAACAAAACGTAACAAATACGAATTTAAAAAAAGGGAAAACGTTAGACTAAAACGTGAAATCTAGAAAATATTAATCCTAAGAATACCAAATTAATTTTCCTACCTTTTAAATTATAAAAGAAAATTTTAGAAAAAAGAATTATATTTTTTTGATTTTTAAATTAATTATTATGAATTAAAAACTAATCTAAACTATTTAAATGATTAAAAATAGCAGATGACTTTGGAAAAATATGAATTTTTACAGAAAAATCTAAATTTATATCAGGAAGCTAGGAAAAATGAAATGAGGACTTAATTCAACACTAATAAGCAGTTTATGCAAATAAGCAGTTGAGAATAAGCACTAAAATAAGCTGTACAATACCAAATTTTATCAAAAGCTCAAAAACAGATTAACACACTACTTGAAGCTTAAAACTACTGATAAGGTCCAAATAAGCTCTTGGAATAAGCAGAAAAGCAGCAGAACAGTTGTAATGATAGCACAGTTTCAATGATCAACTAGCTAGTTTGCAGCTGACCTATAAGCTAGGTAGAAGCTTATTGGGTGAATCTAAAAGCAGAAACTAAAAGCTCATACCACAGTCTACTTATAACCCAAAAACTCCCAAATTCTACAATCATTTGCTTAACTAATTAGAGCTGAGATCAGATGGCCATGAATACAAAAGACTGATGCAGGTCAGGTCAGTCCAATAGGGCTGATTTGCAGACCTGTTTTAAGCTATTTAATAAGCCAAAAAGTGGAATACATATAATATCCTAAAATCTAGCACTATAATCTAATTAGAATTCAATTTTCAAGTGATAAGCTTAAATGGATAAGCCAGGATTTAGCTTAGATCAGCAGCTAAAAAAGGGGAACTTTCTGATGCAGGAGAACAAGGTTTGACACTTTTTCTCTTTTAAAAACTTGACCAAACTTTATTAACTCTAGGAAACTAACTTAACTACCACTAGGGACTCAGAAGTGCAAAGATTGGGGTTCAAATAAGCTCAGCTTATTCTGAGCTTATTATGGCTGTTTCACCTCTAACTTTGGAACTAGCTAACCAAGAACCTCAAACAACTTCAAAACAGGCAAAGGGCTTCCACTAACTACTCATACAAACTGAACAAATCAAGATCAAAGTTGGGAGAAATGCACATGAACAGTGCTAGAGCTTATTATCCATAAACAGGCCAAAATCCAAACATTCTTTAATGAAACTGAAAATGCTCTTTCTAACTTTTTCAAGATCTAAATTACCATCAATCTAGTTCACACAAACATTAATAATCTCAGAACATAAAAAAAATACTAGAACAAGCAATAATTAAACACTTTGACTTTCGTTGACTATTGAAGAAACTCAGAACTTTATTAACTAAAATATTAAATTACAATGCAAAAGGAAAAATACAATACCTTACACTAATTTAGCTAAATAAAACCTGCCTTTCAAGGCTACAATGTGACTTCTATTTATACTATTTCCTAAAAACTAAGAGTCTTCAACACTTGTGTGCTAGTTTTGTGAGACAAAACAGCTTTAACTTGCTTCTGTGCTTCTTGGGATTTAATCCCAACCCTTGGATTAAAAAGGGAATGATCTCAGCTCTTGATCTCTTATTGGCGCCCAAATGGTGTGGATTGCCAGCGTGGCAATTGGTATCACGTGAAGAGTGTACTTGGGGGAGGGTTAGGGTTGCTGAGACAGAGGTAGGGGGAGGTATGGGACTTGGTGAAAGGTGATGGTGATGGTACGGGTTTGGCGGGATTTTGGGATAAGGAAGAAAGGTGGGAGATGGGTGTTTGACCTAGGTCAGACTTTTGGTTTAGCTAAAACAAAATGGCCGGATCTTGAGCTTTTGGGCTTGGGTTGTTTGTTGTGTTGGATGGAATTAAGGGGTATAAAGGGTTGGTTAGTTTAGGATTGTGTTTAAGTTTAATTATGAAGTTTAAGGACTAAGTTTGCCATTTTTGAAAATCCAGAGACTAAGGCTGCCATTATCTGAAAATAAATTCCAAGGACTATTTGTGTTGTCTTGGTATTTTTGGGGTAGACTTTGACTTTTCTTGATCAAATGCACCATTGTTGTCGAGTCGATCCAAAAATTTCCGTTTTCGCTCCGTTTTCAATCCTTTGTACCTGAAACACATAAAAACACAAAACCAAGGATATCTGCAATATATTTGGGTGTTTTTGGTCATTTTTGTGTCTTAAATGGGTGTAAAATGATGAGTATTTACACACTCATCAGTATGCTTTAATGTTATGTTGTTTATGTTTATGTGTTTATAGTTTTTATGATTCACATATTCCAACAGTGGCATCAAGAGCCCGTTTATACATTGTAATTAATTACTAAAACATAAAATTGAACCTATGTGAATAGATACATGCAATTGGTAATCTAGGGTTTTGATTTTTTGTAAACCCTAATTTTTGGGTCGACACCCATTTATTAGATTTAGGGTTTTTGGTTTTGATAAAATCTTGTAGAAACCCTAGGATTGCATGCAATTTTATGTGTAAATTAATGAATACCTTGTGATGTCATTAATTTAGTATGCGTACAATATTGGCTTGTTAATATGTGTTACATGATTATAAGTGCAATATGGGGAATCCATGACAAAAACATGCATGTTTTGTCATGGAAAATTGATGCTAAGTGTTACATGTTCTACGTGCTAATTGTTGCGATTATTAATTAACTAGGGGTTTTAGTAATTAGATTGTTGAATACGAATTAAAATTACTAAAAGTTAATTAATTAGGTTTTTAGGAAAGACCTAAAATTGGGGAAGACCCCATATTAATCGCATGTTTTATCAATTATGTGTGTTATGTATATGTTAATCATAAGACTTACGCGGCCAAGAAATTGGCGTCTGTGGTCCATTGGGTACAATGAGCTCAAAAACCAATGGGAGTCTTAAGACCAACATATACATATTAATTGATTTATTAGCATGTTCATTTTTAAGTTGTTTTGTTTATTTTTTTAATTGCGCATTTGTTATTATGTTGTAGACATATTTATAACAAAGGGTAATTTTTCAAATACAAAAATAAACATGACTTAATAATGGTGTAACATTGTTTTAAGCAAGAAAATCATAAGTGTTTAATTAATTGATGTGACTGTACAAAAGTGGTCGAAGCGGCGGACCTAAAATTGACAAACTATAAAGTGGGTATAAGGTTGGTTTCGCATTAAATTGTGGCCTTAAAGAGACTCCATTCTGTCTCTCCGCTTGCCTGTGCGTCAATTTTAGACTTACCAAGTACACCATGATAACGTACGAAGCATCTTAAGGCAATGTTGTAAGTTTCTCAACGCCATTAATTAAAACTTTGATGATTTGAGCTGATTAATGTAACGAATGAGTAAACTGGTTTTGAAATATATATGATACAAAGATGAATGCATGACATCTTTGTACATATTTTGATTACACACATCAAAAATATAATACCCATAAATTTAAGTTATATGCCATCCAACTGAAAAGGAAACACCTAAGGTTTCATCCTACATCACTAGCAGCCAAAGCTGAATGTGATGTTCAAAGGGTGGTTGTCTAAGGGTAAATTGAGTACTTTCATTGCTAGCAGCCAAAGCTGATGTGATGAAACGGCGTCAATTTACAGTTTCCTAAGTTGGTTGACTTAATTGAGCACTTTCATTACTAGCAACCAAAGCTGATGTAATGGAACGACGTCAAGGCATAAAGATGGGGATGAAACATGCTTACATTTGCAATTGAGGTTGGCATAATATGTAAGTCCCATGATTTCTAGGAATTGCAATTGGATATTGGCAATTGGGTGATCCCGTACCTTATTGAGTACTTTTATTGCTAGCAGCCAAAGCTGATGTAATGAAACGACGTCAATTTGGATCCTAGTTTTCAGTAAAAATTAAATGGTGAATGTAGTTTACCGTGGGTGTTTAATTTTCTTGAAAAGTTTAATTATCGAAAGTACTAACTTTTGAACTTTTTCTGTAGAAATGGCCCAACCCGACAACACAAACATGAATAACATGAGTTCTGCTTTCAAAGCTATGATTGAAAGAGAAAAGTTGACTGGACTAATAATTTCAATGATTGGTATCGTTCTTTGAGAATTACTCTTAGAATTTCTAAAAGATTTGAATATCTTAGTAAGCCTCTTCATGCAGTTCCTGCTGGTACTGCCTCCACTACTGAGCATGAGGAGTACAACACTGAGTATGAAAAGCACAATGATGTGGCTTGTCTCATGTTATCTGGAATTGACACTCAATTGCAAAAGCAATTTGAGAACTATGGTCCTATGAACATGATAAATGAGCTCATACGCATGTTTGAAAAACCACCAATGGCAGAGTTATATGATCTGTTAGATTCTCTAGCCAAGTGTAAGCAGGATGCTGGTACACCCGTGAGTGCCCATGTATTGGAGATGAAAGAATATCTTGACCGATTGGATACACTCGGATGCGGATACGTGCAAGATGTGAAAGTTGGCCTCATCAATCGATCCCTCAATCAGGAATTGTATGGTGAGTTTGTGCGCAACTTTAATATGCATTGCACGGGGAAGACGATAAGTGATTTGCATGCAATGCTTATCGACTTTGAGAAGGGACTCTCAAAGAAGGCACCTACACCTGCTGTTATGGCAATAAAGGGTGGTAGGGTTACTAAGCCCAACAAACCGCAGCATGTGAACAAGAAGGGCAAAGGCAAAGCTGACAAAGGAAAACAGGTCGTGATCCATCAACAGAAGCCTAAGAAGCAGAATCCTCCTGTGAAGAAGGTTTATCCCAAGAAGGATACGGCTGCTTGTCACCACTGCAACACTCCTGGACATTGGAAGAGGGACTGTCCATTACTGCTTGAGGAGTGTCGCAAGAATAAAAATGCCAAGGCTGCAAATGGCGCGAGCACTTCAGTTATTTTATGGTTGAATTATTTTCCTTTCCTCGTAAGCAAAATGCCTGGATATATGATACAGGATGTGGTATTCACATTTGTAATACATCGCAGGGGCTTAGAGAAGCGAAGAAACTGAACTATGGAGAATGCTACTTGTACGTGGGCAATGACATACGTGCAGCAGTTGAAGCCATAGGGACATTTGATTTAGTTTTACCTTCGGGTTTAATTTTAGTATTGAACAATTGTCATTACGCACCGTCTATTGTTAGAGGTGTTGTTTCAGTTTCTTTATTGTTGGATAATGGATTTGAACACGCATTTAATAATAATGGAATTTCGGTTTCTTTAAATTCTGTTTTTTACTTTAATGCAATTCCATTAAATGGTGTGTTTGAAATAGATATGGAAAATCATGTATCCAATGGAAATAATTCTATGTATAGCATTGGCAATAAGAGAATCAAGTCTAACTTGGATTCGTCTTATCTTTGGCACTGTCGTCTTGCCCATATAGGTAAGAAACGCATGGAAAAGCTGCAACACGATGGGCTTTTGAATAATATCAATGATGATTCAGTTGATAAATGCGAATCTTGCATATCGGGTAAGATGACAAGGAAATCCTTTTCACATCAAGTGGAAAGGGCTGAGGATCTACTTGGATTGATACACACCGACGTGTGTGGTCCACTTAGACACGTGTCAAAGCGCGGTGCTACCTACTTCCTAACCTTCACGGATGACTATAGTCGTTATGGTTATGTTTATTTACTTAAACATAAACATGAAGTCTTTGAGACATTCAAGGTTTTTAAAAGTGAAGTAGAATTACAACTCGGTAAGAAGATTAAGGCTCTTCGATCCGATCGTGGTGGTGAGTATTTAAGCCAAGAGTTTAAAGATTATCTAGCTGAGTGTGGCATTGTCCAACAACTCACATCTCCTTATACTCCACAACAAAATGGAGTATCTGAAAGGAGAAATCGTACATTGTTAGATATGGTACGATCTATGTTTAATCTGACAACTCTTCCCTTATCCTTTTGGGACTATGCCCTTGATACGGCTGTTCACGTGTTGAATAGGATTCCAACTAAGAAGGTTGATAAGACTCCATATGAATTATGGACTGGAAAGGCTCCAAATTTGTCTTACTTAAAGGTCTGGGGTTGTGAGGCGTTTGTTAAACGTGACTCACCGGATAAACTCCAACAAAGATCTGTTAAGTGTATCTTCGTAGGATACCCTAAGGAAACTAAGGGTTACTACTTTTACTTCCCACCAGATAATAAAGTCATCGTGGCTAGGTATGGCGAATTTCCTGTGGAACCTGAAAGTTTAGGTCCTCCACCTGAAGTTGAAGTGGTACCCATTCGCAGATCTAAAAGATCTGCAAAAGCTCCTGAACGTCTATGTTTAAACGTAGAGTGTGAGGAAACTATACTAGGGGATCTAGATGAACCTACTAGTTATAGGGCTCCATAAATAGTCCTGAAAAGGAAAAATGGCAGGTTGCTATGAATGGGGAGATGCAATCCATGAGAGACAATAATGTCTGGATTGAAGTAGACCTTCCTCCCAATGCTAAGGTAGTTGGGAGTAAATGGCTCTTCAAAAAGAAAACGGACATGGATGGCAATGTACACACCTACAAAGCTCGTTTGGAGGCTAAAGGCTTCACCCAAACATATGGTGTTGACTATGAGGAGACCTTTTCTCCTGTAGCTGACATTAGAGCTATTAGGATTCTTATAGCCATAGCTGCTTACTATGACTATGAGATTTGGCAGATGGATGTCAAAACCGCCTTCCTTAATGGTCGCCTAGATGAAGACATCTATATGGCGCAGCCTGAAGGGTTTGTGAATCCAGATTTTCCTGAGCGGGTATGCAAGCTTCAAAGATCCATTTATAGATTGAAGCAAGCATCTAGGCAATGGAATAAGAAATTTGATGAGGAAATCAAGAAGTTTGGATTTACTCAAAATTTCGATGAGCCATGTGTATACCACAAAGCTAGTGGGAGTAATACTACTTTCCTAATTCTATATGTCGATGAAATATTAATCATGGGAAATCATATACCAAGTCTTAATGAAGTTAAGGCGTATCTTGGTAAAGGTTTTTCCATGAAGGATTTAGGAGAAGCAGCTTACATCCTTGGAATCAAGATCTATAGAGACAGATCTAAGCGGTTGATTGGATTAAGCCAAAGTGCTTACATGGATAAAATATTGAAGAGATTCAATATGCAAAATTCCAAGAAGGGATATTTGCCCATGCAAGTAGAACATGGCTTAAGCAGCGAACTATGTGCCTCAACACCTGAAGAGGTGGCACACATGAAGAAAGTTCCATATGCTTCGGCAGTAGAATCTATCATGTATGCAGTGAGATGCACAAGGCCAGATGTGGCGTTTGCGCAAAATTTAACCAGTCGTTACCAACAGAATCCAGGGAAAGATCACTAGCATGCTGTTAAGAACATTCTTAAGTATTTAAGGAATACTAAAGATATGTTTCTTGTGTACGGGGGAAATCCAGACGCAGAACTGAATGTTACAGGTTTCTGCGATGCGTCATTTCAGACTGATAAAGATGATACGAAGTCTCAGACGGTTACGTTTTTGTCTTCAATGAAGGAGCTGTAGACTGGAAGAGTAAGAAGCAGAGTACAACGGCCATGTCTGCTACAGAAGCTGAGTATATTGCTGCATCGGAAGCGGCTATGGAAGCTATTTGGATAAGGAAATTCATTTCGGATCTTGGAGTGATGCCGTCAATTGAATTACCTATAAATGTGTATTGTGACAACTCTGCCGCAATCACATTCGCCAATGAACCTGGAGTTATGAAAGGCGCCAGACATTTCCATAGGAGATATCACTATGTTCGAGAACAAGTCGAACTAGGAGAGATCAATTTACTCAAAGTTCACACATATGACAATCTGGCTGATCCTTTTACGAAGGCGTTACCTAAGGAAAAGTTTACTCAACATGCTAGTGGTATTGGTCTTCGTTTAGCCAGTAGTTTCATGTAAATCTGTTGGATTAGTATTTGGATAAGGGATATGTAAACAGTATTATTTTAATGAAATAAAGTGCGGATAACGTTTATTATCATTTGTTAATATTGTATCCTATATTTGCATGTTTAAATCCGTGAATAATTAATTTATTCTAAATAGTCCGTTGCCAATCAATAATATGGGAATATTATTGAACTAAGGCAAATGTGAAGTGTTGGTTGAATATACTTAAGTATATTAATGCGTGGGCATGCCAAGTTCACATGATATTCAATATTGGATAAATTGAATATAGGACAGATCCCAAGCACATGATTATACTTTATGGATCGTCGTCATTAAGTAAATCATGAATATTTATCCTCAGACTTGAGATACCAGGTAACTGCCGAGGATGTAGCTCATTTTCTGTAAGGTAGTCTAACGCTATCCGTAACTGGTAGTTATAAGGGCTATTTTCGGAGGTGATGCAAAGTTCGAGGGTTATGCTCGTAGTCAAGAAATGATTTGTTCCTTCAAATTTGTTTTGAAGTTTAATACTGTTTGGCCACTCGTAGGGTTGACAAGATGTTTGCGTGCGCACGCCCAAAGGCTATCTGGAAGACGTTCAGATGATTTGGTAATCTTGATCAATTATGTATAAACGAGAAACTAATTGTTAATTATGGAATGACCTAGATCCATATCTATATTAACGCGGTATTAGAAACAAAAGGATAAGTATGATGATATAATCATCACGTGGTTTTTCCAGGAAAACCATACTCGGGTCGATCTGGGGGCATTGGGGGTGTTAAGCTAGACTAACCCATGTCATTACTATATTAATGAATATCCAAGTGGGAGCTGTTAGAGTTTATGGATAATAATTAATATACGTATGTCCAGTTTCGAACACGAGACTTCGGGATTGCACACATTACGTATGAGTCTCAATGGTTTGAATAATTAAATATAGTTTTATGATTTATTTATTCATTTCACAAACGAACACTTAACGACCGTTAGTATTTAATGGGGTTAGAGATAACGCTCGTTAAAGGACTAAATATGCAAAAGAAGGAAAGAAGGATCTAGAACCCCCCAAGGGAGCTAGAGTCGGCCGAACCCTCCCCTTAGGGTTAGGAGGTCGGTTTTCTTGGAGTGGGGAGCAAGCCAAGTGAAGCCTATAAATACATATCATGTATTCATAATTCACTAGCCCTAATTCCTTAGCTTTCCAACTTCTGCAACCTTCCGCCTGCGGGAATTTCACCACACAGTCTATTATAACTAACGTTCAGCCTTTCCAAATCTAGTCTTATTAGCATCTCTGGCAAATTCCCATATATCCTATTATGATTCAAATCTAATGAAGCCAAGCTCTCTGGAAACTCATTTAGCTTTGAGAAGTTAAACTCAAACATGTTTCTTGAAAAGTCAGCTGCTTCAATTGTCTTGTTGGTACCAAAAAACACCGATAAGTCTCCCTGCAGCCGGTTTTTTGACAAGTCTAGCCATGTAAAGTTCACCTGCAGTGACGGATCCAGAAAGAAAAATTACAATGACACCAGAAAATTACCATAACATAGCATAGATTATACTTACCAGCATGATATTCTAATGTAGCAATATATACATATAGTAAACAGAACTAAAGTCATGATTCAGAACGTTACATTTAGTTGGATGATTCACACAAGTTGTGAATCACTAAAGATGATGCATAAATTTATATGATAATGCAAAAAAAATTCATGTATTATGTGAATATTCAGTATGTTATTTGAACAAATGTGACATTAAATAATGGACAGCTTCATGATAGATTAGCTTAACATCCGAACCTGAGCCAGCGACTTGGGGACAGTTCCATTAAGCAGATTATGAGACAGATATATAGCAGGAACATTTCCTGTAAACGTCCCAAACGAGTCAGGAACAGGCCCAGTTGCAGTGACGGATCCAGAAAGAAAAATTACAATGACACCAGAAAATTACCATAACATAGCATAGATTATACTTACCAGCATGATATTCTAATGTAGCAATATATACATATAGTAAACAGAACTAAAGTCATGATTCAGAACGTTACATTTAGTTGGATGATTCACACAAGTTGTGAATCACTAAAGATGATGCATAAATTTATATGATAATGCAAAAAAAATTCATGTATTATGTGAATATTCAGTATGTTATTTGAACAAATGTGACATTAAATAATGGACAGCTTCATGATAGATTAGCTTAACATCCGAACCTGAGCCAGCGACTTGGGGACAGTTCCATTAAGCAGATTATGAGACAGATATATAGCAGGAACATTTCCTGTAAACGTCCCAAACGAGTCAGGAACAGGCCCAGTTATCCTATTTCGATCTAGATGAAGCGTTTCAAGATTTGGAAGCATAGCCAGTTCCGACGGGATCGAACCATTAAAATTATTAAACGACAAATCAAGTGTCGTTAAGCTCTTAAGTTGGCTTAAAAATGCACGGATGGGACCAGATAGATTAGTCCTGCTGATAGCAAGTGTTTTGAGGTGCCTGAGTTTAGTAATAGTGGTGGGTATTTGGCCCGTGAGGTTGGTTAGTTTACGAAAGATTACAGTTTCAAGGTATAATAGGTTGCCAAGGGAGTTCGGGATTTGAGCTGAGATATTGGCTGAGAAGATGGTTAAGGAGTTGATACGATCGTTGTAGAGATCACATTCTACATACTCCCATTTACAGCAGTCGGAATTTCGCGTCCATGTGGCTAAAATGGATGGATTTCCGAGGGATCGTTTGATTCTAAGGAGATTTTTTTCGTCTTTTGGGTTGCAACGCTGGGAGAAAGAGAGGGAGGGTGAAATAGAGAAGGGTGATGGTGAATGTGAAGGTGAAGAAAGAGGTCTTCATTTTTGGGTGACATTTTAACCTTTGGAAGTCATATTTATGGATATGGAAAAGTGTAAAAATGTCCGTATATGCAGAAAAACTAGACGAGTACCCGTGCATAGCAACGAGATTTTATTGCGGCACATAATTATGATTGTGATATTTTTGTTAGGTGTTTCGTACAACATTTATTCATACAACGTAAAAAAATCAAAATGTAACTGTAAATTATTTTAACATATAATGATTTTAAGTAAAAGAACAAATTTTAATAGCTAATTTCAACATTCAATAAATGGGATACATTAGTTTTAAGTTTCTTAAATTAGTTTCCAGCCTTCCATTTAAGTAAAAGAACAAATTAGTTTCTTAAATTAGTTTTAAGTTTTCACTTTTTGGTTTTTCCTTTATATACGGTAGTATAGATACTTTACGTGAATACTAATGGAGTCATGGAGTGTAGAGAGCAAAGGTATCCATTGGTGTTTTAAAAAAAATGGATGTCCATTGTTATAAAATACCAGGCGGTAAGAATACTAGTCTTCCAAAGCGGAGGTCAAGGGTTCGAATCCAACGGGAAAAAAATTAATCCCCTTGTGGCTACGGAGGTTCACATGCGCCGACTCCGAGCCATCCAAAAGATAGTCGCCCTGAAATTAGTCGGCACACAATGTCAAGTTGGAAACCATGTACCCAAAAAAAGTATATTAAATCAACAAAAAGAAAGTAATATGAAAATCTTGATTCTTTATCTTCTGGTTTTTCACAAATATTGGAATGGTTCAAATATAACCAAACAAGATGAAACCAAAGTAACCAACAGGTTTTAGAACAGCAACCAATTTCATATCATGTTACAAATGCGTTAACAATACATTTTGAACGAACAAAGAAATCATGTAAATCAAATTGCGATGATCATACTGTTAAAACCAAACCATTCGCAGAACATGTACAACAAGAGAGATCAATTGCTTCCTATATTGTATTAACTTTACAGAGATTAATAAGTAGAAGCATCTTCTCTGTGTGTATGACGGTCCCCACAATCATAAAGGGGACTCCTTCCACTGTAATCTATTTAGCCCATCTCTAATCGCTCTACGGAACTCACCATTGTGGAGAATGAATGACGAGACGTGCCCACCCGTTACCCATCTCACTTCTGATCCGGGCCAAGCTCTTTGGACCTCCAACACTGAGTGACTAGGGATGTATCCATCATCCTAACAAACATCAATTGTGAAAAATGTCAAGCACCAGATGATGTAGGGGTTATTTGGGTGCGTGTTATGTAAAGCAAGTACTTCAATAAAATTAGCAGTTGAAAATTATTTTTGGATTTGCTTTCTGCTATTCAAAGTTTTGAGTAACTGATAAAATGACCAAAACAAGACACTTTTTTTGTGAAAAGTTGGATGCTTTGTAAAATGGAAATACAAGTCTCAAATTACCTTGGAGATAAATTAGTTTTGTCGGTCGTGGTAAGAAACTGATTATTGGACCCCTTAATAACTATAAAATAATGAGAATAAATAATTTATATAACTATTAAAAACTGATTACTGTGACTTCAGTCCCAAAACGCAAATCCAAACACCTCCATTAACATTTATATGATTTGAGCGACTGCTAAATAAAATTTGTGTACTGATAACCAATAATAGTTTACTCTCTCTTTGTCATCAAATCATAACATAAAGACATGATTGTACACATAAGAAGGGACTATTTCCATTTGAATAACACTAAGATTGTTTGCAGTAAGTACTTACAGTGGCAGCAACAAGAATGACCGCATTCGGGGCTTTTGGGACAGGAAAGCGCGTAACATCCGTAAGAGACAACACATGTCTCATTCGCTCTTGAACTTGATCAAGTGTCATAGCAGCCGAAAGATCCTCTCTTAAGGCATCCCATGCGGTAGCATGCTTCAATACACCTTCACAGAATGCCACAACAGCCGAGTGTGGAGACAAAAACGGGAATGTAGCAACCGGTGTAGGATGTAAAGATCCAACCATAGCAGCATGTACTCCACCTAAACAAAACAAATGTAATAAGAGCTTGAAATGTTATTTTTAATTTATTAAATCTTGGCCATTTGACTGATCCCGTGAAAGTGTAGATTATAATGTTGAAAAGTTACCCATGCTTAGACCACAAACTCCCATTTTCCCGTAACCTTCTTCACAATCTAACCAATGTAGAAGACTACGAGCTTCTTCAATGGTAGCTCTTCCTAATAAAAGCAAATCGCTCACGCATAACAATTTTGACCCGCTCTGCAGAAATGGCCGCCTTTGTCCGTAAAAAGGGCTGCGGTAGTTTAAAAGTGAATAAAGATAAATGTGTGAACCTGTAACAAGTCATGGATTGGTTGTTACCTCTCAAGAACCATAGTTGCAATATTTTCCTTTAAAAGTGGTCCACCAAGACGCAACCTTCGCTCAAAACTATGGTCCCCCGTACCTAAAATATAAGCATGATGCATTAATCAACAAAAATAATTGGACAACCCCATCAAAAAAGTAGAAGAGATCATTGTAGGTATAAGAGAAACAAAATACGACCTTAATTCTTTACCAGTCAAGTTTACATCTTTTCTGAAAACACCAAAACTAAAAGTGATTACATCCAAATCTCATTCATAAACCCACAATCTCTACTTGTCGTCTATAAATATAAAATAAAGTTCGAGGCTTTATAAGTCCAAATAACACACAAATCATTGATTTTACTTTTTTTGTTTTAAAAAGACTTGGGCTACAAAAACATGTTTTAAGTGGAGATGATCCCACGTGCTGTATACTTAGTAGGTTAAGTTGGTCCTGATTTTAATGGGTTCAACATCCCCCATCATATGTCCAAACCAAATATTAACACCCCTATTGGCGCAGAAAAGCATTTGGTTGCAAATTTGAAAAAATCAACCACCCCGACAACTAATATACAAATTGGATCCTGTTATAGACATCCTATTGTCGAGATACTCCAAACGACCATCCTATGAATTACTAGTAAGTAATAAGCTGAAGGTTAATAAAATGTATTTAAAAAAAAGTTGCAGACATCTCAGTAATTTCATAAAGGAACTTTTACTTTTAACAACTAACATAATCATGCAAGAAAGAGCAGTAAATTCCTGATGTGGATAGTAAACCTAAAAAGGGGAACTTACTAACATACTTCTTCAAATATATCTTCAACAAATATTGAAGTGTTCAAATTGTAAATGTTTACGGTCAACAACTAACAATTTAGAAGTTTAGTCTGTCTATTATGTCATTTAAAGTATGAGACTTCTTTTTATAATGCTAGCTTTCAGTCATTACCACATTCTCAGGGAAATGATAGTTCAAGAAACTTCTTTGCTTTATTATAAATACTATTCCTGATGCAAAAACTAGGCAACAGTGAGTATTTAATTGTTAGAATACACACAGAATCAGCCTACACCGAGTTTCAATATAAAATGTATCCAAACGACAACTCATATGAACTGCTGAATCCCTGCACCAATATCAGATTTAATATTGCTATGAGATTAGGATACCGCAACAAGGTGTCTATTTTTTATCAAGATTATCCCACATATGTCAGATAAGACACTCTACGATTGCATATGAAGAAGCAACTTAAAACTCATACAATCATACCATGGGTAAAGTTAAGTGATAGGTTCTTCTAAGCTCAAAGATGTGTTGGTATGAGGGTCTTGATAATCTAAGATTGCTTGGATAATTCTTGAATCGTGTATAGTCCACTTTCCGAATACAATATTTCGACCCTATTAGGTGCCTTGGGTTACACAAAATTCGTATATGGGATAAGACAAGAACACACTCAAATTCTAGGCACAAGAATGAGAGCAAAAACATGTAGAATATTGTATGTGTTGTTATGATTGTTTATCTCTAAATGAAAGACCAAAATGATGTTTATATATAATAAACAAAGTAACTATTTGTGAAAATTCACGCCCCTTCATGAATAATCACACCTTTTGGTGAGAAGTTACAATATTTCAAATAGATTCCAGCGACACCTCGTTAGTGACACTTTTTCTGTGCTACTATTTGAATAGTTACATCTATTAATCTGTTGCAACATTCTAGCGACGAATAATCTGTCACTATAACTTTTCCCATTCATTGTATCTGGATCAAGTAGTTTATACAAGTGTGTACTAGCCTAACTTGTATTAGAACTTAACTTGAAATCACTTTGGTCTCGGGTAATCTTAATTACACAAAATGCTTGATGACACTAAAATCACCAACAAGATGTTGACATGGTTACCAACAATCAATGATTATTCATAAAACAGTACTTTGAACAATCAGTTTTTAACAGTTTTAACTTTTTAAGAGGAAGGTTTCAAAAAACCAAGATTTATCCAGTTTACTTTACTTAAAAACCCCTTTAAAAAAAGAGGTACGACTCATTTCTGAATTTGGCTTACCAAGAACAAGAATGTAACTGATAAAAATGTATATGTCCCAAACTTCCATAGCAACCCCTGACTCGTAATATGTTTAATCTAAGATGGCATTCATTAATAAGAGAGTAAGAGGTTGAATTTATGGACGGGTCGATTGAACGAGATAATTGGTGCTACACAGTTCAGGTCTCTATCATAAATAAGTAATACAAAGGGTCAATTCAAATTTCACAAACTTCTAAACACGGTGTGAAAGCATATCTTTTTATGTTAATCCATTTAATCTTTTCTGTTAGTAGACTTGTTATATTGCATAGGTTCGTTAATGCTTAAAACAAGCTTCTACACAGCAATTCCTTTGGCTTAGATAAATCAAAATTGGGTTGGGTTACAATAGCGCCATGTTAATTCCCACTAGCTCACAATGACACAATGGCAGATTTATAACAGCAGTTACTATGCTAATATCACCATCATTAGCAACAACATCTTGACAAATCAACACTTTTTTAACATGGATATCTTTAGCATCACATGCCTACCTGCAGCCAATATTAACTAGACCTCGACTAAATTCGCAGAATTTATCTTCTATTCAATACAAATACACACAAAACCATTTGAGCAACATACCAATGTAATTCAACTATCATCAAAATAACTACTTCCAATCTCCAAAACCACATTAACCTTAACCAATATTCAATTTT
The DNA here is from genome assembly GCA_021014915.2 of Artemisia tridentata subsp. tridentata. Taxonomy (NCBI): domain Eukaryota; kingdom Viridiplantae; phylum Streptophyta; class Magnoliopsida; order Asterales; family Asteraceae; genus Artemisia; species Artemisia tridentata. Next base: position 169,057,162 of record CP139507.1, on the reverse strand, counting down.
TCAATCCAATCATACCAACAAAAGCAAATTTTAAGCTTTTTATCATACCTGCCAGATGAACAACACAAGCCATCTTATGAGGTGGCACATATTTAGGAGCAAGAAAAGCAACTCTTGCAATATGACTCTCCGGTGGCAATGCATTAATAATCTGTTCATCACAAGGAGTCCTAAAAACACCTTCTTTCAAACAAGCACTTTTAGTTTCCCAAACTGTTCTCCACATTGGTTTAATCATCTTCGGACCTTCAACTTCTGGAAAAATCTGATTAATCATTTTCTCGAAAAGATCAAGTTTTGTACCACCCCATCCTCTTGAAAAAAATTGTGGGCTTAGTTTTGTTCTATGCATAAATGCACCATATACATGGTCTAATACATAATGTAGTATCCCAATCTTGATAGCCACCATAACCAAATCTATATATCAAATCCTTAAAAACTCCTACTTTTTTATTTATACTTTTTCTCAATTTTAACCAAAATGAAAACACACCCACAAATCAAAACACTTCAATTCACCAAAAAGATATCCTTAAAATCCAACCTTTAACATTTTTAATTCACCAAAAAGATTCAAACTTTAATCAAAACCTTGACAAAAAAAATCCAAATTTTTGCACTTTTTGTCAAATATAATCACAATTAAAACAGACCCACAAATCCAAACACTGTAATTCACCATAAATCACCCCAAAAAAAATCAAACCTTAATAAAATCCTTATAAAAAAAATCCAATCTTTTTGTCAATTTTAACCAAACTGAAACCATACCCACCAATTAAAACACCTTAATTCACCATAAATCACCAAAAAGATTCAATTTTTAATCATATTAGATCATTTAAAAATATGCCCAAATTAGATAATGCATATTAAGATCTGGCTTTGATTGCATTTATCAAATGGTTAAGTGGCTTTGAAGGGTGCAAATAAAGAAATGATTTTATGTGAAAATATTGTTGGAAAAATCAAAGATGGTGGGATTGTGAATAAAACTGTGGGTGTGTATAATATATAGTAATGACAGGTGGATAAGTCATAAGATGGAGACCCTTTTTAGAACCACGTCTCAATCGCTTTTTGGCTTTGTGTGTTTTCTTGTTTTCGTTTTTAAGTCAATTGCTTGCGTGTATCGTGTTTTCTTGTTTTCGTTTTTAAGTCAATTGCTTGCGTGTATCTTATCTTCAATGTTTTGCAAAAAAAAGAAATGATTTGCAAACTCAATTGATTGATACACTCTAATTTAGAGTGTTTTGACATTTATACCCTCACATCACTTTACTCATTTCCACTCTTGTAAGGGTATAAATGTCAAGACACTCTAAATTAGAGTGTGTCAATCAATTTTAAGAGTGTGCAAATCACATCCCTTCGTAAAATGACTTGGACCTTTGTGTTTTGGTTGGGCTACAGCTGAAACTTAACTTACATATAAGCTGGAAGTTTAGCTGAAATTTAACTTATATTGAAGCTGAAACTTAACTTACTTTTAAGCTGGAAGCAGTGATGGAACCAGGGGGTGTCCCAGAGGGCCCCCATTGATTTTTTTTTTCGTAGTGCATCGATTTTTTTTAAATGCACTCGGTCCATAAAACTTTTGTTTGTAGTATTATTTAATTTATTCTAAGTGCATCTGGTCATTTTGTGTCTTGGTTCCACCCCTGGCCGGAAGTTTAGCTGAAACTTAACTTATATATAAGCTAGAAGTTTTGAGTTTATTTTTTCTGTATAGTTTTTGATGAATTAATAGAAACTAAAGTTTATTATTATAAAAGCACATAAAAAAATACATCAGATTAAATTACATGCGAAGTATATTCTAAGCTTTTGCATGTTAATCAATTATATTTTGACGGATATCTAAGTAATTTGACTAGCTATAAGCTTAAATAATCTTTCATAAGCCCGTTAATTGGTTTGGGCTTATGAAAGCATATAGCTTATAAAAGCTTCCATCAGCTTTTGTGACAAACAAAACTTATTTTACATGTTAGCTTATTTTAAAAGCTCAAGTCCTTCTAATTTTTCACAAGCCCGCATCCGAACACATTAATAACTTAGGCTCTAATTTTATTAGATACGTACTTTGAAAGTGGCCAAGGGGCGAATTCTCCTATATATAATGGAGCGTCGAGTTTTGCTACAGTTGTTGTAGCAGTGTTGGGCTCGATTTTGGGTTGTGGGCTCCCGCTTTTTCCCTTTCGTTTGTTCCGTCGCTTCTTTTAGCCTTTTTCTGATCGCTAATAATGCGGTACCTACCTCATTTATTTACCCTTTTTCCGATCGCTAATAATGTGGTACCTACCTCGCCGAAACCCTACTTGACTGCCGGTATTATTTACTTGCGGATCGGTTATGGTAGCTGCTCTTTTAGATGTCTTTTGCTTATGTAGCTGTTTTTTGTGGTAGTTGCTGTTTTTTTGTGGTAGGTTATTTGTTCATCGTTTGCTTATGTACTTACGGATCGGTTATGGTGCTTTTTTGTGGTGCTTGCTTGCGGATCGGTTATGGTAGCTGGTCTTTTAGATGTCTTTTGCTTATGTAGCTGTTTTTTTTTTGTAGTTGCTGTTTTTTTGTCGTAGGTTATTTGTTCATGTTTTGCTGTGGCTTATTTGTTCATCTTTTGCTTATGTGGCTGCTTCTTTTGTCGTAATCTGCCGATATTTTGTTTCTTTATGGTTTATGATTTAGATCTATATTATGTATCCGTTTTTAGGTCTGATATTGGGATTTTAGATCTATAGATGCTCTTTTAGACGTCTTTTGCTTATGTGACTGTTTTTTGTGGTGCTTGCTGTTTTTTGTCGTAGGTTATTTGTTCATCTTTTGCTTATGTACCTGCTTACTAGACTCCCGATATTGTTTACTTACGGATCGGTTATGATGGCTGTTCTTTTACATGTCTTTTGCTTATGTAGCTGCCTTTTGTGGTACTTGCTGTTTGTTTTTGGTACCTTATTTGTTCGTCTTTTGCTTATGTGCCTGCTTCATCCGTTGTTAGCTCTGATATTGGAATTTTAGATCTATAGCTGTTTTTATGGTTTATGGTTTAGATCTTTAGATGTTTTGTGTGGGTAAAAAAGTTATGTTGAGATTGGTTTGTGTTGCTCTTTTATTTGGTTTAGTTTATAATTTCTTTGTGTATGTTTATGCAGTTACTCTTTCATATTGTGATGCGTTTGTTAAGTCACTTGATATGTCACCTATACCTGTTATTAGTGGAAATAGCAGATATGAGTGCCATATCAAGTGGTCTAACCAACGTTTCATATTTTTTGGCGTGATTCAGTTTACTTATTCGCCTTTTTCTTCTGTGTTGGTTGCACAGTTGCCTTGCAAAGGTATTGGCGACGCAATTCTTGAATGTCATAGTATAAATACTGACTATGTAACTGGATCCGTTTCGCAACTGTCTTCAACTTAGAGCGGCTATTATATAATCAGGTGGTGGCGTGGCAATTACCGGACGGCATAGTGTAAACAATAACTAAGCAACCGGTCTTATTTTGCAGCCACTACCTCTTTTCAGCTGTCTCTGTACACCGACCGTGATAATTTTCTCAAGTTACATTTTCTGAACGCATGTTGCTTGGCGAGGTAACCAAGATTGTGGCTGCAGCCATGCCATGTGTTTAGTGTTCCTTGCAAAGGTATCACCGATGCAGTTCTTAAATGTCATAGTATGAATACTGACTATGTAACTGGATCCGTTTTGCAACTGCCCTCAACTTAGAGTGGCTACTGTTGCTACATTTGACATAACAGTCTTGGGCTCAGTTTCGAGTTGTGGGCTCACGCTTTTTCCCTTTCGTTTGTTTGCTGGCTTCTTTTAGCCTTTTTTCGATCGCTAACAAATGAGGGAATGCACTGGAGAATGCGGTAACTACCTCATTTATTCTTGCATCTTGTGGTGTCTTCTGCTGAAACCTTACTTGACTGCCGATATTGTTTACTTGTGGGTTGGTTATGGTAGCTGCTCTTTTAGATGTCTTTTGCTTATGTAGCTGTTTTTTATGGTGCTTCCTGTTTTTTGTGGTAGGTTCTTTGTTCATCTTTTGCTTATGTGCCTGCCTACTTGACCGCCGATATTGTTTACTTACGAATCGGTTATGGTGGCTGCTCTTTTAGCTGTATTTTGCTTATGTACCTGTTCTTTGTCGTACTTGCTGTTTTTTGTGGTCACTTATTTGTTAATCTTTTGCTTATGTGGCTGCTTCTTTTGTCGTAATCTGCCGATATTTTGTTTGTTTATGGTTTATGATTTAGATTTATATTATGGATCCGTTTATCCATTTTGCGGCTGCCCTCAACTTAGAGTGGCTATTGTATAATTAGGTTGTGCCGTGACAACTACCAGACGGGATAGTATAAGCAATAGCTAAGCAACTGGTCTTATTTTGCAGCCACTACCTCTTTTCAGTTGTCTGTGTACAGTTACCGTGATAGTTTTCTCAGCTTACATTTTTTTAATGCATGTTGCTTGGCGAGGTAACCAGGATTGTGGTTGCACCCATGACGTGTCTTTAGTATTGACTCCGTGTGCTTTTCTCGGTATCTGTGCAGATCTTCTTTGTAAACTTTTGACGGTTGCTGTAGAAATGTTGTGATTTTCATATCAAATAATGAACTCGCACAGATGTTTGCGCAATATGCTGTGATGAGTCTGTGAGTCTGATTAAAGAAGTGAATCCCTGGCACTTGGCAGGGCAAGCTTTTAGATTTGCAACCGTGCCAGGCGTATTTACTTCTTACGATCACTTATTAATATCAATCCAATGATATAAAACTCAGAACTTCTTCACAGATCTGAGCTAAAATGTTTAAGTTTGTCGCTTATTGGTTGTGATAGCCTGTCATGAATCTGTCACTCTGATTAAAGGAGTTAATACGTGGCTCTTGGTAAGCCAATCTTTTAGATTTGCACCCGTGGCAGGTGTATTTACTTCTTGCAATCAGTTATTAATATCAATCCAATGATATCAAATTCTGAACTTCTCTACAGATCCAAGTCAGATAACGTAAAACTAAAGATTGTAAAAAAAATAGACAGAATATCAGTGATGGATGTATGGCAACCAGTCACGGTTACTGCATATATGCAGCTATACCCAATTTCGTATGGTGTGTACATCCATCATTGATACTTTGTTGTTGTTTTTTGTGCTGCACAATTTTTTACACTGAACAGTGTCACTGCATATAATTGCCTCCTTTCAACTACTACTGTATTTACATGGTATTTACACTCACCATTCATACTTTTAAAGTCTTTTCGTAGTGACTGTCTTCATATACATAATTTATTTATATTTTTTTATTGTTCAGGTTTGTGTTCTTACATACGCCAATGACCAGAAGTTAAGGACCGGTTAAATTTTGCAACCTGTTTTTATATTTACTGTATTCATGTACATAGTTTAATCATCTTTTTGTCTTCTTCAGGTTACCTGGTCCATTTACGTGCCTGTTCTCTGTGGTTTACATGCTGATATAAACTTTGCTTTGACCCAGTTTCAATACCTAATAGAATGTACTATATATATATATATATATATATATATATATATATATATTATATATATATATATATATATATATATATATATATATATATATATATATATATATATATAACATGTAAAATACATAAATACATACACACTTTTTTTTTGGTGCATATCTTTGTTATTCATTATTCTATTAAAAGGTTTAGACTAACACATTATATATATATATATATATATATGTATGTGTGTATATATATATATAATGTACTATATATATATATATATATATATATTATATATATATATATATAACATGTAAAATACATAAATACATACACACTTTTTTTTTGGTGCATATCTTTGTTATTCATTATTCTATTAAAAGGTTTAGACTAACACATTATATATATATATATATATATATATATATATATATATATATATATATATATATATATATATATATAAACTTTTTACTAGAAGAATTAATAACAAAGATATGTACCAAAAAAAAAAGTGTGCATCTATTTAATACATGTTATATATAACAAAACACGGTCGCTGATAATTGACTGCAATTTTGGGAGATCAGTGCGAAGCGAAATAGTATAGTCTTAGAAATGATTTGGTGCAGATCACTTCTTTACACTATGCTATTTCGCTTCTCACTGATCTTCTAAAATTCAGCCATAATGTTGACCATGAGTTTTGCTCGAAGGAATACATATCTCGCACAGGGTAAAAAAAAGGGCAAAACACACGTAAGGGAAAAAAAGGGAGCCCACAGCCCAACACTGACTCCAACACTGTACGTTTCCTCCTATCTCTTGCTTCGAGCACTAATTTTTCCTGAATACAAGTTATTGCTTTTTGTGACTTTCTAAACTGCCTTTTTCTGAATGGTTTGCAGCCACGATGTTTAGCCGATGATGATAACTTTGTACATTCCCATTTTTCCAGCTGTGCGTTCGTTGGCAGGGCAACCACGCTATCGGTTGCAGCCACAACGTGCATTTCATGCTGATTACAAACGTACATATCTGAGCCTTACTGACATCAAAACGTGTAGCCCCTCGCTCAACTGCGGCTCCTGATCTGAGGTATGTTGGATTGATTTATCTAACGGTAACCATTTGCTGTCCATCAATCGTTTACTAATATCCTTTATTAAGTTAAAAGAAAAATAACATTTAATATTCATCATGATTTATCATCGTTTTTAGCCCCAGGAATAGTTCCAACTACTAATATGTAATCTTTTTCTATTTGCAGATATTAACATTTTAACTTACGCGGCAATCATAGATAATTTTTTTTTCACATATTCATAACTGTAGTGGCACAAATGGTTCTGGTCAAAAATATAGTTCAATTCGGAAAGAGGGATGAGAAGCCGAAGAGAATGCTGTGACAAGTAATTTGATCCAAATTTCTTCTTCGCAGCATCCTCTTCCGTTTCCCATCTTTCCTTCGGACTTGAACCATATTCTTGACCAGAACCAATTGTGTCACTACAATTGCGTCTATGCAAAAAAAAATTACCTTTTACTGGCACATAACATCAACTTTTTGTATCCACCCTTTACCAGGTAAAGAAAACGTTTCCTCCTATCTCTTGCTTCGAGCACTAATTTTTCCTGAATACAAGTTATTGCTTTTTGTGACTTTCTAAAATGCCTTTTTCTGAATGGTTTGCAGCCACGGTGTTTAGGCGATGATGATAACTTTGTACATTCCCATTTTTCCAGTTGTGCGTTCGTTGGCAGGGCAACCACGCTATCGGTTGCAGCCACAGCGTACATTACATGCTCATTACAAACGTACATATCTGAGCCTTACTGACATCAAAACGTGTAGCCCCTCGCTCAATTGCGGTTCCTGATCTGAGGTATGTTGGATTGATTTATCTAACGGTAACCATTTGCTGTCCATCAATCGTTTACTAATATCCTTTATTAGGTTAAAAGAAAAATAACAGTTAATATTCATCATGATTTATCATCGTTTTTCGCCCCAGGAATAGTACCAACTACTAATATGTAATCTTTTTCTATTTGCAGATATTAACATTTGAAATTACACAGCAATCATAGATAATTTTTTTTCGCATATTCATAACTGTAGTGGCACAAATGGTTTTGGTCAAAAATATGGTTCAATTCGGAAAGAGGGATGAGAAGCCGAAGAGAACGCTGTCACACAACTGTAACAAAACTCGACGCTCCATTATATATAGGAGAATTTCTTCTTCGCAGCATCCTCTTCCGTTTCCCATCTTTCCTTCGGACTTGAACCATATTCTTGACCAGAACCAATTGTGTCACTACACTTGCGTCTATGCAAAAAAAAAAAAATTACCTTTTACTGGCACATAACATCAACTTTTTGTATCCACCCTTTACCAGGTAAAGAAACCCTTCAATTCAACATTACAAAACTAAAGTTTATAGTCATTTTAGCCAGATTTTTTCATGTATCAATATCTGTAACAGGTCATTCATTCAACAACACCACTACGTGCAGCACATGAGTACAGCCAGGATCATTAATCTGACCTTCACCTCGAATTCCTTTTGGTATTTTAATAGTCTATCAATATGTCTGGTGCAGACTATTGTTTAAAGACCATTTGAATAACAAAAGGGGTTTGAGGTGGAGATCAGATTTTCCACCTATATGTCGATAAAAAAAAATCTAAACATAAGAAACAAAGACTATTTGGTACTTTTTTTTTGTTGCTGATACTAACAATTCATGTCATATGTGTACAGTTCTTGAATAAAGCTGGGAAACCGGAGAGGATGGTGTCCCATGTAGTTTGGCACAAATTACTTCTTTGCACTATCCTCTTTTGTTTCCCATCTTTCTTCGATAATTGACCCATACTACTGATCAGCATCTTTTCTCCACCTCCAGTTGTGGATATACGACAACAAGTTAACTTTCGGATGCACATGACATCAACTTTTAGTATCGCCAAAAAAAAAGTAATACATGCCCTTTGTTTGTTATGGTAAAATTCTTTTTTTTTTTTATCAAATGCCTCGCAATTAAATCGGCTGTTGATAAGGCAAAACATAAGATGGTCATGCATATGCAGGTATATCATCTACCTTATTTCACATTAGCATAGTTGTTAATCTTCAGAGACTGTAACTTCCAATACCAAACGTTTATTGTAAATTATACTTGCGGATTCTATCAAACCGTTCAAAAAAAATTTTAAGTAGCAGCCTATCTGTTGGATATCTACATTACTTAATCGATGAATGCTTTAAGTTAATCAATTAGTCTGGAACTTAAACATAGTTACTCATTCTAAATTCCCATACAGTTCCTTTTGTTCTTTCAACAACCTAGCAGCTCGCTTGGTGCAAGCGGTTGCACAAAGGAAGTTGAAACAACAAATGGAACTGTAAGGGGATTTAGAAAGTTTAACTATATTTATTTTTTTGTTCCATTCTTTTTTACAGCCTAAAACAGCCATCTACAAAGTAACGTCGCCATACATACCTGCTTACATTGAATTTCGCTTTGAAAGTCTCAGTTATTACGGCAAATCTATCTAACAATGTATCTTACTTCCGTTATTTATACAAGTCATATACATCGTTTGATAGATCAGTTCTAATAACTGAAACGTGTTGATTGTGATAATGATATACTGTGTATTGTTTATAACAGGCCACACCTTCATTATCCCATTCAACACACGTATTGATGTTTACATGTTCTTCAAGAATCAGCAAATATTATTCTACGATAAACTTTTTGAATATATATATATATCCATTTCATTAGTTTTATCATAAAAAAAAAATCTATACTATATTACATGATATTTAAAAGTAACTATTTTCTTTTATATCCATGTTTCTTCATATGAAATATTGTCACCCGATGGACTTGATGAGTTCTGAACCATCCCCGTATTCCCATGATGATTGCATTCAATTCCTGTTCTTCAGGTTCGCATGGCCACTCTCATTATTACATTTGTCTATTTACCTTTTCTGAATGCAACTTATTGTTTTTTGTGACTTTCTAAAACCCCTTTTTCTGAATGGTTTGCAGCCACGTTGTTTAGCCAATGATGATAACTTTGTGCATCTCCATTTTTCCACCTGCGCGTTGTGGCTGCAACCGAAAGCATATATGAACCTTACTGACTTCAGAACATATAGCCCCTTGCTCAACTACGGCTGCTGATACAATGTATGTTTAGTGATTATATGTTTCTATTGTGAAAACTGCACATTCGTTAGCAGGTCAACCACACTTTGGGTTGTAGCCACGAAGTGCATTTGATGCTGATTATAACTTATTCTTTTTTGTGACTTTCTAAAAGCCCTTTTTCTCAATGGTTTGCAGCCACATTGTTTAGGCGATCATGATAACTTTGTACATCTCCATTTTTCCAGCTGCGTGTTTGTTGGCAGGGCAACCACACTTTGAGTTGCAGCCACAACGTGCATTTAATGCTGATTATATATGTACATATCGGAGCCTTACTGAGATCAGAACATATAGCCCCTCGCTCAACTACGGCTGTTGATCCAAAGTATGTTGCATTTGTAGGATTTCGTGATACAATGTATATTTAGTAATTATATGCTTCTATTGTAAAAACTGTGCATTTGTTGGCAGGTCAACCACGCTTTTGGTTGCATGCACGATATAAAAGCAGTATCTACTACTGAGCTTCAGCATAGATGATTATTCTAAGATCCTATGGTACAGGAAATTGCACAAAGAGATTTGAAACGACAAAAGGACCTATAGAGGGTCTCAAACCAGTTACCTACATTCCTTTTTTAGTTCTATTCAAGTTACAGGCTGATGAAAAGAAGTTAAATATAAAAAATAGACAGAATATCAGTGATGGATGTACCGACACCGAACACAACTGCTGCCAATTTTGCATGGTGTCTGCATCCATCATTGATATTTTGTTAGTATTTTTGTGCTGTCAGAGTATTCACGCTCACATTCTCAGTATATTTTATTGCCTACGACCAAAAGATAAGTATTACTTAGATCACTATCCTAAATTTAAAGTGCAATTGCTGTTCACATGGATAATCTCCTTAAACATTGTAACCATTACTGCTGTGAGGCTTAACTTATTTTCCTTTTTTTAATACCACTGAATGATACGCAGATAACTGGACAGACGAAGGTGACAACTTTCGCCTATATTCAGCATAATGTGTGTCAGGTGAACAACAACACTGATTACGATGTTGTTTAAAGGTTACAATTTCTACCCACATAACTGATTATTTGCACAAACATTTGCACCAGTTAAACTTCACGACAAAAGCAACAATAACCGGTATGTGAACGTTTAATTGCAAGAACCATAGTTGGACAACGCTTATATTGTGCTGATGGCAACCAGTTCGCAGGCTGTTCAACTGCAGTTGCAGCTTAAAAGTATTGTATCACTGCAGTTGAGGTACTTAACCCTTACCATAGTCACTGATGTCACTTGTCAGCTTCTGATATGTACATCTGGTGCAGCACATATTGATTACATGTTAATATGCAGACTTTTACAAGGAAAAACTGAAGTGTGCTATGTATACTACAACTGATCTAAACGATCTAAACTTTAGTCCTAGACGTTGCCAGTGGGGCTACGGATCATCTTATACGACTGTCAACTGTTGGTAAGCAAAGCATTCAATTATGGCAATTGCATTCAGATGCTACAATACCCATTCATGTTATACAGCGCCTGTCAATATTAGCAATTGAAGACTATTTGGTATTGTTTCGTTCTTGATACTAACATTTGATATACTGTCTCTATAATAGTAAGTTTTTTTCCGCATATTTATGGGTGTGCCTGCACAAAATGTTCTAATCACGAATATGATGCGATTGTAAAAGATAGATGGCAATTACAAGAGAGTGCTGTGATAAGTGCTTTGGGCCAAACCACTTCTTCGCACCATCCTCTTCTGTTTCCCATGTACCTTTTTTAATCGAACCATGTTGTTGATCAGAACTTTTTGTGAAATTCCATGTACAAGTATGCATAAAGAAACTTACCATCGTAGATACAATACGTCAATTTTTAATATGGACAAGTAAACAAAATCAGATATTCTTCATTTGCTAATATTGACAGGCGCTGTACGTCATCTGTGTTATCTTCAACCATACTACCCTCCAAAATAAGCAGAAATAATTAACATACAGCCATGAAAAGCTGTTACCAATAATAGAATAGACACTGTTTCTTTTATATCACAATGGCTTTTCAAAATCATGATTATATTAGGCTTTTCTCTTCACTTGATCAACAGCAACATCATGGAATGGCTGCTTGCAGCCTTACACATCGAACCAGCCTACAAGTAATAACAGAACTAAGCAGAAATAAGCCATTTTTATTCCCAAAATAATCATGCTATATAGCTGACTATTTTTGTCTTCACTATCAATCCTTAACATGCGATTACTTTTCATAATATGTGATATGTTTTAATGCTCAGGAAATTCATGTGCTACACGGACGGAATAAAAAAATGGAATCTTGATCAAAGCAAGCTGTATTTAACAAATCTCAAGATGTAACAGTTCATTGATTAACTTTGTACATTAAATGTAACTTTGTAGATACCTCCATAAATATTAGTCACTCATCAAAAAACTTGAATGCACGTTCATTATCTCAGCTACTATGGTTGAAAAAAGTTTTTTTTGCTAAAAAAATCAATACCACAATAGCAACAATACATAACACACACACCAAGCTTTATGTTTCATTTATTTTGTACTAAATAACTTTCAAAATACACAGTTCTACTATATGTTTGGACTCTGCCACATCTTGACTACAACATAGTCGCCCCGCCGCAACGCGGCGGTTCGACGCACTACTCGTTCAAAACAATTATGAGAATATTATTGGTTAAGTGTTTACATTTGAGTAAAAGATTTGTCATGAGATTATCATGTAACATGAAAAGAGAAAAATCATGTCCATTTACACGTCTTGAAAGCTTATTTTGTTGTTTAGGCAATGTTTTCATAACTAGTTGAATGATCAAACCGAATGGGTCTAGCTCTTATTCGATCGGGTCTAACCAAAAGCCGATCGTTTCTGTTTGATTTGTAACTTACAGTTAACATGATACGACCCTGTAGGGGTTGTATCGGGATAGGGCACCACTTTTAGCGTGTGCGAGCTCCTTAAGAAAATAGAGAGAAGAACTAGAGATTTGTTTATCTTAAACTTTGATTGATTGATTATAATAAATGATTACAAGAGTATTTATAAGACAAAGTAGGGTAAAACCCTAAAACCTAAATAGGCCATGGGCTCGGGCCCAGGCGTATCATTCTCCACTCCTTCAAAACCACCTTGCCCTCAAGGTGTTGTCTTAAAACATTCTTAATTGACTTTCCTAAATAAACATGAAAACAGTACTAAACAAAGACACGTAAATAAAAATAGATTATATGACATAATCTTTATGCCATACGTTTGGACTTCTTGAGTCGTTTGGGCAATCTGTCCTCCTGCAACATTGGCGTAATCCGGGATCCCATAATCTTCTTTGAATTGCAGCCTTCGCCTTTTTCTTCTTTCGTATTCCTTTGCCTTGGACATAACACAACACCATTCTTCCGTCTTCCGCTACCCATGCCATAACACTCCCCACTCCTTCAAAAATCACCTTGCCCTCAAGGTGATACGAAGAATATGCAGATTGAGAGTCCGCTAATTCCTCACTTAAATTCAAATTTATTTCATCCAAACGACTATCAAATTCACCACCTCCATCCTTAAGTAGCGATATCACTATATTCGACTCATCTTCGTCAACCCTACACGCTTCACCACCACCCACAACAACATCTTCCACACTTTCTTTATTTTCTGAAAATTCGCTAAACTCACTACGAACTTCCATGCTTTCCACATTACTCTCACCAATATCAAAAACACCATCTATTGCGTTATTAACCACATCAACACCAATATTTTCATCAGCATCTAACGACCTTTTAATCTCAGGTGAAGCGAATTCACTTTGTAATGATGGAATGGTATCTAATTTCTTTTCAATTATATGCTCTTTTTCCTTCTCTTCAATTGCCTCAAAACGAGCCTCGACTATATGAGCTAAGGAGAAAGCTTCTCCTAAAGTTGTAAGCCTTGCCCTCGACCTCAACAGTTCTATTTGTAACATCAATTTAAGTTCAGAGATATAAAACGATGTAAGTAAAGATTCAGAGATCCCCGTTACTCGATTTGCAAGTATCACAAACTCACTCTCATATTCGGCCACCGTACCCATTTGCAAGAGCTTAGAGAGTGCGTATTCCACGTCTTGATCGCTGCCGCCTGATGACATGAATAATACTCAAGCGATTAATAACTCAAAAAAAATTTTTTTTTTGTGATGAACAGTACTCCGATGAATAGTATATTTTTTTTAATTGAAACCCTAATCGTAAGCCCTCTCAACGAGAGCTCTCAATGAAAGCACCAATTGATACGACCCTGTAGGGGTTGTATCGGGATAGGGCACCACTTTTAGCGTGTGCTAGCTCCGTAAGAAAATAGAGAGAAGAATTAGAGATTTGTTTATTGTGGGAAACTAGAAGGGGGGTTGAATAGTTTACCGGTTTAAAAACTTCTTTTAAAAATCTTGTTTTAAAAGTATGCTATTGGAAACTTTGATTAGAACTCTACGTATAATCAAACAACACCAATATGAACTACAAACTAAGCTACGTAATAATAACAAATAAAAGTAAAGAGTAGAGTTGGAAAGATCAAACCGAGACAGAGGATTTATAGTGGTTCGGCTACGAAGCTCTTCTTCGCCCTACTCCACTCCCCGAGTACCACACTCGAGAGTTTCAAGTACTATGTCAACAACCTCCCTTAAGGCGGAGAAAACCGTACACGTCGCTTATCCTATTTCCGACACTAAGCTAGATGTCGAGTGCTAATCTTAGCTAGCACCAATCTACCAAGGTCCACGTGACCAAACACACAAGCCCAATGGCTTCAAGAGATCACCAAGATCTCAACACGATCACAATGATCAACACTCACTTCACTCTACTCAACTAACACTAACCTAATGACTCTTGATCTTCTTGATCAATCACACAAGCCCAATGGCTTCAAGAGATGTTCACTATCTCTATAGATCACACTTGATCTTCACTCTCACTCACAAAAAGAAAATAAACTTGATGTATGCTAAGACACAACAAGATTGTAACAAATGTTACAAGAACCTATCAACTATAACTCTAGTATCTTCTTGATTACTTGAGTTCTTCTCTTGCCAATGAAGAGGGATGACAACACCTTGTATCAACTTGGATACTTGTGTTCTTCTCTTGCTAGTGAAGAGGTATGAAGAGGATCACTTGAAGGATGATTGGATCACTCTTGAAACAAAGAAAAAAACTAATCTAATTGACCCTTAGAAGTGAAAGGTGTGAGAGGATTTAGTTAAGGGATTTTTCTGTGTGTGAAGGGTGCCTAAAACTGTGAAAGAGGTGGGTATTTATAGGCAAAGAAAATCTGAACGTTACAATTCAAAATGGTACGGACGGCTCCACTAAATGACCCACGGCTCCGTTAAATTTAACGGTACCGTGGAGCCGTGGTAGACTAGGACGCTCCAAATTTTGTCTTTTCTCGTGAAAACTTATTTGGGGAAGGTTGGAGCTGATTTTGGGGGGAAAAAAAAGCTGTTGTGATTTTCAAACTTATTTTTCCATTAAAACATTTCTTAATATTTCAAAAATAATTTGTCATGTGTATTTTTGAAAAAAATGTTTTGTCCCATTTAAAATGTGAATTTTCAAAACATGAATTCACTTCTTTGATCACTAGTCCAAGTTGTAACTTTGTTCAAGAGTGATTTGCGTAGAAACGGGATCTTCCGATTAAAAACTTGTTAACGTTAATTTTAACGTAACGTGAGTTCACATTTTGTCATCCTCAAAACGTGAAGTAATCGAAAGATATAAATAACGTTTTTAGAACATTATTTGCATCAACAATCTCCCCCTTTTTGATGATGACAAAATATAAACTCATTTTACGTTAAAATTAATTTTAACAAGTTTTTAATGAGTTTACTCCCATTTCTCCCCCTTTTTGTCAAATCAAAAAGGTGGTTAAGGCTCCCCCTTGATGTGTACTCCCCCTCATTTGGAGAACACAAAGGAATTGAGCAATGGATCGTGCTACAAAACAAAGTTAGACGACAAATATACAATATCTAACAAGTAGCACATTTGTGACAAATAACCAATCCCTTAAAAAGAAAAACCTCCACATAGAAGCATTCATTCATAAAACAAGTAAGTGTCATAGTAATGTATGACTACATGGAAAGCACTAAGAAAGATAACAAGAAGCCTAAATTCCTAATGACTAGAGACAAGCTTCATTTCCAAGAGGGGTCCTAAGAGTTTATTGTGGAGGACTAAACAAGCAAGTGTTTAGTTGTTTTGGTTAGGAGGTGGTGGAGATTGGGGCCCCATTTGAGGTGGTGGTGGTGTCAAGAGATGTTCTATAAAGTAGAACATGAAATGAATCTCGTCTCTTAAGAAGTAGATGAGATTACGGTTGTGGAGAGAACATAGGCAATTAGCATTATGTAACTCCAAGGGATGTGGTTGGTTGGGTTGTGTCATGATAGGAGATGGTGATTGTGGTAGGGTTGTTGGAGGTGAAATTGGCATGGCATTGTCCAATGGGGTGAAGGGAGATGGTGTGTATTCCATTGATGATGTGGTGTAATAGGATGATGAAGATGTTGTGTAGGTAGATGATGTTTTAGATGGTGCATAAGGTGGTGATGGTGAGTATGGAGTGGCTTGGGAAGGTGGTGTCATAGCTTCATCATCTCTTGTGAGATCCACAAAGAGTGGTTTTGAGGGTGGTTTTACGGTTATCCTAGGTTTCTTGGAGATTTGAGAGGTTGAACCATGTGTGGAGGACATGGTGTTTGTTGTGATGTGAGGTTGAAGGTGAAGTGCAAGATAAGCTTGCAAGGGTGAGTCCTTATATAGGCAAGTTGGGTGAAATTTGAATTAAAGTTGATCCTATGGTGTAGGAGGGGAATCCTAGGGTGAATGTGAGGGTGCAAGGTTTGCAGGTTTGAGGTTAGGGTGATAGGGAAATAGGAGCATTAGGAAAAATCCGTTATACAGGGTCACGGTTCCGTTAAATACCCTACGGTACCGTTAAATTTAACGGTGTCGTCCCTATTTAGTGGTGCCGTGACACTGTTGGCACGAACTTTTCCTTGCAGGCTAGTTTTGGGCAGCTAGGGGGAATTTTCTAGGGGAACTAATTCCTGGAAATGAGAGTGCCTCAACTCACTAGGTACTTATTTTCCTAATATATCCATACAATGCTACATCTAGCACATAAAGATGATCATGCATTATACTTAAAGAATCATAAGCATGCAAGCACAAAGAACAAGATAAGGTATCATCCAAATGTCAAATAGAACATTTATGTAATCATGCAAGATAATTTGAGCATTAATTCCTAATATTATCTATTAGGAATAAACCAAAGAGGATTTTGGTTAGTTCGTTTGGAGAGGGTATGTACGAACAGTACGGACTATTCTCCTCACGATAGTGAAAGAGAGACTCAAGACACCAATCTTCAGTATAGGCACATTGCCCATGATTGGGTATACTAAGGATTTGAGCAAATTGCTCAAGAGTTAGAACGTATTTGAAGTTTTTGACCCAAAACCAAAGTGACAAGGATTGATCCTCGTTACGTACGAGTTCAACTTGTCGGAAGAACTCCAACACAAAGCGAGGACAAATGTACTCGTTAATGTGGAGTAGACAATCGAATCCTATAGTTCTAAAGGAAGTGTTGATATCCCGGTGGTAAACTAGGGATGGATCAACGACACGACCTTCATGAAACCGACGGGTTTCAAGATTGACATAGGCACGAATGTGGTTACCGGGTGTAGTGGGTTCACGTGAGATTTCGGGTGTATAGGTATCGGTTAGGAGATGATCAAAATCATATTCATGAGACATTTTTGTGTCCTATAAGAAAAATTAAAAAAAAATTCAGAATAAAAACTAGTTGCATACAACACGTGCCTAGTGTGTGCCTATATGCAGACTATGTGGAGGTGCGGTAATCTCGACTCAAAAGAAAAATAATGAGATTACCCAAACACTCCTGATTTCACTTTAGCTCAAACAAATATGTCGAAGAGTACATATTGATTATGTAATTCGAATAATATTTGTGAGACCATGAATGCATGAGAAAGTGTTTTTAGTTTGCATCAACAATGCATGAAAAGGAATAATTTCATGATCCTAATTTTGTGAGATTTTAAAATTGATGGAATTGGGGTGTTTTAGTGTTGATGACTTCTAATTTTGAAACATTCCTATAAAGAGGTGAAAATCCCCAATTCAATTTCATCAATGAACAAACCCTAGACTCAAAATTAGAAATAAATTAGAATGAGAAAAACTTACAAATTATGTTGAAAAGGGTAAAATGATTGAGGATCTTGAAATCAATGTCTTGAATATGATCTTGAAGAGGTGTAATTGAGTTTTGGGTTGTGAGGTTAGGTTATGACAGCAATTGCTGAGGTTGTGAGGGTTTTGAATGAGTAATGTGGGAAAAGGGGACTGAAATACGAAATGTCCCAGATGCACGGTTCCATGGTACCGTTAAATTTAACGGTGCCGTGCCACATTTAGTGGAGCCGTGATCTGCTGGGACTGTTTTCTGTCCCATTTTGATTTTTGACGACTAAGTCTCGCTGTTTTAGTGAGATCTTATGACACAAGGAAAGAATTTGTACCTAACAAATTCTTATGACTAGGGGTTCCTAAACTTGACCAGACGAGATACACGGGATGACTTCAAGAGTCATGAGATTTATGGAATATGTTCCATCATTCCTAGACCTAGACGGAGGTAGTTAAAGGATTCTCATTTGAGAGGTTTGGTTAGTATGTCAGCGATGTTGTCTTGAGAAGGAACTTTCTCAATGGAAATGTTTCCTTTCTGAACATTATCGCGAAGGAAGTGGTGGCGAATTTCAATGTGTTTAGTACGGGAGTGTTGGACAGGGTTTTTGCTCAAGTCTATAGCACCTTTATTGTCGCACATAATGGGAACATCATCTAAGTATATGCTATAATCATTAAGGGCTTGTTTCATCCATAGTGCTTGCTGACATGCCTTTCTGGCGCTTACGTACTCGGCTTCGGTAGTGGAGATAGCAAGAGCCGTTTGTTTCTTGGAGAACCAAGAAGTTAGACAACAACCCATGAAGGTACAAACGCCACTCGTGCTTTTTCGATCCACGTAATCTCCCGCATGATCAGAGTCGGCATAGACAACAGTTTCTATACCGGTCCCCTTGGGATAAAATAATCCCAAGTGTATAGTGCCTTTAATGTATCGGAAGATACGCTTAACGACTTCAAGGTGAGAGGTTTTGGGATCCTCTTGGAAGCGAGCACAAAGGCAGACACTAAACATGATGTCGGGCCTACTTGCCGTGAGGTATAGTAAACTACCTATCATACCTCTATACTTAGTGTTATCCACGGACTCACCTTCTTCATCCTTCGTGAGTTTTATTTCCATGGACATGGGAGTTTTCATGGGCTTAGACTCTTCTAAACTAAACTTCTTAAGCATTTCCTTACTATACTTAGATTGATTACAGAAGATACCATCTTCCATTTGCTTAATTTGTAGACCAAGGAAGAAATTTAATTCGCCCATCATGCTCATCTCAAACTCGTCATGCATGATTTTAGAGAAATCATTGCACAGTTCTGGACAAGTTGAGCCAAATATAATGTCATCAACATATATTTGAACAATGATGAGATGTGAATCTCGTTTCTTTGTGAAAAGCGTGTTGTCTACCACTCCCATGGTATATTCATGTTCAATCAAGAATGCTTTCAGTCTATCATACCAAGCTTTGGGAGCTTGCTTAAGACCATAGAGTGCTTTCTTGAGTTTATAAACATGATTCGGATATTCGAAATCAACGAATCCCGGAGGTTGAGCAACATATACCTCCTCGTTGATATAACCATTAAGGAATGCACTTTTCACGTCCATTTGGTACAATTTAAAGTCTAAGGCACATGCATAGGCAAGGAGTATTCTAATGGATTCTAATCTAGCTACAGGTGCATAGGTTTCATCATAATCTATTCCTTCTTGTTGGTTATAGCCTTGTGCTACCAACCTTGCCTTATTCCTAGTCACGACGCCATTTTCATCGAGTTTATTCCTAAACACCCACTTAGTTCCTATGATGGTTTGATTCCTAGGAGGAGGTACTAACTCCCAAACTTGGTTGGCGGTGAATTGATTAAGTTCTTCTTGCATGGCAAGTGTCCAACTTTCATCCTTAATCGCTTCACCAACATTCTTAGGTTCTACAGTAGATATAAAACAAAAGAAATTACTTTTGTTTTGTGCTTGTGACCTAAGGGTTCTTTGGTTTAGGTTTCCTATGACATTTTCAATAGGATGGTTCTTGGATTCCTTAACATTGACAATTTCGTCAACTTCAACTATTTCATCCTCAATGTCATCATCTAAGGTTTTCTTGCCATTAACCTCAATGGCTTGTTCCTCATCTAAGTCATCATCCACCAAGGGTGATGTCTTAGTTGGAGGAGGGATTTCATCGAATGTCACGTTGAGTGACTCTTCGACTTTCATTGTTTCCTTATTTAGGACAATGTAAGCTTTACTATTTTGGGAGTATCCTAGGAAGACACCTTCGTAAGACTTTGGGTCAAACTTGGTGAGGTAATCTTTAGTGTTTAGTATGAAGCACTTGCTTCCAAACACTCTAAAGTAATCAAGAGTAGGTTTTCTACCTTTCATGATTTCATATGGGGTTTTTCCTAAGATAGGCCTAATTAAAATCCTATTAAGTATGTAAGTTGAGGTGTCCACCGCATTACACCAAAACTTTTGCGGAATTGATTGTTCATTCAACATCGTTCTACTCATTTCTTGTAGAGTACGATTTTTCCGCTCTACTACCCCATTTGATTGTAGAGTGCGTGGAGCTGAGAAATTGTGAGTAATACCATTAGCATCACAATATAATCCGAATTGCACTTCATTATCAAATTCCCGACCATGATCCGTCCTAATGGAAACTATTGTACATCCTAGTTGATTTTGGACTTTCTTACTAAAAACCTCGAATTCCTCAAAGGCTTGAGTCTTATTCTTAAGAAATCTAGTCCAAGTGTACCTAGAGTAGTCATCAACTATTACTTAGGTGTAGTAGTTTCCTCCGTAGCTCCGTACGGCGGATGGACCGAATAAGTCCATATGTAGGAGTTCTAGGCATCTAGAGGTTGAGACTATATTCTTAGCTTTGTGACTAGAATGGGCTTGTTTTCCTACTTTACAAGCGTCACAAAAGTGTTGATCAAACTTAATCTTAGGTAGATCTCTAACTAGTTCCTTAGATGCCAATGATTGTATTAAACGCATATTGGCATGACCTAATCTTCTATGCCATAGAGTGGAGTTATCATCTATGGTTGCTAAGCATATCCTATCCTGAGGCTTATTTCCTATTTTCATGACAAATAGGCCATTTCTCCTAACTCCTTTGCCTATGGTTTTACCATCCTTAATGATTTCACTACCCTCTTCAGAGAATATAACTCTACACTTATTATCTACCATTTGACTAATGCTAAGCAAATTAAATCCTAAGTTATCTACATGCTTAACATTTCTAATAGTGAGGGAGTTATTAGTGATCGTACATTTGCCAATAATGTTGCCCTTAAGTTTGCTACCGAAAGTGACATTACCTCCGTTGTATGCCTTGTATGATGAGAATAGACTTCGGTTGCCCGTCATGTGGTTGGTGCATCCACTATCCTTGACCCATTCGTCAGGCTCCAAGTCGATTCCCAAGCATATCTATTGCATAAGATAAGCATTCAAACATTTGGTCCCCAATATCTCATGGGTCCAAAGTGGTTAGCATTGAACATCCCATGCATCATTTGCATGTGGTTAGGATGTTGGAATGGTGGGCAAATTTCCCATGGCAAGTAACTTTGTAGTTGACGGTCATTCCAAGTTACGGGATAGTCACTTGGAAAGTTTTGTCTTCTAAAGTTACGTCTCGGTAGAGGAGTTCTTGACCGAGGTTTGGGAGTGTTTATTTTTCTAGGTGGAGGAGTCTTAGACCTAGCGTCGAATTTTACAAATCTAGGTTTGGGTTTTGACATAGGTTTGTAGAATCGTTTAACTTCCTCTATACTAGCAATAGAGACTTTTGTACCATTAACAACAATGTGAGTTGGTTTAGGACTTGATTTATTTTTGAAATTTGACTCAGTTCTGTCTCCAGAGTCGGACGGTACCACGGTTCCATTAACTTTAATGGAGCCGTCGGTACCTTTAGTGGTGCCGTCTGGACTTTTGACAGAGTTTGAGATTTTAACAGATTATGCTTGATTAGTTTTATCTGTCAAAGCATTTTCTGTTTTCTTTTCAAGGCTATTAATTCTAATTATGTTTTCCTTGAGTTTTTCATTTTCTACTTTAAGATTCATGCATGACTCACATCCTATGTCTAATTCTTTGAATCTTTCAAGTCCTTTGACTTGACTCTTTAGCTCTAACATTTTCACTTCTAGTTCACGCAATTTTGATTTTAGTAATTTGTTTCTACTTAACATTTTTGAGACAATTTTGCATAGATTATTATGTTCGTCATTTAGTTTGTTATCATCTATTGACGAATTATCATCTATGAAATCAGGGTAGTTGTAACGTACCTCATTTGAAGCATGAGCCATTAGACACGTTTCGTCCTTGGGCTTCTTTTCTTCATCATCACCGCTATCACTCCAGGCGCCTCCTATGAGAGCTCGTTGGTTGTTGAATGTCGGTGGCTTGGGACACTCTCCTATGAGATGATTAGGATCTCCGCATCTAAAGCATTTCCTATCACTTGTCCCTTTCTTTTCAACATGGTTCTTTTGTGATGTCTTCTTCTCATCACGAGGTTGCCTAACGAACCTTCCTCTTCTCCTAAAGAACTTTTTAAAATCCCTAACCGCTAGTGCATATTCCTCATCTTCACTATCGGAACTCGAACATTCCTCATCACTAGACTCCTTCTTGGCTTTCAATGCTAGAGATCTAACTCTCTCGCCTTTGCCTTTGACTAATTCGGAGTCTTTCTTAATTATCATCTCGTGAACTTTCAAGTTTCCTATAAGTTCATCGAGTGACAATGCCGCCAAGTCCTTTGACTCTTCTATGGCGGTGACCTTTGCTCTCCATTTAGGATGTAGAGCTCTAAGAAACTTCTTAACATAGTTCTTACTAGAATAACCTTCATCAAGAGCTTTAAGACTAGTGATAATATTATTAAATCTAGCAAAAGCATTATCTATTGACTCATCCTCCGAAATGGAGAATTGTTCATATTGTTGAACAAGAAGATCTATCTTGTTCTCTTTGACTTGGTTATTACCTTGGTGAGTGACTAACAAAGTTTTCCAAATGTCTTTTGCCGTATTACACATAAATTTTTTTTCAAATTCCTTTTTAGGCAAAGCATTATAAATCATCATTTTAGTCTCATTATTTTTGGCTAATTTCCTTTTAAGTTCATCACTTTGTTTATCATAAGAAACTATTTCATCCTTTTTAGTTTCCGGATTCTTTTGAATAGGTTGAAAGTCACCCTCGGTAATAACATGCCAAAGATCAATGTCTTTTGATTTCACATACGTTTCGAATCTTGTTTTCCAATAAATAAAACAATCGGTTTCGAAAAGTGGTGGTCTTTGCATAGATTGCCCTTCTAGATATTTGTCGGAATCCATTGATCGGTTCAAGCTTTAAAATACAATATACTTTAAAAACTTGACTGACGTGGCTCCTGATACCAATTGTGTGAAACTAGAAGGGGGGTTGAATAGTTTACCGGTTTAAAAACTTCTTTTAAAAATCTTGTTTTAAAAGTATGCTATTGGAAACTTTGATTAGAACTCTATGTATAATCAAACAACACCAATATGAACTACAAACTAAGCTACGTAATAATAACAAATAAAAGTAAAGAGTAGAGTTGGAAAGATCAAATCGAGACAGAGGATTTATAGTGGTTCGGCTACGAAGCTCTTCTTCGCCCTACTCCACTCCCCGAGTACCACACTCGAGAGTTTCAAGCACTATGTCAACAACCTCCCTTAAGGCGGAGAAAACCGTACACGTCGCTTATCCTATTTCCGACACTAAGCTAGATGTCGAGTGCTAATCTTAGCTAGCACCAATCTACCAAGGTCCACGTGACCAAACACACAAGCCCAATGGCTTCAAGAGATCACCAAGATC
Source organism: Artemisia tridentata subsp. tridentata (assembly GCA_021014915.2). Taxonomy (NCBI): domain Eukaryota; kingdom Viridiplantae; phylum Streptophyta; class Magnoliopsida; order Asterales; family Asteraceae; genus Artemisia; species Artemisia tridentata. The sequence continues at coordinate 169,033,228 of CP139507.1, read as the reverse complement.
TCAACACGATCACAATGATCAACACTCACTTCACTCTACTCAACTAACACTAACCTAATGACCCTTGATCTTCTTGATCAATCACACAAGCCCAATGGCTTCAAGAGATGTTCACTATCTCTATAGATGACACTTGATCTTCACTCTCACTCACAAAAAGAAAATAAACTTGATGTATGCTAAGACACAACAAGATTGTAACAAATGTTACAAGAACCTATCAACTATAACTCTAGTATCTTCTTGATTACTTGAGTTCTTCTCTTGCCAATGAAGAGGGATGACAACACCTTGTATCAACTTGGATACTTGTGTTCTTCTCTTGCTAGTGAAGAGGTATGAAGAGGATCACTTGAAGGATGATTGGATCACTCTTGAAACAAAGAAAAAAACTAATCTAATTGACCCTTAGAAGTGAAAGGTGTGAGAGGATTTAGTTAAGGGATTTTTCTGTGTGTGAAGGGTGCCTAAAACTGTGAAAGAGGTGGGTATTTATAGGCAAAGAAAATCTGAACGTTACAATTCAAAATGGTACGGACGGCTCCACTAAATGACCCACGGCTCCGTTAAATTTAACGGTACCGTGGAGCCGTGGTAGACTAGGACGCTCCAAATTTTGTCTTTTCTGGTGAAAACTTATTTGGGGAAGGTTGGAGCTGATTTTGGGGGGGAAAATAGCTGTTGTGATTTTCAAACTTATTTTTCCATTAAAACATTTCTTAATATTTCAAAAATAATTTGTCATGTGTATTTTTGAAAAAAATGTTTTGTCCCATTTAAAATGTGAATTTTCAAAACATGAATTCACTTCTTTGATCACTAGTCCAAGTTGTAACTTTGTTCAAGAGTGATTTGCGTAAAAACGGGATCTTCCGATTAAAAACTTGTTAACGTTAATTTTAACGTAACGTGAGTTCACATTTTGTCATCCTCAAAACGTGAAGTAATCGAAAGATATAAATAACGTTTTTAGAACATTATTTGCATCAACATTTATCTTAAACTTTGATTGATTGATTATAATAAATGATTACAAGAGTATTTATAGGACAAAGTAGGGTAAAACCCTAAAAACAAAGTAGGGTAAAACCCTAAACTTTGATTGATTGATTATAATAAATGATTACAAGATAAATAGGCCATGGGCTCGGGCCCAGGCGTATCATTCTCAACTCCTTCAAAACCACCTTGCCCTCAAGGTGTTGTCTTAAAACATTCTTAATTGACTTTCCTAAATAAACATGAAAACAGTAATAAACAAAGACACGTAAATAAAGATAGATTATATGACATAATCTTTATGCCATACGTTTGGACTTCTTGAGTCGTTTGGGCAGTCCGTCCTCCTGCAACATTGGCGTAATCCGGGATCCCATAATCTTCTTTGAATTGCAGCCTTCGCCTTTTTCTTCTTTCATATTCCTTTGCCTTGGACATAACACAACACCATTCTTCCGTCTTCCGCTACCCATGCCATAACATAACATGTCTTTTTTAATCATCAACCGGTTGCTATGACCTAGTATTTGAAACATCGGTTTAGGGACTATTATTCGAATCTCTTACTTTTGTAGTAAATTATTTAATTTTCACTAAATTAAGTGGGTGACCGCTTCTTCCAAAATATAGTCGGGTACATGCGCGTTTTGGCGGTGAGTACCTCAGGTGCCCTGCAATATATTTTAGAGAAAATTATCAAACTAGTACAAAAAAACATGAGTGGTCTATGACTTGGTCACCAATAGCACTCATTTCCCATTTTGGTCATGCTTGACTGCTCGACTCAACCCAATTTTTGACACGTGTCATTTGTTTTGTACTTTTTCTTAGAAAAAGTACAAAAGAATGACACGTGTCAAAAATTTGGTGGAGTTGAGCTGTCAAAGTCGAGCAGCTAAGCAGTCAAAGGAATGACACGTGTCAAAAAATTGGGTGGAATCGAGCAGTCGAGCATGACCAAAATGAGAAATGTGTGTCATTGGTGACCAAGTAATGGACCACTCATGTTTTTTGTACAAGTTTGGTAATTTTCTCTATATTTTATTTGCGATCAAATATTTTACGAATCTAGTTACGACATCAAAATAAGGACATCTCCAATGCAATAAGCTTTTGATATTAATAAGCCACTTTTCAACATATAACTCAAATGCAAATAAGCTATTGAACTTAATATGAGCCTATTTTTACTTACACAAATAAAATCTCAATAGGATAAGCAATAGCAACCTATTTCTCAACTAAGTTATCATCAAGCCTTTCTTCCAATGCTTCAACTTTTTTCAATTCGTCTTTAACTTATTTTCAACTCATCATTTGAGATGCTCTACGTATCATCTTACAAACATATATATTAAATTAAAAATGTCATTGTAAAATGAGATATAGTTTAGCATACACACAAATATGCCAACAATGATGCATAACTGATTTACTAAGTAAAATATGGTTTCAACTCTTCTATTCATTCAACGGTATTTTTCATATTCTTTAGAACAAGCTTCGCTAAACCTTCAACAACATTAATATCAGTTTCTATTATATTTATAAAGAAATCACACATTTATCATTATCCACAACAAACTCAGAGACGTCTCCGTTAACGTTTTTGCCCAATTTTTATTCTCTATGGACTTTATATCACAATCTTTATTTTGCTTTTGTGTTTTTTTTTTTGCATGTTTGATTGTTACATGTAATATGAATAGAGCTTTGCTACAACCTCTTACCATTTCATCCTACAAATTCTACTACACACACAACAATATTATATAATTTTTTTCTACTCATTCTCTCTCTGCATTCAAATCGTCCGTTCTGATATTTGTCAGGATCCTGTGAGTAGGATGTTTTGTAGGAAGAAGATGTAGGTGTAACCACCGGTAAATTTTCACTTGTATTAATATTCTAACGAAAGAATACTTATCCATTTTCTACGTCTATATTTTTTTTTTTTTTTTTTTTAGATTAAACGTTATCAGTTTATCTAATCACAACAACTAACTCATGTGACGTAACTCACATTTTTAATAAGCATGCTCACACGACACAAACGTGCCTTGTAAACATTCTTTATATGTCAAGTATAAAAGTTTTCAACTTTTATTTACCACTTTACGTTATTTAGATAGCGTACGGTTATTAGACGTTTAAACTAAACGTTAGTCATTTATTAGAATTTTCACGAAACCCTAACTTATTATAACCATGATTTTATGTAAATAAACATAAACACTAAAATACAACACTTCAAATCCTAATGTACAACCCTCTAATGCATCATTTCAAACTTTGTTTTATTTTATTTTACAAACTCTAAAGTACAAGATCTAAAGCTCATGGTACAAGTATATAATGTATAAACTCAAAATATATTTATTTCCTCTCGCGACCAAGTAACCAAACAAAGATTGCACCTCGTATATTTCAGGTCTATTTTTAAATATTTAATACCAATTATTATTATGTTTTTATTAAATGATATTACTTTTAGTAACGATCACAAAAGTTTAATCATGTGAATTTTACTCACGGCCAATACAAGATTAGAATAATTCTATATATTCAAAATACTCAAATTCATCAATAGTCATATTTCAAATGAACTATTATCACTTTGTTATTTTTTTCACATTATACTCCTTACGTAATGCGAATACTCAAACCTATTAGATTTTATCAACTTATACGCTCTCCGTTAAACTTATCACACATCTAATATAATTAGTTGGAGTATATTAATAAACTTTGATATTTTTATAAGTATTATATTTTTACGTTACCCGGTTTTAAGTTTCGTGACTTAAAGACTTAACGTTAGTAATTACCGGGATCAAACTACACCTTAAACTATTAATATGTGTATATAAATTATGACACATATCACTTTTCATGCATACCATACGTGTATGCCTTTTCTCCATAATACAATATATATATACATGCATGCTATACATGAATGGAAATGGTTCCACATGATGATGTATATACGTGTGTAAAATTTGCTTCATACATTTGTATGTGAATGGAATTTGTTCCACATGATATAAGTGTGCTCCATATAATCCCATATTATACGTGTATGAATATATTTTGCCATATGAATTCTATGCATAAACCTTTCTCCTACGTGTTCTAATTCAAAGATGCATTGTACAAGATATTACACCATGCAAACTCCTTCACGTATACAAGTTGCTACCTAATTCACCATACACTTTCATGTGGTGAATACATATTCACGTATACATGCTTACAATGTAGACTAGATTTCTTTAGCCTATTTAATCGAACAAGCATACACCCATTTTATTTCATACTTTCCTTTCCAACACAAAACTTACCCACACACACTTATTTACTAAAATCAAGCCATAAGATAGAAAAAGGGAAGATTGATCAAATTTTGTAAGTTTCTAAAACTCTTTTCAATCCTTATTACATCTTCTAGCATCCATTTGCATGTACTAAAAATCAATTGTCAAGCCAAATACAAAACCAAATGTTTCTCCTTCTTTTCTCCTTTTTACCGAGAACCAAAACACACCCCTTTAAGTTTGGTATTTTTAAAAGCTTCAAACAAACCAAGCTACAAGTTTAGCCATTTAAATAAGTTAGTAACATGTTAATAAGCCACAAAAACAAAGTCATAAGTCTTTATAAAGTTTTGGACCTATTTTCTTTCTTTTTCTTTCTTGTCGAGACCCAACCAAACGCATCTTTTTATCGGGCTCAAAAGCCCATAAGCTAAAACCTAAAAGCTAAAAGTAATAAGCCATCTTAATAAGCTTATAGCTAAGTTTACAAAACATCAAAACCATGGCCAATAGCTTTCAATGCCTCGCCTTATTTCTTTTCTTTTTCCTTGTGTCGCAAACTAAAAACAAAACGTACCTATATGGGCTTAAAAGCTCATAAGCTATTTTTATAAGCTATTAGGCTTAAAGGCCACTTAGATACAACTTAAAATAACTTATATTAATAAGCCTTGATATGCCATATCCTTTTCTAAAACAAAAACGCAAATTTTCAAAAACATGGACTAGAAATGTAACGATAAACATGCATGGGGTAAAAATACTTAACTTGGAATTCTTGGTTCAAAACTATAAATTTAGTTAATAATAAAGAATAAAGACTATACGTGTAAGTAGCAAAATGCATGGAGGGCCTGTTTTGCCAAATTTCTAAAACTATATATAAAGGATTAAATTTATAAATAAATTAATGCATGGGGATAAAAAGTGTAAATAATGAATTAATAAATTAGAAAAAGGACTCCGGTGCAAATTATATTTAACCAAAGGGTAAAAAGTGTAACTTTTAGAAAGTATAAGGTAAAAACATTAAATTGCGACTTCTGAAACTGAAATAATTAAATATCAGAGTAAAAACGGTAAATTTTCAGGAAGTGTGAATATAAAGTGAAATTTTATACTTTTGGACTAAAAATATAAAACTTTTAAGTTTTGGGTAAGAAGTGTAAATTTTTATAACCTAAGGGTTAATTTTGTAACTTCATAATATTTTTGAAATATTTATATTTACAAACTTATGTAGTCAAAGTTTTCTAAAAACTTACATATAAGATTTAAAAAACGTCAATATCAATATATATAAATAATGATGCTATTTTCAATCGAATAATAAATCGAACGGCTTAAAAACAAATAATACAAACTTCTTAGCAATTTAACGTTCACTAAACTTAAAATAGTTAGAAATAAATATTCTAACTTATCATACACTAACCTATATTAAATCTTAAACGATTTCATTCTTAAATCTCGATAAACGATTACATACACACAAGTTATATGGGTATATAACTTTATTTTTGAACTTTAAGCATTTGCCACACAAGTAACGACGATACAAATACTTTTCAAACATTGTCTTTTGAACATTAAAGTCATGAACATAAACCCTCGAAATCTAAGGTTTACCGTATCAATTTAGGTAGCGTGATTTGAGCCGTTCCCATCCACACTTGACATTTCTATATCTGGACTACTATACCACCAAGGTGAGTCATAGCCCCACTTTTACTTGTTTAATTACTTTATAAACTCTTTGGGGGAGATACATGCTCAACTACTTGCTTTTACTTTCACAAGTAATCTAAACTTTTACATATTACTGTGAGTCATAGCCCCTCTTTTTCTTATTTTGAATTCTTTGGGGGAGATACATGGTCGTTTTACTTACAAATCTTGCTCGTTATTCATAAACATTCTACTCGATTTATGAAACCCTCTATTTGTTTACTGAAACATATTACATGCTGAACACAAGTACTTTCTGTATGCTATCCTAATTGTTATTGCCTAAGTTACACTATTGCTATTAAAAGACCCTCATATCTTGAGCCATTAATCACTTGCGAGTGAACGCGAATATAGTGAATAAATCTATTGGAGGTTGACGGCCCATTTGTACTAGCCGGATAGATAGCTATAATGCTAGCCGGATTGATAGACAAATGCACTTTATTTGAGACTAAATAGGAAGTTAGCAAGCTCCTACCCGAGGGCATTATAACTACAATCAATTATGTTAGTAATTTACATCACCCTTGTGATGTCCTACTATTAAGGTTTGCGTGTCATGAGCTTAGGGCAATAATTAATATTTACCCATAATTGTATTCGTTGCAATTATACTCTTAAACTTGAAACTTGTGTTTAACTTATTTGCATACAAACACTACGAATTCGCACAACCTTTGACCCAATTAGGGTAAACAAACACTGTGGGTGTAAAACAACGTAGCCCACTATTCATTTTATCGATATTTGTATTTATTACAATTATCGCCCAAACATGAAACTATTGAAATCAACTGTCTTACTTGTAAACTCTATGAACTCACCAACCTTTGTGTTGACACTTTTAGCATGTTTATCTCAGGTGTATAATGAACGAGGATGGCACGAAAGGGCACGGATACTGATAGAAGACTAAAATCTAGTTATCATTCGAAACTCATTTAACAAACTGTAAAACTACTGGGACCTCATTTTATAAACTCTGATATTTATAAAATTCGAATGATAAATCTATTAAAAACGATTCAATTAGAGATCGTTTTCTATTATTATAACTGTTGTGCTGTCGAGTAACACCCAGCTTGAATTTCGTTGCGTATCACGAAATTAGGGGGTGTTATAGATTGGTATCAGAGCTATAGTTATAGAGAAACGGGTCGAATTGAGACCTAAACTATAGCTGCTTTTTCACAAAAACGTTTTATAGCCTTTCGCTCTCCGTGTCTTCCATCCTCCAAACGATTATGTGACTTCTAGGTAATTTATGCTACACAAACACTTTAGTATATTGATATATACACATTCGACATGCTTTCGATCACTTTATACAAACAACGGAATAAACATACTTGCGTATGCCTATTCTACGGCATTACGACTCAATCATATTTCCTCGAGCATGTACCTACTTCTACATTTTTGCAATTCACGAAACCTTCCCAAGACATTGTGGGTTGCACAATTCTTATCTTATCTACGTTAAATATATACTTACCAACTATTTTGAGTACTATGTCAACTTTCCTTGATTATCTTACTCTCATCTCTAGAGATGAGTTTAAATACTCCTTCCGTACTCTCGGAACACCTACACACTAAATTACCTTGTCAAATAAGTATGAGTGTTGAGTGAGAAATTCTTAAGTGGGATGATTTACAATGTCTTTATTTGAATAGATTGGGACGCCTTTTTATTTGAATAAAGAAATTATGAATCACCGAACCATAAGTTTATACTTCTTTATTTACATTGTTTGGGACGCCTCTCTATGTAAGTAATGAATTATAAATGAGTGGGTCTATTTGTATCTGAAACAACATGAGTACGAACCCGAGGATCACTAGAATTCATAAAACACAAAACGTACATTTTTTTATTACATTAGAATCCACGAATATTAATACATAACAATATAATTAGCATCATTAGTGCTAATGTTACAAAGATCACTAAGTATGGAATAAAATCGCCAATTGGTTGACCTGCCAAGCCAATGAAAAACACCACTACACCTATGAGAGCGAGAACCACGACCAGATGTAACACCTTGAGTATTCTGTACGATAAATACAAACAAATCATTAACGCGGTAACTAAAGACATGGTCTTATGCATAAAAACAAACAAGTTTTATTACACATTCATTAAAGATTACATGGAAACACAACAAAGACTTATTTTAACAATCCTAACGCAATACTATTACCCCCATATCTTATCCACGCCGATGGCTAGAACCACGACACTAAAACCCCGGCCAAAAAAATTCATAATCTTCTTCTGGAACGTAGGCAAAGTAGATAGCAGCAGCAACAACATACACAATCGCAAGCATGGTAACAACATGCGGCAATTTAAAAAATTAATGAGAGAAATATGGGTGGTGGAACAATGAGGATTAAAATGGGGTGTTTATAAAAAGAAAAGTAACCGTTGGGCTACTGTTCATTGTCGTTTGAAATTACTGTTCATGTAAAAAAATTTAAGGAACAAACTGATTCATCATCTACAAAATCTGAAATTCAACAACTTTCTCTACATTCATCAAGTTCTCATCCGAAATCTTCATTGTTAAAAACAGTTTTCGACGTCAATAATTTGATTTTCACAAAACAAGTAATTAGGAACCAAGTTATTTTCAAGACTAATTATCAAAACATGATAAACCATATAAAATAACAATCTTCATTTAAAATGAATTTTTCCAAAATCTATTTAACCTTCGAAATAGTATTTTCGTCATGTAAAATAATTCTAACTTATAAATTTTCACAAGTGAAACCAGAATCAAACCTGCTCACTTAGTCACATGATTAACATAAATCGAATCAGGAGAAACATTTATTTGATAAAACACTCAGAGGAAATTCAGTACAAAGAAACGACAAATTGAGATACATCACTAGTTATTGACACAAGGAACCATAATTAATCATCAACATCATTTCAACATCTAACGCGGACTGAATCTCGGGACGAGATTCCATTTAAGGGGGTGAGACTGTAACCAACGGTAAATTTCCACTTGTATTAATATTCTAACGAAAGAATACTTATCCATTTTCTACGTCTTTTTTTTTTTTTTTTTTTTTTTTTTTTTTTTTTTTTTTATAGATTAAACGTTATCAATTTATCTAATCACAACAACAAACTAATGTGACGTAACTTACATTTTTAATAAACATGCTCACATGACACAAACGTGCCTTGTAAACATTCTTTATACGTCAAGTATAAAAGTTTTCAAATTTTATTTACCACTTTACATTATTTTGTTAACGTACAATTATTAGACGTTTAAACTAAACGTTAGTCATTTATTATAACGCGTACGGCTGCGAGCCGCCGCGTTGCGGCCGGGCAGCGATTCCTTCTTCATATTCATAGCTGATACGAATTTACATAAGCAAAATGCTTTTTTGTGCTACTTCTACTTTCTTAGCTGGGCTGCTCGTTCCCTGTCGTGTGTGTTCTGTCAACAGCCGTCTTCAAGCGGAGGTCCTTGGGACCTCGATCTTTGTCGTTTGGTCTTGCAAATGGCCGACATTTTCCACAGTAACAGGAGTAGATGCATGCAAAACCTCAGCTGAAGCAGGTGTAACCGGAACTTCGTTTGCAGCACCTGACAAAGTTTAGTCAATTATCACGGATGAAAAAGTGAGCGAGTGGTATGTGCTTAAACACATACCTTTATTTGACCAAAAATAGACCAAAACGACCAAAAACTAACCAAAATGCCAAAGATATTTGTGTTTTTATGTTTCTTTATGTGCATGTACGAATATCGAGAAAAAAGGACAAAATCAAGTCAAAACCGACAACACGAGCACGAGATTTGGAAGAGGATATTTAAAGCCGAAGTCGGGGAAGCAAATTACAATATTGGATCAAAGATATGCTCATTCAGTCAAAAGTCAACCTTGAAGAAGCAAAGATTGTCAAAAATAGCCCTTGGATCACATTATTAAAGAATGGCAGAACTAGTCCCTAAAGTTTCAGAATTAACACATTTGGTCCTTGTCATTTTTACGTTAACTAAAAAACCCTACTTAAACCAAACCGGATCCATGTTTTCATTTAACCCAAAATTAAAAAAAATCCCAAGCCCCAAAACCACACAAGCCCACACCCTTTTATTAAAATACCCCAACCCATTAAAATACCCCAACCCGGTTACAAACCATCAAACCCGGATCTATTTCCCTTTGACCCGGTCAACCACCATCAGTCAAATAAATAAAAATTAACCACAATCCCTAACCCGCGTTTTACTATTCACGCATCTCCAACCTCCTTTTACCCTGCTCACCTTGTATTACCCGTACTTTTAATTCTTCTAGAAGCTGACGCACGTGTCAGTGAATGTCAGACGCATAGGGATTGCCAGCATGGACAAACGAAGCTATCTCATTGGACGGGACACCTCACGAATTTGATCCAAGGGTTGAGATCGATTTTGATGACAAGATGACAATTAAAGGGCTGGGATTTATTCTGAAGAAACCCTAGAAGCTTCCAGCTCAGCTATAAATAGAGCTCCTCACTCACCGTTTTGGATGTTAGATAGTTAGCTTAATTTTTAAGTCGTATGTAGGAGTAGTATAATGTAGAGATTAGGATTCAGCTCATTTTCAGCTTCTCAGTTAATTGTAAGTCTTTTTAAAACATTTGTAATCATTTTCAAGTTATTAATCAGAATTTAGTTTGTTTAATTTCATTTCAGCTTTAACTGCTTATTTTCTCTTTTCTACTGCTTATTTGCTTGTTTCTAGCTTCTATTTGCTTATCTCAATTTGATTTAGCTTTTTGGTTGTCTACTTGTAGCGTAATCTCTTTTGTTTCTAGTTTGATAATAATCATATAAAAGTCAAAAAAATTAGTTAATATAGGATCTAGCTTATTTAGTAGCTTATTCTCAGTTTGAAATTTGCTTAATAGTGCTTAGTAGAGTTGGTTAATCAGTTAGTATTCAGAACTTAGCTTACTTCATTATAAATCTCACAAAATTGCAAAGACAGTCATCCCATAATGAATGTTTGGTTTAGTGTAAAAATGGGTCAAAATAGTGATTACTATTCATGTACCCTTGGGTCAGTCTTGATCTCCCCTAGTTTAGCTCATATAAGCTGTTTGATGTGAGATTAGAGCTTAGTTGGATGTTCTTATGGTAATGGTTCAGTCATTGTAGGATTAAGGCTCAGTTTTGAATTGAGCAGCTTATTATAGTTATAAGCAGTTTTTCTAATAGTTTTTGGTATTTTCTAGTCAATTCAGTTAAGTCTAGTTGATTATCTTAAGTTGGTATCAATTCAATAGGTTTTGAGTATCATTTTTCCAACTGTTATAAACCCTGCATCAGCATAAAACTGCCCGCTCAGCCCTTTTTCAATCTCATTTTTAAGATAGTTATAGTAGTTTCTAAATTCTAATTTTTGTTTTACAAATAGCTGATAGGGTATTCTCAGTATGTTTCAGCTTATTTTTTATTTGTGAGCTTATTCATCAGCTTATATTAAGTCTGCAAATAAGCCTCAGCAGCCTGCAATCTCCCCTGTGCACCCCATTTTGCCCCTATTAGTCTGTCTTGCAGCTTATTTGCAGCCCATTTATCTGCTTATTCTTAGCTTCTAATTATTTGAAATTTTGTATTCCAGTTATTTAGCGGCTGATCTTTTCATATTTTAGCTTTTTATATCCTAGCTTATTATTTTCTAGCTTTATAATCAGCTTAAAACCACCTCAGTCTACCCTTATTGCAGCCTACACCACCAGTCCTTGATCAACTCAGCTTCTTTATTGCTCTTTTTCTGCTTATCCCCTTGAGCTAATTGCATGATTTTTGGTTTTCTAAGAAGCTTGTAGTATAGGCTTCTAAGTTCTGATCTTGGATTTCATTTTTCAGCTTATTAGATAGCTTAATTTTAGTCTGCAAGTAGGCCTATTAGGGCTATTTGGCTTAGGCCTGCATTAGTTGTTGTTTTCATTTTTGCTTATTGGATTGTTGTAGTGCTTAACTGTTTTGCTTCTTAGCTTATCCTTAGTTTGTTGAACCATTTAGACTAGACTTGGTAGAGATTAGCTTATCCTTAGATTAATCATAGCTTATCTGCCTTCTTTCTTAAATTTTCATTTTTCTTCTTATTTGAAAAGCCCAACTGTTTGAATAAGCTCAGCTTGTTCTGAGCTTATCTAGAGTTATAAAGAATATTTGCTTCACAAATAGTGCTTATAATTAAGTACTAAATCAGTTTCAAAAAGAAAATTAAAAAAAAAAAAAAAAAGTTTACAAAAAAGTCATTGCTGGGATTCGAACCCTGGTCTATTGCACAGTCCAAGCCTCACAACACCAATCAAACACCAACTGCCCTTGGGACTTCTATGGTTCCATTCTCCTTAGTTTTATGCTTAAGGCTTCTTTTTCATTTTAAGCTTATTTTTCATTTTAGCTTAATACCAGTTTATGAAAATAAGCTGGTAACTTCTTTTTATTTTTCCTTCATTTTGCTTCTATTAAAGTATTTTCCAGCAAAATTTCAGATTTTTCCTTTAAGTTTTAATATTTTTAAACATTTAATTAGTTTAAAATAGTTTTTAATTGATAATAAATTAAATATTAATCAGAAAAATATAATTCTTTTTCTCAAAATTTTCTTTTATAATTTAGAACTTAGGAAAAATATAATTCAGTACCCAGGGTTAGTATTCCATAGATTTCCTTTTTAAGCTCGAGATTAGCCCGGGTTTTATGCGTTTTAGGTTTTCTTTTGCATTTCTAATTACGTTTACCTTAGTTTAGGATTTCCCTTGCATTATTAATTGTTTCTAGTTAATATTTCATTATCTTAGTTTAAAAATCCTATCACTCACTTTTATCCACCATTCACTACACGTTTCACGTCTCGATCTCACGAAATTCCATTCATCCTTCATCGGGACAACGAACTCGGGGTCTTACATATTTCTTGTGTAATTCCTTGAACTATAATTGACAAATCAAAATTTTGGCGCCGCTGCCGGGGAAGGTTGAAGTGAGTTCGTGATTTTCGTTTATCGATTCGTGTTTTGAAGACCCTTCCTCGTGGAGTTATCGTTTTCATTTGTAAATATTTTTCTAAATATAAAATCCTAAAAAGATTTTCTTCTCCAAATTTTTTTTCCTTTTTCTTTTGTGATTTTCAATGATTCTAAATTTAAAAATCCAAAAATATTCTTCGTATCCTCTTATATGTTTAATTCTTATCTCTTTACCCTCTCATACCGTTTGATTCTTATCTTCTTATCCTCTTAACCGTTTGATTCTTATCTTCTTATCCCTCATATTGTTTAATTCTCCACCATGTTCGATTCTTTCCCATCTCATCCCCATGATCCAAGGACCATGGAGGATTTCTATCATCCGACGCTTATCGGTAGAGGAGGACCGATCGCTCCAACAAACGATTTTGTCTTGAAAGATCATATGATTGAGTTTATTCAACAAATCTGCCAATTCCATGGATTTTGAACATGAAGATGCTAATCATCATTTAGACAAATTTCTCTCGATCACTCAATTCTTCAAACAGAACGGAGTCTCTCTCGACAGCATCCGTTTGAATCTTTTTCCCTTCTCGTTAACCCATGAAGCTGAATCTTGGTTTTACACTCTTAAAACCAATTCTATTCATACATGGGAAGAGATGTGCCTCAAGTTTCTTTCAAAATACTTTCCATATTCTAAAATGTTGCAGTTTAGGAGAGACATTCTTAATTTCCGGCAACTGCACAGGGAATCAGTGTTTGAAGCTTGGGAGAGATTCAAATATTAGCTGCAGAGATGTCCGGATCATAGAATTTTGCTCCTTGATCAAATCTTAACATTCTATCATGGCATAAATATGATTGATCGAGACAAAATCATGTTGGCTGCCGGAGGCAATCTCATGCGGAAGACTCCTCAAGAAGCTTATGATTTGATCGAGAATATGACACAACATCACTATCAGTGGGATATTGGAGCCTTTTCTGAATCCACCACTGATTTGAGTAATCAATATTCCGATTACATTCCCGCTGAGATTGCACAAATTGGGGTCCTTGGCAATCACAAAAGCTATATAAATCAATATTGCCAGCAAGGACCAGGTCATCCTAACACTATCCACTTTTCATACTCCGATGAAAGTGATGAGGATGCTCCTTATGATGAAGAGAAATCAGATGAGGTCCCTTCAGATACCTTTTTAATGAGGGACAAGGAAGTCGAAATCAATCCTCTTAATGAAATTGATGACCTTGTTCCAATCCCAAGGGTATCCGAAGAACCTTTCGATCTTCCTGATTCTACTTCACATACTTTTGATACGACTATCACGAATCCTTTGTTTGATTTTGATTCTGAATTTACTCTAAATTCAGATAATCCTATCTTTGATATTCAGAACGAGGAGTGTGATGAGTCCGACACAGAAACCGATATGGACGAGATGCACATTTATAGCCCACAAAGTACCGCACAAGTCCCGCCTCCATACATCCCGCCGAAGCCCGAGCTAAAAGACGTACTTCATAAGAGTGATTATCTTCTTGAGGAGTTCGCCGATGAACTCACTCGCATCGATCCAATCCCACCAGGGGATGAAGATAAAAACTTCGATTTTGAATCAGATTTGAGAAAATTGGAATTTTTACTGAGTCATGATCCTTCAACTAATTGTGCCTCTAGTGTGGGGGAGTTCACCGATGAACTCACTCACATCATATCTCCGTCGGAGTATGATTACTCGGAGGGAGACGTATTGCCTATTAAGGACACTATTCCTACTCTTCCTCCTGAGGTATTATTAGATCATGACTTAAAGAGCTTTAATGATCAAATTCAAATTAAAGAAAATGAAAAATCTGTTTTTGAGGATGAAGATTTCATCATGATTGTTATCAAAATCTTTCTTCGATTCCTCACATATAATGTGATTTCTCCTCTCCTTCACTCCTTCGGGAGTGAAGACACCATCTTTGACCCCGGCATCGTCATTTATAATTTATATTTAGCGCCGCGGGTATCTCATCGGAGTGGAACTTTCGTATGCTTAAATGTTTATCCAAACCTCTTGAACGAAAGTCCGATTGAGATCTTCTTTTCCACATGCTCCCCCAAGAACAAATAAATTCGGGGCGAGTCTAAGCTATACGACTCGTTAAAAAACAAGCGCTTCGTGGGAGGCACCCCATGCTTATCCTTCTATTTCTTTCTATTTTCTTTCTAATAAGTGTCGTGAGGAGGGCTTCCTCTTCCATTTGTCGTGTTTCGTGGTTGTTTGTGATGTGTCCAGGATTTGCCCGAATAATGAAGACTCTCGTACTCGTGGTTTGCTTCTCTCCACTCGAGTTTCATCATTCGTTGCTTATCCGATATCCTTAATCTTATCGTCTAACGTTTATCTTTGGCATAATTAATAAACGGCCTTAGATTTATGTGGGAGAACCCTTACCTTTAAGACATTGAGGACAATGTCTCGTTTTAGTCTTGGGGGGGGGGGGTAATCTTTCGATTTGATTTATGCCTTGCATTTTTTTCCGTTTACTCATGCAACCCCGTTTTTCCTCCAAAAAATGAAAAAATCCAAAAAAATGAGAAAATTTTAAAAAATTTTGCAAAAATATCATAAGTGTTTTGACATTTTGTTGACTTTCCGCTGGTGAGAGTAGGAATAAAATTCTGACTTGATCGGGCGTGTTGAGCCCTAGCTTGTCCCCTTAACCATTCGGCTAAGCATTCGCGGATCTTATTATTTAAGATTTTAAATTTGCGAAGAACGAGAAATGATAGAGTTGTTTACAAGTTAGATTGCTAAGCGTGGAGTAGTTGGTTCTCTTTAGAGCTCATCGAAGTTACTTGTGGCCTTTTGCTCCCACAAAATTGTTTCACCATATATAATTGTAAGAATAATTAAAGATGTTAGGTTTTGCCGATGATTAGTTCTTGGTCTTCTTAAAAGAATCCTTGCTTTAAAAATTGGGTACACATCAAGGTTACTTAATAAATACGTTTAATAATAATAAGTTAAGTGCTCTAAGCTACGGATTCGAGATCGGGCCTTGGATCCTTATTTCCGGAAGGCGTTTAGGTCTTGGCTACCCTCTTGCACCGGCCCTTGGACCTCTAGTTCAGGAATGTGTGAGGTCTTGGTCTAACCACCTTGGATCCTCATTTCAGGAATGTCTAGAGTCTTGGAACACTCCGTTGTAACGGCCCTTGGATCCTTTATTCCAGAAGGTGTAAGGTCTTGGAACTAAACCGTGAAACTCCGTCGTTTAGGGTACGCAAGTGAAAAGTTAGTGATAAAAAAAATGGTGATGAATGAAAAATAGAAAAATGCAAAATATAAATAAAAACCTTGATGTGGATCTCATTTTCAAAGCAACGGTTCTCGAGAGAAGATTGAAAACTACTTAGTGTCTTAATTTAGTATCTTTATCGGAATAAAAACCTATCGAAACGAGAAAATATGAAGCAATTCATTTCTCACCAAAAATAAAATAAATAGAGGCGAATTAGGAAAATGGGAGCAAGAGGTAATTACACAAGTAACTTCCATGGGTAGTGTTGGCATCTAACTTGTAAATAACAATGATTTCGTTTTTGAGCTTAGTTTGGGGACTCGTGAAAAATCAAGGATGACGAATTTTATCCGTATGGTCACTTCTTTATGAGTCGTGTTTCCTACTCGTTGACCCTAAAAGTTATTAATAGATAATGATTGTCAACAAAGCCGTCACATAATAATGAGAAAAATATAAAAATAGAATAAAATGGAAAAACGGAGAGTTTTTAAAACTTAAGATTTCTTAATCTCTTTTGAATATTTTGCTACTTTTCAAAGTTAGTAAAAAGAGGTTGGAAATTGTTGGTTTCAAAAACGTGTTTTTATAACATTGCGTGAGGACACTGCAATATCTTAGTCTGGGGGATTTTGGTATGTGCTTAAACACATACCTTTATTTGACTAAAAACTGACCAAAACGACCAAAAACTAACCAAAATGCCAAAGATATTTGTGTTTTTATGTTTGTTTATGTGCAGGTACGGATATCAAGAAAAAAAGACAAAATCAAGTCAAAACCGACAACACGAGCACGAGATTTGGAAGAGGATATTTAAAGCCGAAGCCGGGGAAGCAAATTGCAATATTGGATCAAAGATATGCTCATTCAGTCAAAAGTCAACCTTGAAGAAGCAAAGATTGTCAAAAATAGCCCTTGGATCACATTATTAAAGAATGGCAGAACTAGTCCCTAAAGTTTCAGAATTAACACATTTGGTCCTTGTCATTTTTACCTTAACTAAAAAACCCTACTTAAACCAAACCGGATCCATGTTTTCATTTAACCCAAAATTAAAAAAAATCCCAAACCCAAAAACCACACAAGCCCACACCCTTTTATTAAAATACCCCAACCCATTAAAATACCCCAACCTGGTTACAAACCATCAAACCCGGATCTATTTCCCTTTGACCCGGTCAACCACCATCAGTTAAATAAATAAAAATTAACCAGAATCCCCAACCCGCGTTTTACAATTCACGCATCTCCAACCTCCTTTTACCCTGCTCACCTTGTATTACCCGTTCTTTTAATTCTTCTAGAAGCTGACGCACGTGTCAGTGAATGTCAGATGCATAGGGATTGCCAGCATGGACAAACGAAGCTATCTCATTGGACGGGACACCTCACGAATTTGATCCAAGGGTTAAGATCGATTTTGATGACAAGATGACAATTAAAGGGCTGGGATTTATTCTGAAGAAACCCTAGAAGCTTCCAGCTCAGCTATAAATAGAGCTCCTCACTCACCGTTTTGGATGTTAGATAGTTAGCTTAATTTTTAAGTCGTATGTAGGAGTAGTATAATGTAGAGATTAGGATTCAGCTCATTTTCAGCTTCACAGTTAATTGTAAGTCTTTTTAAAACATTTGTAATCATTTTCAAGTTATTAATCAGAATTTAGTTTGTTTAATTTCATTTCAGCTTTAACTGCTTATTTTCTCTTTTCTACTGCTTATTTGCTTGTTTCTAGCTTCTATTTGCTTATCTCAATTTGATTTAGCTTTTTGGTTGTCTACTTGTAGCGTAATCTCTTTTGTTTCTAGTTTGATAATAATCATATAAAAGTCAAAAAAATTAGTTAATATAGGATCTAGCTTATTTAGTAGCTTATTCTCAGTTTGAAATTTGCTTAATAGTGCTTAGTAGAGTTGGTTAATCAGTTAGTATTCAGAACTTAGCTTACTTCATTATAAATCTCACAAAATTGCAAAGACAATCATCCCATAAGGACTGTTTGGTTTAGTGTAAAAACGGGTCAAAATAGTGATTAATGTTCATGTACCCTTGGGTCAGTCTTGATCTCCCCTAGTTTAGCTCATATAAGCTGTTTGATGTGAGATTAGAGCTTAGTTGGATGTTCTTATGGTAATGGTTCAGTCATTGTAGGATTAAGGCTCAGTTTTGAACTGAGCAGCTTATTATAGTTATAAGCTGTTTTTCTAATAGTTTTTGGTATTTTCTAGTCAATTCAGTTAAGTCTAGTTGATTATCTAAAGTTGGTATCAATTCAATAGGTTTTGAGTATCATTTGTCCAACTGTTATAAACCCTGCATCAGCATAAAACTGCCCGCTCAGCCCTTTTTCAATCTCATTTTTAAGCTAGTTATAGTAGTTTCTAAATTCTAATTTTTGTTTTACAAATAGCTGATAGGGTAGTCTCAGTATGTTTCAGCTTATTTTTGATTTGTGAGCTTATTCATCAGCTTATATTAAGTCTGCAAATAAGCCTCAGCAGCCAGCAATCTCCCCTGTGCACCCCATTTTGCCCCTATTAGTCTGTCTTGCAGCTTATTTGCAGCCCATTTATCTGCTTATTCTTAGCTTCTAATTATTTGAAATTTTGTATTCCAGTTATTTAGCGGCTGATCTTTTCATATTTTAGCTTTTTATATCCTAGCTTATTATTTTCTAGCTTTAAAATCAGCTTAAAACCACCTCAGTCTACCCTTATTGCAGCCTGCACCACCAGTCCTTGATCAACTCAGCTTCTTTATTGCTCTTTTTCTGCTTATCCCCTTGAGCTAATTGCATGATTTTTGGTTTTCTAAGAAGCTTGTAGTATAGGCTTCTAAGTTCTGATCTTGGATTTCATTTTTCAGCTTATTAGATTGCTTAATTTTAGTCTGCAAGTAGGCCTATTAGGGCTATTTGGCTTAGGCCTGCATTAGTTGTTGTTTTCATTTTTGCTTATTGGATTATTGTAGTGCTTAACTGTTTTGCTTCTTAGCTTATCCTTAGTTTGTTGAACCATTTAGACTAGACTTGGTAGAGATTAGCTTATCCTTAGATTAATCATAGCTTATCTGCCTTCTTTCCTAAATTTTCATTTTTCTTCTTATTTGAAAAGCCCAACTGTTTGAATAAGCTCAGTTTGTTTTGAGCTTATCTAGAGTTATAAAAAATATTTGCTTCACAAATAGTGCTTATAATTAAGTACGAAATCAGTTTCAAAAAGAAAATTAAAAAATAAAATAAGTTTACAAAAAAGTCATTGCTGGGATTCGAACCCTGGTCTATTGCACAGTCCAAGCCTCACAACACCACACAAACACCAACTGCCCTTGGGACTTCTTCGGTTCCATTCTCCTTAGTTTTATACTTAAGGCTTCTTTTTCATTTTATGCTTATTTTTCATTTTAGCTTAATACCAGCTTTTGAAAATAAGCTAGTAACTTCTTTTTATTTTTCCTTCATTCTGCTTCTATTAAAGTATTTTCCAGCAAAATTTCAGATTTTTCCTTTAAGTTTTAATATTTTTAAACATTTAATTAGTTTAAAATAGTTTTTAATTGATAATAAATTAAATATTAATCAGAAAAATATAATTCTTTTTCTAAAAAATTTCTTTTATAATTTATAACTTAGGAAAAATATAATTCAGTACCCAGGGTTAGTATTCCATAGATTTCCTTTTTAAGCTCGAAATTAGCCCGGGTTTTATGCGTTTTAGGTTTTCTTTTGCGTTTCTAATTACGTTTGCCTTAGTTTAGGATTTTCCTTGCATTATTAATTGTTTCTAGTTAATATTTCATTATCTTAGTTTAAAAATCCTATCACTCACTTTTATTCACCATTCACTACACGTTTCACGTCTCGATCTCACGAAATTCCATTCATCCTTCATCGGGACAACGAACTCGGGGTCTTACATATTTCTTGTGTAATTCCTTGAACTATAATTGACAAATCAGCGAGCACACGAAAGAGACAACAGCTAGTCAAATTAGAACCTTCTTCAACTACTGAGTCGGGCTTAGGTCCTGTTAGCAAAAGCTTTTCATTAGGCGGTTGCTGGATTGTTGAGTTGACAGAAAGGGTTTCTTCAGGTGGTAGCAGTAACTGTGGGCCAGTTTCCATCACTGTATCAAGCACATAGACCTGATTTTCTTTCATAGACTCTGTTGAGAAGTGCAGCTGAAACAAATGAACAGTTCCTTCCAGGGCTGTCAGATGTGGCGGGAATCTATACGGGTCTGTGTGACCTTCTTCTGACACTACTTTGTTGCATTCTCTTAACATTGAATGTGCTTCGTTGCTAAAGCATGTTAATGTTAACGCTCCACTGTTGTCAGAAATCAATAAACTGAAGCAGTAGCTGCATAGGTAATAAACACAGGTAAGTTGATCAGTCATTATAAAAATTATTGTCTGTGTCTGTGTTGTTTATAGACCGTTTTTTGTGATTCGTACCTGTAATCATTTGGCTCTCTTGGATCTGGTACCTGACAATGCGCGTGTGGGCGATCGTCAAAGATTTTGCGCCTACAATCATGACATCTGCGAAAAAACCACGGTTTCCCAACGACAACCTCTACAACTATTGCAATGACTGTAAACCTAACGTTCTGCAAAAGGTGGTAAAATTTTACTTTTTCCCATACTGTTAGCGGTTTTAAATTTGACAGAAGTACTTACTGTTTGGTTCCTAGGATCCTCTCGTAGAAGCTCATCTATTGTGACCCTGTTTCTTGTCTTTTCATCCTCTATGTTACTATACCGGTAAATGCGCACATTTTGTATCACCGGTGGCGGTACCAATTGATCGTACCTATACGGATATTGCAGGTTAGGCAGCTGTTTGTAAAACAGTAACAATGGTGGTTCATGATTATGTATAAACATCTTATAAATAGCGGAGATAAGATTGGGAAGAAAATGAAATACGAACAACCGAAATGAAATAATCATCATCATAATCATATATCATCACATTACACTCTAAAAAAATGCAATAGAAACTTATAAACAAAAGCAAAATAATCACCTATACTAATGTCAATTCCACTACCATCATCAGAACCCGAACAAGCCTCAAACGAATCAATCGACCATGTCTACAGAAACCTTCATCAAAATTGTCAAACATCTCATTCCATCGTTAAACTACGAAAAATACCACCTATCCCTATACGTCAAAGTCAAAGCATGGCCGAAATGGGAGAAAACAATGAAGGTGGTAACCCTAGTGATATGAAAGACCTAGACGACGCCGACGATGATTATGATTGTGAGCTAGAAGAAGATTATATACTACATGCTTCTGCCCTTGGGCTTAATCATATTAGAACTAATTCTGCTCCTTCACCTCTAAGGGTGGTTGGATCTTCTGTTATTGCAACACCGTCAAAATTAGGTGGAAATAATAGCAGTATTAATGGTAGGAGTGCTACTCCGCCCAAACTGATTTCTAGGAGTATGGATCCAGGTTGTTATGTGATCTATTGTTGCTTTCGCTTAGAGTATTATATGTATGATGGAGTTTATTAGATTTGTTAGTGGGATTGGACTACTATATGAGATTGTTTTATTTGAGTTGTTGATTTGGATAATGTATACTTGAACGTAGAAATGAGAATAATACCATATGCATGACAAAACTTATTAGATTTGTTACATGCTAGAGTAAAGTTTGTGCACGGAAAGTAGTGGTAGAAAATGAAATACGAACAACCGAAATCAGCTATAATTATCTGTTAAATACTTCGCTAACTAAATCGAAAAGTAAATCTGTGTTATAAAAAGATATACCAAATAGCATTAAAAGAAGTCGGGACCAACTCACATGCTTAGGATATAATCAGTTTCAGGAATAGGAGGGTTCAGATAGTAGTAAGTTGCGGGAGTGCTAGAAAGCTGCAACCCTGCATTTGTTCAGGGCTTTGTTAGAAACTATCCTGTTAATTTGTTTTAGATGTGGGTATGTAGCAACGATGTTACCTCCGTATGTTTTTACCCAGCACGAACTGACCGCCATGACGGTTGGTTTCGGTTCCTTTTCGTAGACATTAATGTCGAATTCTCTGGCTTTTTCATTCCAGAGTGTGAATCTAACAGTATCTCTTCTGTATACGGATAAACGTGCCAGTGACGATTGTTATTCAAAAGGAGTTCGTACGACTTACTCTAGGTTACGGAGTATGATATCCCTCCAGACAACCTGCTTTTGACTGGCGCCCCTGGGTTCACGCACCTCACCAACATAAAGGATGCAACCTATGTAATCTGCAGCAGCGAAATGTGCGGTTATACCATTTTTTAATGGGTGATTGACAGTGATAGTGGTATGTACCTGTTAGTATGGCAATGTTGTTGTCTGCACGTTGAGATAGCTCATTGTATGATGCAAAGTTGAAATGATGTAGCGGGAATCCATTTCCAGTATACCGCTGAACATCTCTGAGCCTTCCTAGTATCAAGGTAAAGTGATTGGGCAACGTCTGCATCCATTTTTTTGTGTCCAGCAGCCCGAATCCGGTAATTGTGTATGTAGCATTTATCTCGAGAATGTTGTCAAATCTCGCCCGCTCGCGGGCTTCTGCATTCGCCTGTATCGCGCCTCCCTATAATATGACAGAGGAATACAGATATCAAGGTTGGCTAATCTAATGTGCATCAGAAGGGGTTGTGCAGGCTAACATCACCTGTTGGTCAAGTAATATGACACTGAGAGTCGGCTGCTTTGCTCCGCTGGTGGATGTTATTATCCATTTACGATACACTCGCACGCGTATGCCTTTTCCTATGTTTGATGGTTTCAGATTAGCAACTCCAACAATCTCAATATCCGTAGCTGGTCTTTTTCCTACAGACTTTGCTATGGCCGCTAACGCAGTATCTTGTGACATTTTACTGTACCATAACAACACAATCATAAATGAGATCATATATAAATGCCCGGAATAAGCAACAAAAGGTAGTCATTAAGAAAAATGCATAGGCAATAAACCGTGTCCAAGTAACCACCACATGATAGTTGGTGTTAACGGGGACCAGCCTACTATAAGTTTACCTTAGTTCGAAAAATATATTGCTACTACATGGAAACAGATACATGGTTGTGGTCTCTGTAAATGGATATAGTCTGTGAAGCACTCGACAGTCATCTTCCTAGGCTTTCGAAAGAACACGCCAAAGAACTCTCTGAAGGTATCCATTCTTAGAACATAATAAAATGCTAGGTCTATTTTCTTCTCTATAGTGCTGCACATGTAACTGTGGAACTGAATGTAGCAAAATCTGTAGACAATTTCTCGTCAGTATAGGCATATGGCTTTGGCGATAGGCGACAAAATCTGTAAAAATATAACTAAGAAAGACACAATTCGCAAGGGTTAAAAGAACATATTAGATCCTATATGGGTTCACTGACCTGGGCTTTAGCGATAGGGGACAAAATCTGTAAAAATATAACTAAGAAAGATACAATTCACAAGGGTTAAAAGAACATATCATGTGTATCAAAGTCGCATATAAAGTAAATGGCAATAGGGGTTTATTCTGTGTCTGTACTCGGATCGTATGAGTAAACACGAACACGAAAACAGCAAAGAACATGGATGATGTATTTTTTATGAAGAAAACCTGGTTTCTGACAATGTTTTCTAAAAAGTCCCTGTAGACGATATTTTTTGCTCTATTTGACGGTCTGTTAGGCTGATCTTTGATGAGGATTTTCAACCCTTCGGGAGACGTGGCTTTTGAAAGTGCTACGTATAACAGTCCGTGACCAAATATAGGTTCCGGTAAGTAAACGCCTATCTTATTCAGTGACAGGCCCTGGCTCTTGTTGATGGTCATCGCATAACATACTTTGATCGGGAACTGCTTCCTTTTAAATATAAACGGCAGGTGCTCGTCTCTGTTAAACAACATGATCCGAGGAAGAAATACTTTCTGCAACATGCGAGTACCGGTAACAATTCTCACCTCGATTACCCTAGCAAGCATCTGTGTTATGATCATACGCGTGCCATTACAAAGGCCGCCATCCAAATTCAGGTTTCTGAGCAACATAACAGGTGCGCCTTTCTTCAATTCAAGGTTATGTGGTGAAATTCCAGTGAACGAAAGCTTGTTAAGGTACTCCTGTGGATATAGTAATTCCGTGGCTCCTCCGTCGTTTCCACGCGGTATAGCGTCATCGTTACTTATATATGTATATATGGCATGGGGAAGACAACATCTGCAGGACATCTGAATTAATGGCGTCGGCGGTTTTATTTTTGAGACAAATAATGGCCCTTTCTTGCAAGGCCTCGGCAGTTGGTGATTGAAGTATGGTGTCAGGATATATAAACCATATAAGTTGCATTCTCGCGTCATCACTGTCTGGAATGCGGTACATTTCAGGTATATGTATCCATGAACTATCCTCAGGATCTGTTTCATCTGGTTCACCAATAACACCGTTCCCTACGTCTACCAACCATCTGGAAAATGATCCGGTATCATGCAGCTGTTGGGGAGATGCCTGGATCCTCGTCAGTCGCATATTTTTTGTCAACAAATGAACCTTGAAGTGTTTCCAAAGATAGGATTCAGTAATACACGAAGAAATGATTTGTTGTTTCGTTGCTTTTTTCTTCACCGGTAAAGTCTGTCTAAATTCACCGCCCTGGATCACTGACTTGTTGCCAAAGATAGCCGTTGGCCTATCTAGCAGATCTCGCAAGGTCCGATCCAGAGCCTCGAAACATTTACGGTCGTTCATGGGCGCCTCGTCCCAAATTATGAGGTCTGCCTGTATCAGTAGATCAGCCAGCTGAGTATGTTTTTTTACGGTGCACATAGACTCATTTGTCACATCTAGCGGTAAGTTAAACCTTGAATGAGCAGTACGGCCTGATGGCAACAGTAGCGAAGCGATTCCAGAAGAAGCCACCGCTAGAACTATCTTTCGCTGCGCTCGTAGTGTGTAAATTATACTTTTCCACACAAAAGTCTTTCCAGTCCCACCGTATCCATACACGAAAATCAGTTCCTGCCTGTTATTTCTAACACCTTCGACAATGGTATCAAACAGTTGTCGTTGCTGGGTATTGAGATTTGGCACCAGTCGATCCCTTTCAGTGGCCATAGCTCCTGTATCATAGCTTCATTCTTCCATGACCGTTCTATTTCGCAGAATCTCAAGCAGGCGCCGCACAGGCAGATGCATACCAAAGTCTGTAACCAATTTTCCATGGAACCTAATAATACCTTCTAACTCATACAGAATCCCACCTTGCAGTTCTTCGTCAGTCAAGTTGACTTGAGGCATGTGCAGCAGCTACGATAACATTCTTGGTATATCGTCACTCATGAGCCTCCAGTGTCTATTCCAAAGAGATATTGGATTAGCAACATTACAAAAGATGAGAATTTGACAGAACAGTTGTCGTATTTTTGATGCTGTAGCCGTTAAAGTTGCCTCTAAAAGAGCAAGTGACCATTCTCCGTCACCTGCCAATAAACCCATTGCCTCACATGCTGCTCTGTTAGTTGGAAAAACTCAGCCTTCGACTATGTGTATAGCCGAAAACGATGCACATCCCTTCTGATGGCACAGCAAAAGCCTTTGGTAAAACAAATCACCAGCGATGGGATGTATATACGCTAATCTACCAATCGACGGCTTGTTAAGGTTTCGTCTAGGCGACCAAAACTTCTGAGTACCTTTCCAAACGAACTCGGAAGGAAAGTCTAGGTATGTTAGGTGGTGACCAAGTGTCGACCAAGCATTAAAATCTAACCATTGCGTAAGGGTGGGTTTTTTGTTGCTCGGATTTTCGATAACAGATTCTAAAGTTTCGTTTGTTCTGAAAGTTACACGCTGCATGTTTTCAAGGTGAACAGCTAGTATCTGCACAGCTGGATCCCTGTAGTGAATATCGAATCCCAGTAACCGCCAACAGGCTTCGTGCGGTCCTACGTATCTTGCATCTAGATAATTCTTTATCTCATCAATTCTGATCGCAGGCACTTGGCTTGTCGAAGGTGTGTCTCCAACAGATCTTGTTATCTGTGTGACTATCCGATCCGTACCTTTTGAAATATACTTGAATAAATACTTAATCAGCATTGTCCATTGACAATATTCGACATTGATGTATGCATAAAACCTTGTGAGAAGCAGCATGTTATACGGTACAACATAGCCATTATCTAGATCAACATTTTGGCTGGTAGTCACATCACCCTAAGGCCGCCTACGATAATGCACGTACCCATTTTTGTCAATGGATGTGGCATTGGCATATGGTTTAGGGAACCCTTTTGTGCATTTATCAGTCCCCTTCATACATGGCGCCGATCTATTAGCCACACCACACGGGCCGTGCATCATAAGCTCGCTAACAATCCGATAACCTTCTTAATCAATGTCCCTAGCAAGTAGCTCAGTAGATATATATCGATCGATATCCGCATTTGTACGCACCCTCGAAGACTCTTGTATCCACAGCAACAAATGACAATGCGGTAGCCCATGTTTTTGAAATTCGACCGTGTACAAAAGTGCGAGATTAAGTGAAAAAGTAAGTCAGGTATAACGTTAAAGATTTATGGACTGGTATATGTTAATAGAAATCAAAACTTACTGGCTGCAACTGATCCTAAGGGCCTCCCATCACAGAGATACGTAATCAGAAAGTGGATTTTATGCTCGAAAACGCGGTCAACAACATCTAGCATATCAGCAATATCGACGTCTGGAAACTGTTCCATATATTCCATAATATCTGGCCATCTAACATTGCACGTAAACGTGATGAAGAAAGAAGGGTTTCCATGAACCCGGCAAATTGCAAGTACATCAAGATAGTGACTGTACATATAGCGTGGTCCACCAACGAATGATGCAGGAAGAATTGTTCACATTCCTACATCAGAACCATTCCGATCACCCCGCGCAATCGCGTCATATACCCCAGAAAGATAATCATTTCTGATATCGTTCTGGTGTTCCCGAATGAAATCCAATCGATATTGTTCAACACTACAATAAGCTGTAACAAAATATTGTTGAAATAGCCTCCCGGATCTTGTTAGTAGATTATATTCTTGAAAACGATCATGCAACTGATATGCGTAGTACATATTCATGGATATCATTTTGCTCTTTTCCAGCGTTTGAGTACTCGTGCTCCATAAGCGCAAACCAACGTGGAACCCATCTTCTCCAAAAATAAACAACAACGGAAATTGAAACGACATATAGCAAGGGTGTAATTTACTGACTCTTTGCGGTTCACCGGCACGTTTCTGAATAATGATATCGTATTCAGTTCCTGTATCGGGACCACCTTCATAAACAATAGCCCCAATGGAATCCCCAGAAGGCAACTCATGTTGGCGCGAACCTTTGACTGCAAATAATCGTATCTTGAACTCAGGAATGTCCTCAACTATTAGCAGGTCCCTTGCTGTCCTAAATATACGAACTAACTGATTATGCTCATCCATAACGTGAATTAAACCTTCAACAATTTCCGGCCTTAAACTTCGACCACCGTCGTCAAAATGGCTTAGCCGATTCCGCACTTCATTCTGTGTGTTAAAGATATACAACTGCAAGAAGCGTGAATCAGTGTTCTCAGGCGGGCAAAGGCTACCTATCCAGTGATAAATATGTCCTGATATATTGAAGACGTACGGGCCACAGCCTCTTTTAACTGATTCGTCAATCTGAGCTCCTAAGGAAGTCATAGCAAACATTGAGTTATAAGCTCTGACATTCTCCATGCAGTGGCGGTCCGTGAACAACTGTCTGATATACGCAGGGTATCCGGATTGCCGTCGCAGAACCACCTGATCACCCATATAACACCTATGATAGCTGGGAAACCTGGAGCTTTCATGTTTGAGCCTTTCTTCAAACCGAAACAGCGCCTTGCAATGGCGACAGATTTTGTTACACGGCCCTAAAGACACGTACGTATCCGGTGGCCCTACAAAACACCAAAAAAAAAAGTTAAAAGCAAACCACAGCGCAAAACAAAAGCAGAAAGAAAAGACCCACATAGAAAGAAGACATAATCAATAGTACCTGTACGTTCCTGGATAGTAGCAGTTGTCATTGCACCCGGGTGCCTTTGTGTTCTGCGAGTTACCGCTCGCCTAGCACTGGATATAGGATTGGAAAACGTTTGACGAACGACACCGACAGTGGAGGCCGCATGTTGAAGATGTGCATTATAGTTAGAAGATGCAGTGGCAGGAGGCTGAAATTCAACTGTAAAAATAACGGCAAAAAATAAACACAGGTGAGAAAACAATACCATTGTATGTAGCTGCTAAGAAAGGACATTGTGCTGACATTCATAAGTAGTTGATGAATGCGCGCGCGAAGACTGAGATGTATAGCAAGTATCACAGGCGGGCATAGTAACTGAAAAACAAAGAAACAAAAACTGAAGCATATGAACAGATGATACATCTAAACCAACACTATGAATGAAAGATTACAACTGCCATCGATGGTATTCTCATCGAAACCATTACTACTTCCTGCTCCAATATCGGCTGTCATAACAACGTCACATAACCAATTATTATAAGAACCAACGAAAACATTAACAAACAAAGAAGATGGAAAATGAAAAATAAAACATACGCAACATTACCTGAAGATTGAGCAGTTCCCGAATGTGTTGGAACATATGTATCCATACGACACGAACCTGCAAATGGAAAACACGTCAGAAACACTGTAGACATCAACAAAATACAGATATGAACAAACCACAATAAGAAAATATACACTACCAATTGTTGTCGACGGTGACACATCATCCACCTTCTGTTTCCTTTTTCCGGCGACATTCGTGGGATCCGAGAAGCTACGTTGACAACCCTGCTGAGGCTCATTTATCGATATACCATTCGAAGATCTCGTAGCCATAGCAGGAACACCGTTCCTGGTAGTAGAACCATCCCGCAAGACATCGGTACAACATAAGGAATCGTCAACATCCATGAATTCAGCAACGTCACACGCATGGATCATTATACTTTCCCAAACTGAACTCGGCGTATCGATCATCATAGACCCGCTACCGCTATTAGCATCTAAATGAGTAGCCACATCTATAAGACCACCAGGGCCAAACCCTTCACCAGTATCACCCCTAACAGACCTGTCTCCCTCTAACGGTTGATTACAACTATTTCTACGGACAACTTTATTCTTAGTTCTCATACTTAAAGACA
The DNA here is from genome assembly GCA_021014915.2 of Artemisia tridentata subsp. tridentata. NCBI lineage: Eukaryota > Viridiplantae > Streptophyta > Magnoliopsida > Asterales > Asteraceae > Artemisia > Artemisia tridentata. The sequence continues at coordinate 169,003,622 of CP139507.1, read as the reverse complement.
CAAATGAGACATACGCATCAAAAAACAAAAAAAAACGAAAACAGACCCGTCTCCCTCTAATGTTTGATAGTTCTTATACTTAAAGACACAAATCAGACAGACGCATCAAAAAACAGCAAAAAAAAGAGGAAAAAAAAAAAGCATATGCATCATCCACACATAAGGCATAAGCAAGAGATACACAAACCTACTATCCTCTGGATTCGCCGGGACAACAATCTTTAGGGTTTGCACAACTACCGATAAAATCACAGGTAGAAGGTTTGCACAACTACCGATAAAACACAGAGAGAAGACATGTATAATTTTCCAAGCGGTAGCTACAAAAGAAGCTAAAAAGAAGACTGGACCAGGCTAAAAAAGGGGCCAAAGAATAGCCAGCCCAAAACCAAAACGATGTTACTAGCGTCGTTTTTCGACGGTGCATTATATGTATAGTAATTTTCACGAAACCCTAACTTATTATAACTATGATTTTATGTAATTAAATCATAAACACTAAAGTACAACACTTCGAATCCTAATGTACAACCCTTTAATGCATCCTTTCAAACTTTGTTTTATTTTATTTTACAAACTCTAAAGTAGAAGATCTAAACCTCATGGTACAAGTATATAATGCATAAACTCAAAATATATTTATTTCCTCTCGCGACCAAGTAACCAAACAAAGATTGCACCTCGCATATTTCAGGTCTATTTTTAAATATTTAATACCAATTATTATTATTTTTTTATTAAATGATATTATTTTTAGTAACGATCACAAAAGTTTAATCGTGTGAATTTTACTCACGACCAATACAAAATTAGAATAATTCTATATATTCAAAAAACTCAAATTCATCAATAGCCATATTTCATATGAACTATTGTCACTTTGTTATTTTTTTTACATTATACTCCTTAGGTAATGCGAATACTCAAACATATTAGATTTTATCAACGTATACGCTCTCCGTTAAACTTATCACACGTCTAATATAATTAGTTGGAGTATATTAATAAACTTTGATATTTTTATAAGTATTATATTTTTACGTTGCCCGGTTTTAAGTTTCGTGACTTAAGGACTTAACGTTAGTAATTACCGGGATCAAACTATACTTTAAACTATTAATATGTGTGTATAAATTATGCCACATATCACTTTTCATGCATACCATACGTGTATGCATTTTCTCCATAATACAATATATATATACATGCATGCTATACATGAATGGAAATGGTTCCACATGATGATGTATATACGTGTGTAAAATTTGCTTCATACATTTGTATGTGAATGGAATTTGTTCCACATGATATAAGTGTGCTCCATATAATCCCATATTATACGTGTATGAATATATTTTGCCATACGAATTCTATGCATAAACCTTTCTCCTACGTGTTCTAATTCAAAGATGCATGGTACAAGATATTACACCATGCAAACTCCTTCACGTATACAAGTTGCTACCTAATTCACCATACACTTTCATGTGGTGAATACATATTCACGTATACAGGCTTACAATGTAGACTAGATTTCTTTGGCCTATTTAATCGAACAAGCATACACCCATTTTATTTCATACTTTCCTTTCCAACACAAAACTTACCCACACACACTTATTTACTAAAATCAAGCCATAAGATAGAAAAAGGGAAGATTGATCAAGTTTAAAGTCATGGAAAGCTTGGTTCACATTTTTGGAAGTCGATTTGTCAATTTCCTTTCTAGTCGAGTTTTACAAGAGCCATAAGGTTTTGTAAGTTTCTAAAACTCTTTTCAATCCTTATTACATCTTCTAGCATCCATTTGCATGTACTAAAAATCAATTGTCAAGCCCTTTAAGTTTGGTATTTTTAAAAGCTTCAAACAAACCAAGCTACAAGTTTAGCCATTTAAATAAGTTAGTAACATGTTAATAAGCCACAAAAACAAAGTCATAAGTCTTTATAAAGTTTTGGACCTATTTTCTTTCTTTTTCTTTCTTGTCGAGACCCAACCAAACGCACCTTTTTATCGGGCTCAAAAGCCCATAAGCTAAAACCTAAAAGCTAAAAGGAATAAGCCATCTTAATAAGCTTATAGCTAAGTTTACAAAACATCAAAACCATGGCCAATAGCTCTCAATGCCTCGCCTTATTTCTTTTCTTTTTCCTTGTGTCGCAAACTAAAAACCAAATGTACCCTATATGGGCTTAAAAGCTCATAAGCTATTTTTATAAGCTATTAGGCTTAAAGGCCATTTAGATACAACTTAAAATAACTTATATTGATAAGCCATGACATGCCATATCCTTTTCTAAAACAAAAACACAAATTTACAAAAACAATGACTAGAAATGTAACGACAAACATGCATGGGGTAAAAATACTAAACTTGGAATTCTTGGTTCAAAACTGTAAATTTAGTTAATAATAAAGAATAAGGACTATGCGTGTAAGTAGCAAAATGCATGGAGGACCTGTTTTGCCAAATTTCTAAAACTATATATAAAGGATTAAATTTATAAATAAATTAATGCATGGGGATAGAAAGTGTAAATAATGAATTAATAAATTAGAAAAAGGACTCCGGTGCAAATTATATTTAACCAAGGGGTAAAAAGTGTAACTTTTGGAAAATACAAGTTAAAAACTGTAAATTGCGACTTCTGAAACTGAAATAATTAAATATCAGATTAAAAACTGTAAATTTTCAGGAAGTGTGAATATAAAGTGAAATTTTATACTTTTGGACTAAAAATATAAAACTTTTAAGTTTTGGGTAAGAAGTGTAAATTTTTATAACCTAAGGGTTAATTTTGTAACTTCATAATATTTTTGAAATATTTATATTTACAAACTTATGTAATCAAAGTTTTTTAAAAACTTTCATATAAGATTTAAAAAACGACAATATCAACATATAAATAACGATGCTATTTTCAAACGAATAATAAATTGAATAGCTTAAAAACAAATAATACAAATTTCTTAGCAATCTAACGTTCACTAAACTTAAAATAGTTAGAAATAAATATTTTAACTTATCATACACTAACCTATATTAAATCTTAAACGATTTCATTCTTAAATCTCGATAAACGATTACATACACACAAATTATATGGGTATATAACTTTATTTTTGAACTTTAAGCATTTGCCGCACAAGTAACGACGATACAAATACTTTTCAAACATTGTCTTTTGAACATTAAAGTCATGAACATAAACCCTCGAAATCTAAGGTTTACTGTATCAATTTAGGTACCGTGATTTGAGCCGTTCCCATCCACACTTGACATTTCCATATCTGGACTACTATACCATCATGGTGAGTCATAGCCCCACTTTTACTCGTTTAATTACTTTATAAACTCTTTGGGGGAGATACATGCTCAACTACTTGATTTTACTTTCATAAGTAATCTAAACTTTTACATATTACTGTGAGTCATAGCCCATCTTTTTCTTATTTTGAATTCTTTGGGGGAGATACATGCTCGTTTTACTTACAAATCTTACTCGTTATTCATAAACATTCTACTCGATTTATGAAACACTCTATTTGTTTACTGAAACTTATTACATGCTGAACACAAGTACTTTCTGTATGCTATCCTAATTGTTATTGCCTAAGTTACACTATTGCCATTAAAAGACCCTCATATCATGAGCCATTAATCACTTGCGAGTGAATGCGAATATAGTGAATAGATCTATTGGAGGTTGACTGCCCATTTGTACTAGCCGGATAGATAGCTATAATGCTAGCCGGATTGATAGATAAATGCACTTTATTTTAGAATAAATAGGAAGTTGGCAAACTCCTACCCGAGGGCATTATTACTACATTTAATTATGTTAGTAATTTGCATCACTCTTGTGATGTCCTACTGTTAAGGTTTGCGTGTCATGAGCTTAGGGCAATAATTAATATTTACCCATAATTGTATTCGTCGCAATTATACTCTTAAACTTGAAACTTGTGTTCAACTGATTTGCATACAAACACTACGAATTCGCGCAACCTTTGACCCGATTAGGGTAAAAAAACACTATGGGTGTAAAACAACGTAGCCCACTATTCATTTTATCGATATTTGTATTTATTACAATTATCGCCCAAACTTGAAACTATTGAAATCAAATGTCTTACTTATAAACTCTATGAACTCACCAACCTTTGTGTTGACACTTTTAGCATGTTTATCTCAGGTCCATAATGAACGAGGATGGCACGGATACTGATAGAAGGCTGAAATCTAGTTATCATTCGAAACTCATTTAACAAACTGTAAAACTACTGGGACCTCATTTTGTAAACTCCGATATTTATAAAATTTGAATGATAAATCTATTAAAAACGATTCAATTAGAGATCGTTTTCTATTATTATAACTGTTGTGCCGTCGAGTAACACCCAGCTTTCCGCTGCATATCACGAAATTGGGGGGTGTTATAGTAGGAGGTTTTAGCATTTTTGCTATGAATATATTAAATGTAGTATCAAAAAATGGGAGGTGATTTGCACAATTTTATTTATTCATTTATTTATTATTTTATTATTTTTTTGATTTGCAGACACCATTATACAAGATGATAAAGTAGGATATGGATATGATATAACTGTATAAAGCATAAAATGATGTGTCCCAATAAAAAAAGGTGTGCAAATTAATTTATGTTTTTTTGCATGTATAATTGTTACATGCAATATGAATATATTAAATGTAGTACCAAAAAATGGGAGGTGATTTTCATAATTTTATTTATTTATTTTGATTTGCACAGACCATTGTACAAGTTGATAAAGCAGGATGTGGATATGATACAACTGTATAAAGCATAAAATGATGTGTCCAATAAAAAAAAAGAGTGTGTAAATCAATTTACGAAAAAATCTATCATAATATGATACTCCGTATTAAATAAGAGAATTGCTACAATCACACAATTTTCACACAAAAACTATACACTTGTAGCATTCGTCATTAAAGAAACATATTAGAAACACCTTTTTATGTATCAACAAAAACAGGAGTTATGTTCGGGTTCCCCCCAGCTAAAGCAATTGTAGTAGTTCCAGCACCGATGACTTTTAAACCCTCCATAACATCTTTAAAAGTTTTCGTTTCAGTCTATTAATTGGAATCAGGATTCTTATTCTTGAAAGCGAGTTAAGTGGCTCTGAGGGGCACGAACGGTATAACAATAAGTACTGATTCGACTAGCTCGAACGTGGGGAACGAATGCTTGAATGTGAACAAATAGCTGACTCTTGCAAGTTTGTGGCCAGCGATCACCCTCTAAGCTATACGCTTGATAACGAATCTATCTTTTTTTGTTTTGAGCTCATGATTCTGTCACTATAAAAGTTTACAAATCACAAAGTCTATCTAAATGTCTAAATATAATTTTAGAAAGCATTTTTATACAACTCAATTACAAAAAAGATGTAAAGCACTCAAACCCTTAATTAAAACTAATTCAAGCCCTCAAACCTTTAATCTTTAATGAATTACATATGCAATTGAAATTATTTATAATCTAAATTGTAAACAAACAATTAACTAAAATTAATCAAAGCAAATTGGTAAGTTAGTCCTTAGATCAGTAACCTACTAAGTACTAACTATAATTAAAAATAAAGTATTGAGCCTAAAACATGTAAAGTATAAAATTAAGTTACTAACCTGAATTTACAAGTACTTGACGTAATGTTGAGGATTGTTTAGCCAATCAAGTATATTATAGTATTTATATAAGAATTACTATGGGATGATCAGTTAAGTTGTATAACAATTGGGCTAATATATACAGTAAACTGCAAAAAATGTCCTTAAACTTTGCGAAAATTACGAAAGATGTCCTCGAAAAAAAAAGTGCAAATATTGTCCCTAACGTTTCAATTTTCTGCAAGTTGTGTCCTTCCCGCGTTACTGTAGTTGCAAATTTAGTTTTTGGGCTAACGCTCGTTAGGAAATCTTGTTAGTTAGCCGTCACGTGCGTTGCACGTGAGGGTATTTTCATCATTTCACTATTTCCGCCATCAAATCTACCTGACACGCCCACTAGCACACCTACCTTTGTGTTTAGGGACATTTTTTGCAACAAGGTTTTACTTCTCTCATTCTTATATAACACTATTACATACCCTTGAATCTACTGTTACTGCTCATCATCTTGTTCACCTAAAAAAATGGTTCTTTGCGCTTGTGGTCTTCAACGTGTCGTTAGAACTTCCTGGACTAACAGGAATCCCGGTAGGCGCTTCTACTCATGTCCGACATACGTAGGTTTGACTCTTGATCAAAACAACAATAATGTTACATTTTACAAGTTGCCTCTGTTTTATTCTTTTTAATTACATTTCTTTCATTTTACAGAACTCGAGCTGTCCCTTCATTGGTTGGTGGATCCACCGATGTGCGACCGATCTTTAGACATCATCCCTGGTCTACTTAGGACCAGGGATGCTTTGGAAGATACGCTGGAGTTAGAACAAGAAAGGGCTGACTGGGAAGAGCACATGGCAAACGAGGAGGAGACCCGGGCAAACCAGGCAGAGCTTCGGGGAAAAATGTAGGAGCAGCGGGCTAACAAGTTGAGGAAATACCTTATCATTAGTTGGGTTTTCTTCGCTTCTTATGTTTACTTGCGAAGTTGACCGTTTGGTTTTGATCAATGTGGGTTGGTTTTTTGGGTTTCTAGTAGTTGATGATGTTTATGTTAGGTATATATGAACAATGTATTTTTGTTGATGGTTGGTTATGTAGTTAATGTAAATTATGGTATTACAACAATGGTTCCAGTATCTTTAATGATCTAATTTGATTTGGGTTATTTGTTTGTTAAGTAGGATTATGATTGTTTATGATTTGTGTAATTTTTTTGTTAAGTAGGATTATGATTTGTGTTATTCATGTCATTATGCAAGTCCATAAATGTGCTTTAAAAATCAAACATAAACCTTTGGTTGGTCGTGGGTTGAAGATTCAGTTATCATGATTTAGGTTGGTCGTGGTCTATTGTGTTCAGTAAGAATAGGTGGAGTAGAAGCAATAACACTTTAGGTGATTTGGTGAATGAATATATAATCATCTGTTAAAGATTCAGTTATCATGATTTTGGTTTGGCTTTGGCGTTTTGAATGCCCTATTTGTTGTAATACCCATGCTATCAAAATGGGTAACTATGGTATTGTCATACTACCTGATGACTGAATTGAATGCCCTGTTTGTTGTAATACTCATGCTGTCAAAATGGGTAACTATGGTATTGTCATACTACCTGATGACTGAATTGAATGCCCTGTTTGTTGTAATACTCATGCTGTCAAAATGGGTAACTATGGTATTGCCATACTACCTGATGATTGCATTGGTATGTATATATTTGTTAGCCAATGTACTTTACTCTTGTATAAATACCCATGAATGTGTACATTTACCTCGTTTAGTGTTGAGGGACATTCTTTGCAACCACATTTTACTTCTTTCATTCTTATATAATAAGATTTGCATATCGTAAATTGCACACCTACTACAATCTACTCACTCACTCACACAGTTAAGAACACAATAATGGTGTTATGCGGTTGCGGTTGCGGTAACATTGCGATCATCAAAGCGGTAACATTGCGATCATCAAAACTTCCTGAATGGATAGAATTCCAGGAAGAAGTTTCTTCTGCTGCCCCAACGTGGTAAGACTCGTTATACTGAATTAGAGTGAGTTATTTACATTAAATGTAACTCATTGTGTTGTTGTCTGGATGATTTAGGGTTCTGATTGTGGGACTGATAACGCTCAAATTGAGTATGTTTTTAGGAGCGTTATCATGGCTTTTGTGTATGTTATTTGGTTATAATCATATGCTTTTGTTGCTTAATCGTATAAAAGTGTGTTTGCTAGTTCATTTGTAGCCAAGTACAGGAAAATGAAGAAAAATAAGAAGAAACGATCAATAAATGAAGATTTATGCATGTACGAAGAATTCCCGACAAACGCAAGTCTCTTGGAGTATATTCGAGAAGATAAAATCATGAAGTTGTCACTCCAAAGACTCAAGAATAAAGTACAATAAGGGAGACGAGTAAGAAATGAAGAAAAGAAGCTCAAACGAAGAAATAAAGGAAGACTCGTCGTTCCCGACACACCGCCACCATTTTGGCCATAAGTTGAGCATACAAACTCCGATTTAGTTGATTCAAGTGGCCACGGAAAACCAAGAGAAAGATCTACAACTTTGGTGCTTGTCATTTTCTGCCAAAAGGCTCCATCCGATCGTTATGGGCCCGCAACCGATCGGATGGAGCTGCCTGGTCTGCCATTTCTTCATCACTAAGACTCCATTCGTGTATAAAACAATTCTAGATCCTTCCTAAGCAGATTCTAGTTCCTTCAAAGCTACTTGGTCACCAAGTTGAGCATTAATGACCCTAGGCCTTGGTTCAAGTGTAAATAGACATCATTTGTGTATGTTTCATCATCCCAACTTGAGAGAACACCTCTCCTACCACCACTAGTCCCTCTCAATCCCAAAATTCATCCATAAAATCCTAGGAAACTTTAGAGGTCCAAGAAGTCATCATTTGGAGGTCAAAACATCAAGAAGTCGTCACCAATACTTGAGGCATTAAAGCCTAATCGTTTGTAATCTCATTTACATCATTGTAAGACCTTTAATCATGTTTTCTAATGCTAAAGTTTATGAGTTTATTACTTTGTCTAATATGAGTGAGTAGTTTGATTATACTTGTTTGGAATAATGTAGATATTGATATGGAGTGTTTGGTATTTTGCAATATAGAATTATGGTTTTGCTTATGAGTTTGTTTGAATTAATATGTGTCAAATCATCTTGTTGATAAATCATAACCGGATCTATAGATCGAAAGGATTTCTTGTTGAGATTTGTTCCAAATTATTGGTGCGAAAATATATTTGGTATTTCATAATTGACAACTATGAATATACAAGTTAAATGGACATATAAAGGTTTAATCAAGAGTATATGTCAAAAGGGCTCTTATGAACAAATTGGTACAGCTAATATTTCTAACAAATAGTTTATTATGACTCGGTTTATAATAACATTAATAGGCCGAAAGGACGTGTTAGTCTAAACCGTGATATATACAATTTCATGATATTACCCATTCAATTGGAATTGTATGAACTTTGATTTTGTTTGCTATTGCTTGATATCTACCCGATACTCCATACACTCCATTGATGTATATACTAGTTCCAAACAAGTATTGTTTTTAATCTTATTGAATTCACATAATCATCATTACCGTGTTACTTGTTTCTTATATGATATTTTGGGACGTGACAAGCAATTACCACCTTTTTATTACTTACATAGATTCTTCACAATTGACAACACCCAAATTCTAGCGAACGACCTCGGCTTACCTACTAAAACTAGCTACATACGAAAGGGTCATACTTGCCCGTGTGTTCTTAGCTTTATTCGGTAATTCGTGTTATAAATTTAAAACTAGTAGTCGCAAGACACATCAGGGACATTCGGGTGGATAGATCCCCTGATGTGCCAAAGATCAATTAAGATCATTCCTGGCCTTCTTAGGGCTAGGAATGCGCTGGAAGAAGACATCGAGGAGTATGCTCAGATGTACAGGGAGCTACAGGAACTGGTGGTGCAGCTGAGGATTTACCACCTCTTTTCTTTTTTTTATGATCTATGTAATTTATAAGTGGTTCTAGGATGTTTATTAACGGTACATTAGTTTTTATGTATTTTTGTTAGGAATATAAATATTCACGTGAAGACTCGGTCACCCCGAGTATCTATTTAGCATTTATGTAGCTCGTAGGCTTATTAGTATTATTATTATTAGTTTAGTTATATTATAGTATTCGTGGAGTGGGTCGGGTCTTTACCCACTGTCAGCTCACTCCACAGCCCTCTCTACTCTCTCTCTAACTCCATTATGGATTTGTTCTTCCATAATCCAAGACCTCCCAAATCCACAAAAATTGATATCAGAGCCAGGTTGTTAGTTGTGTTGATTTTTGTGGTTCGAATCACTGTTTTTTATGCTGTTTTTTTTTTTTTTTTTTTTTTTTTTTTTGCTCGACTCACTGTTTTGAAGTTGTTTTTGCTTAACTGTTTTGAAACTGGCTTAAGTCCACCGTGGGTATGCTTGGTTGTTTGCTTTGGATCAGTTAGTTATTTTGTGGTGTTTTATATTTAAGATTGCAGTTTTTTCTTGGTAGCGGTTTGTACACATGTTCTTGGTTGAGTTTTGATGAAAGTGAAAAGCCAGATCCGTTTTTATGGGAAAAGTACGAAAGTGACAGTCAACTGCGGTTTGACCAGTCAACAGCGGTTTGACTAGTCAACAGCGGTTTGACCAGTCAACAACGGTTTGACCCGTTAACAACGGTTTGATAGTTGAGTTTTGACTGATCCATCCATTGCGGTTTGAGGACATGAAGACATATTTTTATGTTTTATCAAATAAAATGCTGTCAAAATTTCACAAGTCACTGCGGTTTATACTTTGCGGTTTGGTTTGGGAAAAATCTTGCGGTTTGTCAATAGAAGGAGAAGAAAGGATGAAAACCAGAAACACGACAACAACAACTATTAAAATAACACAAATAAAACAACAAACCATTAACCAAACCTCAAATTGATTCCGCCATTAGTCTAAAAAATGAAAAGAAACAGTAACATAACTGCAGCCATTCAAATCCAAACCTATCCTAACATCCTATATGTCACACATATCAAGCAACTTCATTAACTACTCTAACCCCATCTCAAATATCCTACTCGAATCCAAAAGAAGAAGACTAAATACAATGATCTCATTCGTATATTTCGTGTGTCACAGCAACTTAATGACCTTAAAGATCAAGAACACGAAATGATATCTCATCATAGATTGGTTTAAAGGCATAACTTTCTTTATTAATGTTTGAATGTTTAAAGAACGATGTATAACATATGTGTTATACCCATTATTATCATTCGGTTCAAATAGATATATCACAGAAACAATCAATCATCAAGATCTCAGTTTTTCTTTCGTGTCTTTATCAGAAATATCAGACCGTGAAGGTCAATTTTACGAAAAAATAAACCATCATCGATCTATCTTTTGGAGCATATCCTCTTTTTATCCGTACATAAATAATGACCAATAACAATTATGTTATTATCATTTTCTGATTCATTCAATGAAAAACAAAAAACACAATACCATTAAACCTACCCGAGACAAATCTAGGATCTTGAAGCGCTCAAAATTAAGTCTTGATCGGGAGTGAGCAGCAATTAAGGATGAAGTGTGTTGTGTTTAACTGGGTTTGATTTAGGAGGTATAAGGAAGCCGCATATTTTTTTTGATGGATTGATTGATCTGACGTTAAGGGGATAAAAATGTGTCTGCGTTTTCTTTATGATATGAATGGAGGGTTATGTGCAATATTAGGGTTAGTAGCTTTTTATAATCCCTAATCATTAGGGTTGTTTGTGTAATTGGGCTTCAACCTTGGGCTATGCCCTTTTTTTTTGAATCATTGGGCTAAAGTGAGTTTCATATTGGCGGATTTTTGATCCGCTTGAATCATTGGGCTTCAACCTTGGGCGGATTTTTCATTTAATGGGTTGAAATTGTGCTTAACCGAAAATGAATCGAAGAGATGTTGGTGGTGTTGTATGTGATAAGTTTGGTGTCTACTTATGAGTTTAGATGGGGGCGGATTATAAGGGAGATTAGGTTTGTGAAATGGTGAGTGTAATTAGGGTTATAACCTTTTATTAATACCGTGTGTTTGTTTGGACCGGGTTGTTTACAAACGGGCTGAGCTTGTGATCCGGGTTTGGGCTTTGGAATATCTTTGCAATTTTTAATTTTTTTTTGGCTGCTTAATATGAACTCAGATATTTGCCATCCATATATTTTTTGTTTATCAAAATATTGGATACAATGTGTTGATATTATTGGTATATTGAGTGGTATTTTGGAACAAAATTTCATGAGGATACACACGTCACGACTAGTATTTGGGTATATAAATGTCAATGTGATTACGGAGCGGATTCGGTATTACTAATTTGAGATTGAAGTGGAATTTCACGAAGGCGCGTACTTATTTTATATTGAAGTCGGGGATTGATGTGTCGTGTGTAGAGCAAGTTTTAAATTTTTATAAAATCAATTTATCCGATTCTTTAATCAACACATACGAGCAAGTATACTCGTCCGTAGTAGTAAAGGTGGGTAAGTTGAGATCGTCCCAAGGGAATTGTGGTTTGGGTTTGCAAAATAAGTTTTGTCAAAAAAGATTGTCAATCCTTTTTGGTGTAAATGCTAAGGTAAACAAAATCAATCAATCAAAAACAAATATACTTGTGTGTAGTTCCATGATAATTGTATAGAGTAATCTAACAAGTTGGGTGTAACTTGTAATGATGCACAACTTAAAATTGAGTGATTCACAATCAATGGTTTTTATCATGAGAAATCATCTCTAAGAATTCAATCTCCTAGTTAATTCCTTTTGGCCTTAGTTAACTAGTGCGATAATTCTATTAGACTCTTTGTTGTTTGAAAAGCATAACTTATTTTAAGAATTCCTACGAATCCTTTCGGCCTTTTCTCGTGATGAAATCGTTTCCAAATCCATTTTAATGAGCTAATATGATGCTTGTCACACACCATAATCCATACTAATTCGTGCACTAACTTTTTGGCATAAAAACATAAAGAAAATCCTTTCGGCCTTTGTTAATCTTTAAAACTGTTTTTACCAACAAATTAAGCAAGATTAGATTTTATTTCAACAAACTCATAAAACAAGATATAATTTCATGCATCACTATGAAATAAGAATACTCCAACACTTATCACATCATACACACAAGTATAACCAAAATCACTCCATAACAATCATAATCAAACACAAGTAATCAACCATACTTTCATTCATCTTAAAGTAAAAGTAGTTCATAATAACTCAAACAAGAAATACCTATTTGTGAAATTACAAGAACTAGAATTATGGAACTATAGCAACCACTCTCCTCCAATCGCCTATGATCACACGTAAATAACTCCACACTTGGACACAACTCTTGAGACTTGAACTCAAGGTTCCCTGGACGTTTTCACAGCAACTACAAGCTTCCAGGCAATGATAATAAGTTTAGCAAGACTTGGTGTAAGCCTTACTAGGTTTTTGGGTTGTCACTCATTGTAAATTAGCTAAGGGTCCTTTAAATAAGTGAAGGAACCCTTATCCCTCAAGCAAAAATGTCTCAAATCAGTTACTAGCCGAGAAATGATAAGCCACCATGATTATGGGGCTTAAATTCGTCATTAAATGCATTTTTGTAACTTCAGCTTCCTCCAACCGATCGGTATTGAGGTCCATCCGATCGGTTGGAGCTCTCGGTAAATCCAAGTTTCCCCATCCGAATTGGATGCGGGCACCATCCGATCGGATGGGCCATCTTGCCATGCAAATATTATTTTTCTTCTTCCTTTTCTCGTTACGTGCTTGATCCTTTGTTGTGCCACTAATTCCCTCCATAGAACTTGATCTTTTCTTGATATGTAATCATAGAAATCTTTGACTTTATCAAATCCTTGAATTCTTGTGTGGTTTCTTTCTCGTGATTCTTCAAATGTGCATAATCTCTTCATTTCTTCATCTTTTTATCATCTTTTCCTGAACTTGGCTATATTTACTTGCATATACACTTTTTCATGATTTAGTAACAAATATACACAAATATAACCAAATATGATGCACAAATCTAACAATAACGCGACTAAAAACATGTTCATTTTGAGCGTTATCAAATCCCCCACACTTGAGTTTTGCTCGCCCTCGAGCAAGTCTAGCTTTCAAAAAAACTGAACTCAATGGCTACTTCATTATGATTCTAAAAATCCAACAATCATCCCGAAGGAACAATTGTTATTTTAACTTTTAAGTGTGAAAAATTCTTGAAACATAAACAAGTTAGTTTGAGCTTGATAACGTCACTAAGCTCCTCTCATAGGATTTTTGAATTCACTCAACACTCAAGGGTAATTTTAATGGCATATCACTAAATTGCTCAGACATGAATCATGTTTCTTACCATAAGCTTGTACGAGTATCAAAATAACAAAATAAAACATCAAAGAGGTCTTTTATTCGGGTTTAAGGTTAAAGGGTTACGGCTACCTGGCTACTGTGCAAATATTTCATACAAGAATGTAATAGCTCGCTAACAACGAATTCTTGATTAGTCAAGCAACGGATGGTCACTAGATTGTACCTTTGGATCGCTAACGACGTTATTTGCATAACGGATGGTCACCAAAACACGCACTAGCTCGCTAGCAACGTTTTTCAACTATTCAAAAACCCGGATGGTCACTAGAACATCCATGCACTACATATCTAGACAAAGCCATTACTAAATCCGGATGCTCGAAAGCTAATAACGAATCAAGTAATTGGTAAAGGTAAGGATAAGACATGGGAATTATTTGGGATTGGTTTCTAAAAAAAACGAATAAACAAGAATCAAGTCCAGATTCCGTTCCCAACTCATTATACCTCAAATGATCACTCCACCAAACTTCTTCGATTATCATTTTTCCGCATCTCATACTAACTCTTCCCTTCCTTAATAGCTCATTGACTATTTTATTTTCATCATTCCATACTTTCATAGCTCATTGGCTATCCTCTATTTTTTTTTTTTTTAATAACGTCCCCCCCCCCCCCCCCACACTTTGGATGAGCACACGCTACAAAAAATACAAATAAGAGTAGCGACCTCATTTCTTCATTGAAACAACATATACACATACAAGGTGTGGTCAACATGCAATCATCAAAAAGATAACTAGTTTCGAACTTCAATTGAACTTGATTTGGGAAAAGCTAAGGTGTAAGGTGTAAAATCTTTTTGTACTTTTCTGGATTTAATCAAAAGAAAAGATAAGGCTCAAAAGGTGTAACTAAGGGTATCTAGCGTAAAAAATCAACGCTAACAAATGGGTTCCAAATACTACGGATAACTAACCAATGCGGTCAGCAAAAATATTTTTTCGTAAACGGAAGGCCATTTGGTGAAAATCCTAATTTGCCTCTTATCATTTGAATATATTTTATTACTTGAAAGTAATTTTAACCGTAATGCATAACACGTACAAGTTCTAGAATCAACATGATCACCGGCACACTCATAACGAAATATAGAGCATAAGAAATGCTTTATACAAAAAGGCTTAAATCCTCACAATTTAAGGTGGGTTATAACATGTGCTAGCAATAGTTATCAATAACTCTCCTTCCTTGATTAGATTTCAAAATTTTTCAAATAGCCTCATTCTTACCATTGAATCAATCTCTAAATAACTAAACATCAAGAGCGAACACAACTCTAGTCACTTGAATTCCAAAATTCTACTAAAAACTTAAAAAATTAAAAATTAAACCAATTTTTTCCTATTTTCTTCCCTCCCCCACACTTAAGTTTTTCATTTTCCTCAATGTAAATAAAATGAACTTAAAAGTAAAGGAAATGGGAAAAATTTATATTAAATAAATAAAATGCTACCCGGAAAAGAAAATTCGCATAGGCTTATTTGATTTTTCGTAAGCATATGAGTTCTTCAAACTCCAAATATTGATCAACACTAAGCTTCCGCTAACTTTTCCCCTGCAAATACTGCAAACACTATAGGCGAAACAAACAAAACAAAATACTAAAACAAACAAAAATAGTTCAAAACATAAATAATAAAATCCTACAAAAGTTAAGCTAAAGTAGTGGAAATAGAAATTATTCAACCAACACTGTTTTTAAAACATAACCATTTATCAACCATCCCAGGTTGATCATCAATCTTCGGCATCCATGTGTTCATCGCCATAAACCCGCTCATCTTCACTCTCGTCATCATCCTCATAGTTCTCTTCATCATCAAAAACTGTAAACTTGGGCCTTTTCTTTCCAACACCTGACGAAGAACAGGAAAATGAAGAAAAAGAAGAAGAAACGATCAATAAATGAAGATTTATGCATGTACGAAGAATTCTCAACAAATGCAAGTCTCTTGGAGTATATTCGAGAAGATAAAATCATGAATTTGTCACTCCAAAGACTCAAGAATAAAGTACAAGAAGGGAGACGAGAAAGAAATGAAGAAAAGAAGCTCAAACGAAGAAATAATGGAAGACTCGTCGTTCCCGACACACCACCACCATTTTGGCCATAAGTTGAGCATACAAACTCCGATTTAGTTGATTCAAGTGGCCACGGAAAACCAAGAGAAAGATCTACAACTTTGGTGCTTGTCATTTTCTGCCAAAAGGCTCCATCCGATCGGTATGGGCCTGCAACTGATCGGATGGAGCTGCCTGGTCTGCCATTTCTTCATCACTAAGACTCCATTCGTGTATAAAACAATTCTAGATCCTTCCCAAGCAGATTCTAGTCCATTCAAAGCTACTTGGTCACCAAGTTGAGCATTAATGACCCTAGGCCTTGGTTCAAGTATAAATAGACATCATTTGTGTATGTTTTCATCATCCCAACTTGAGAGAACACCTCTCCTACCACCTCTAGTCCCTCTCAATCCCAAAATTCGTCCATAAAATCACATGAAATTTTAGAGGTCTAAGAAGTCATCATTTAGAGGTCAAAACATCAAGAAATCATCACCAATACTTGAGGCATCAAAGGCTAATCATTCGTAATCTTATTTACATCATTGTAAGACCTTTAATCATATTTTCTAATGCTAAAGTTTACGAGTTTATTACTTTGTTTAATATGAGTGAGTTGTTTGATTATACTTGTTTGGTATTTTGCAATATAGAATTATGGTTTTGCTTATGAATTTGTTTGAATTAATATGTTTCTAAACATCTTGTTGATAAATCATAATCGGATCCATAGATCGAAAGGATTTCTTGTTGAGATTTGTTCCAAATTATTGGCGCGCAAATACATTTGGTATTTCATAATTGACAACTATGAATATACAAGTTAAATAGACATATAAAGGTTTAATCAAGAGTATATGTCGAAAGGGCTCTTATGAACAAATTGGTAAAACTAATATTTCTAACAAATGGTTTATTATGACTCGGTTTATAATAACATTAATAGGCCGAAAGGACGTGTTAGTCTAAACCGTGATATATACAATTTCATGATGTTACCCATTGAATTGGAATTGTATGAACTTTGATTTTGTTTGCTATTGCTTGATATCTACCCGATACTCCATACACTCCATTGATGTATATACTAGTTCCAAACAAATATAATTTTTAATCTTATTGAATTCACATAATCATCATTTTCGTGTTACTTGTTGCTTATATGGTATTTTGGGACGTGACAACCAATGACCACCTTTTTATTACTTACATAGATTCTTCACAATTGAAAACACCCAAATCCTAGTGAACGACCTCGGCTTACCAACTAAAACTAGCTACATACGAAAGGGTCATACTTGCCTGTGTGTTCTTAGCTTTATGCGGTAATTCGTGTTATAAATTTAAAACTAGAAGTCGCAAGACACATCAAGTTTTTGGCGCCTCTGCCGGGTATTTGTTTGTGTTTTTGTTTTCTTTGAATCTGTTCTTTAATGATACCCTAGTTGTGCCGCCTTTGCTTGCGAAAAAAAATCTTACCAGTCTTGTCCAGCTGATCGGCTGTTTCCCAAACCGATCGGTTAGACCAACTTAACCCAACCGTAGCTATCTAACCGATCGGTACAAGCCGATAGCCGATTCGGCTAGACATTTTCAACCCAAAAACACAATCCAACCGATCGGCTTGTTCACCAAACCGATCGGCTAGAACTTTCTGTTTACAAAACCCATTTTACCTCATTACTTTAATTCGAGTCTTACCCAAAACCCTTCTTAGTTTTGTTTTGCTCTTGTATGAACGTCCGTTCATTGGGATAGGAACCAATTAGTCACTTTTTGTCTAATTCGTTCACCCGAAACAAACACCACCCAACCCACCCTTAGAAGTGATTTATTTTGTTTCCTTGTTACTTTTGCCTTGTTTTTTGTTTGGTAGATTATTTTATAAATTGTTTTTTTTCCCAGGAAATCGGCTCACCCATAGTGAACAAACTATAAGAGAGGTATAATGCGGGTCGCTTTGCTTCCTTAAAGAAGTCTGGTTTTTAATATGCTTCGCGCTGACCCGCTTATCCGCTTCTTTGTGCGTTCAATGGAGCTATCGAGAACTTTTGGGAAGAAAAAGTCATAACTAGTTTATTTTTCAAAGTTTTCTCGTAGTAACTAGTAATAATAAATAATAGTCGCATTTTTCTAAAAGTAGACAGTTTATTTTTTGTTTACGTCATCTTAAAAAAAATACAAAAAGATTCTTCTTCATGTTCGCTTTCATTATGTTTTTATTTTTACTTTTTGTGATATTTTGTGAATCGCTCCGGGTTTGTATAAACCCACACTCGTGGGGTAAATAACTTGTTAGTCCACTTTACGAGCTTAAACGTAAAATCAAACAGAGGACTCGTAAACCCGATAAGACACCAATCTTACCCTTGGAGATCGAATCACCCGAACTATATCCGAAACCACCGTTCATGGAGGAACTTTCTGTCATAATCGACATATTCGAAGAGAAAGTCAAAACTCAACCCGATTCCCCAACCATAATCGTCATTGATCCCGATGACCAACCCATGTGGTTAAGCACTAGGACCGTTACACCAACACCTAGTTCCGCAATTATTCAACGCCCTCTTCCCAACAATTTCCGTATCAAGGGTACCCACATGGAAATGATTCGGGAGAATCCGGTCCAATCCTCACCGACACATCACTGATTTTCTTGAGATTAGTAACCTATTCCAATATGGTGAAAATCAAGAGGAAGCGGTTAAATTGAGGACTTTTCCTATCATTGTCCGAAGAAGCCAAGATTTGGTTGAATGAATTAGTTGACGGAACAATTATTACGTGGGAAGCGATGAGAGAAGCTTTTGTTAGCCGATGATTTTCTCCCGCAAAGTTTAAACGTCTCCTAAATGACATTCACAACTTTCACCAACTCGATCACGAAACTCTCGTTGATGCTTAGCTCCATATGAAAGATATGCTTCGCACTTGTCACGGACACGGTCTAACCAAAGGAGCGATTATTCAAACATTCTATCATGGTTTAGACAATCCAAATCAACAAATTCTCAACGCCGGAGGAATCTTCCTCTATAAAACTCCAAACGAAGCTTACAAAATCCTCGAGGACAAGGTCCAACTCAAGCTCGATTTCTCAGAAAATTCTCTAATCATGCCCAAACCAAAAACCATTGTTTCCGCCGATGGAAGCGACATCAATGCCGATCATTCCTTATTGATCGAGAAATTGGAAACTCTCGCCAGACATATTGACGATGAATTCAAGAATATAAGGCAAGAGCTGAAGGAGATACGAGACGATCATAGAGACGATGGAGATGACCACTCTTCAGAATGCTATACGGATGATGACATGCCGATGTTTGAACCTAATGAAGCAAGATATCACAACCAAAATCTGAAAAATTCATACTCCTACTCAAGCCAAAACCCGAACCATACCATCCTCATTTCTGGCCACTAAATGAAACACCACCTTCATCACAATATTTTGGACAAAACAAAGAAACCGAAACCTCACCGGAGGAGATGATGAGAGAATGGATGGCTAGTCAAATGAAAGCGAGTGAGGATATGAAGAATCAGGTGGTTGAATTAGAACGTCAAATCGATCAAGGAAAAAGTAACTACCATGCCATAATCCAAGACATTGAAAGGAAGTTATAGATGTTGAGTGAGGAGCAGGAAGTCCATCGTGCCGAATCTCTTCCTCATACCACAAATTCCAATCCAAGACATGAATTTGTCTACAAACCACCCTCAATCCGAAACGAGAATGATAAGGGCGATGTTGAATTTATCGAGGAGAATGAAATCAACCCTTTTCCAACCATGTCAACCCCAATCATTACTAGTTCACCAACCGTGTCACCTTTTCTTGAGGATTGCACCATGCATATCCCGGCCACTGAACGCTTAGTGAGAGAGAAGATGTTTACACATGATGAATTGTCAAATCATGTTGGTAACAAGGAACTCAATGCAATTGGGGACGTTAAAAATGAAGTCTTGAAAGAAAAAGAGATTAAAAAGCAGGAGAAAGGAGTGTCAAAGGTACCCAACAGGAATGAAGAATTGGAAAGAAAGATAAGCGAGTGGTCTAAGCCACAAATTCAGTTTCTTCAAAACAAAACGGTAAGACTAACCCACCTCATCCACCTCACATTGAGAACGTGAATGACGTATTCACTAGGAGTGGAAAGTCTGATGACCCTTCGAAAAATCAAAAAGATTCGCCACCTGTCTTCGTTTTTAATAAAATTGATCAAGCGTTCAAGATAATGAAAAAGGACTATCACATTGTCAAATCAAAAGAATCTAATGTATTCTCGTCACTTGTGGAGTGCATACCAAAGATCCCATACCCTCAATGTTTAAGAACTGAAATTCCCCATTTGAACCGTATTGTCAAAGTATCCTAATCCGAGGAAGAGTCTAGCTAATGACTCAGAAATAAACTAAGCGCTTCTCGGGAGGCAACCCGAGCTTTTAATTGTTTGTTTGCTTATTTCTATTTTAAATAAACATGTACACCCTTTTTTCAAAAATTCTTTTCAAAACTTGGAAGATCTTAAGTGTGGGGGTGTTTCATGCTCGTAATGTTTAATCTATTATTGTGTGCAATTTGTTTGTTTGTTTGTTTGATTTATTTTTATTTTCATTTTATTTTATTTTATTTGAATAGTTGCAGCACGTGATGGTAATATGGACGCTTGGATCAAATTTCGATTGTTTTCACAAACTTATGCTAGCATTTGCTTAGCATTTTATCATATGGAGTTCGATCGCGATTTCTGTAGCTCAGGAAGTCTGGTTTTATCTCTTACTCTTATTTCCCTATTTTCATGCTTTGCAGTTCGTTTTATCACATTGAGTACAATGCTTAACTTAAGTGTGGGGGAGTAAATAGGAAAAATTGGAAAATAAAACCAATTTTCATATTTTTGAGCTAATTTTTTTTTTTAATTAATTTTGTTTGCCCTTGTGATCTAGTTATTTTTACACTTCTTAGGATAATATACTAGAATAACTAGATCAATCCACTAGTGAAATACTGTAATTTTGAAATTTTGAGATGTGTCCCGATTAATATTGCAATCCATTTTTAAAATCGATAACATTTGCTAGCACATTTTATAGCCCTTTCCACTAAACTGTGAGGATTTGAGCCTGTTTCGTATAGCATACATCTTCTATGCTTGGATCTTTTGTTATGAGTGTGCTGGTGATTTTATTTATTCTAGAACTTGTACTTGCAAATCATTATCAGACCGCAGTATGATCACATTCGTGTGATATAAGTGTATTCGTATGATAAAGAGGCACCCTTAGGATTTAAACCCAAATGGCCTTCCATTTTACATCTAATGATATATTAGCTAACCACATCGGTTAGTTAACCACCAATATGGACCCATTTGTAGCGCTCGTCTTTAGTGCTAGATACTCTTAGTTACACCCTCTGAGCCATTCTTTTCTTTTGTTACATCCAGAAAAATACAAAAATATTTTACACTTTAAACCTTAGCCTAACCCTTTGTCAAAGTCTGAATTGTGGGTTGCTAGTTGCTTGGTATGTTGGATTGTTTTTGATGATTAGTAGTTAGCCACACGTGTGTGCCATTCCGACAAAGATGAAGATGAGCTCCTTCTTATTTGTATTTTTGTGGTGTATGATATACGAAGTGTGGCGGAGATATGATGTATGAAAGGAGAAAAAGGAAAGAAAAATGTATGAAAAAAAATGTGAAAAAAAAGAGAAAAGAGAAAAAAAAAATGAATAAGTCATCGCAACTATAAGGTGATAATTATAGCCAATGTGTTATATTATTATGTTGATGAAGGAAGATGAAGTATGTTTGAGATATCGATTAGCCAATGTGCTAAGACGTCATATATATATTTGGTGATCGATATGTGAAGAAGAGAAGATTGTAACTATAATCATTTACGGGTTTGCGGTTTTTTCGGTGACTAGCAACAATGGGACTTAGACTTGACTTTATTTTTCTTTTAAAACCAATTTCATAAATATTCCCATGCCTTACCCTTACCGAATTACTTTATCCGTTGTTAGCTTTCGAGCATCCGAACATAGTAATGGCTTTGTGAAAATATCTAGTGCATTAATATTCTAGTGACCATCCGGTTTTTGAGTAATCAAATAACGCGCCAGCGATCTAAGGTATATTACTTTAGTGACCATCCGTTGTTTGAGTAAATCAAGAATTCGCGCTAGCGATCTATTATGTTTTTGTATAAGATGTTTGAACATAAGCATGGTATTAACCCTTTAGCCTAACATTACAACCCGAATAAAAGACCTCTTTAGATGTTTACACTTGGTGCTTACGCCACGTCGGTGGAGTTTTGTTTCTTTTACAAGCCTATGGTAATATTTAGATCATGACTGAGCAATGAGCGTGATTTCTCTTATATACTCCACCAAATAAATAAATAAATTGAGTGTTGAGTGAATTATTGATGTGATATCAAAGTATATATATTATATAATAGTAAGAAATCGACCAATTAGTCAATTCGCTCTCTAACCAAGAGTGAAAATCCCAAACGGTCAAAGAAAGTCAAACTATATATATTTCCGAAAGTATTAGATATTCCCGGGTCGTTTATGTCCCAACGAAGTGTGAATGGAAAATCGGGTTCGGTTCGTGATCGGGTGATTTGAATAAGCAAGATATTTTGGAATTATGCTACTTAAAATAGAATACGTAAACAAAGAAGTAAATAATAAGCACATAAAACAAGAAAACAAAGCACAAATAAGTCCTAATGCAAACTAAACTTAAAACGGGCACTTAACGGGAATTCAATGGGCCTAAAAACCTAAATTATCAAATTTTAATCCTAGAAGTGCAAATTTAATTTCTAAAAGTCCTAACTGATTAAAAATAATTTTAGAAAAAAGAATTATATTTTTTTTTTATTTATTATGAATTAAAAACTCTTTTAATCTAAAAATATTATTAAAAATATTAAACTAATAAAGAAAATTTTGAAATTTTAAGGAAAAGTACTTTAAAATGTTTAGAATCTAGGAAAAATAAAGTGGAACAACCAGTTTATTCAAATAAGCTGGAAATAAGCAAAAATAAGCTGAAAAGCAAAACTAAAAAGGGACTATAAGTGAAATAGGCTTGCACCCTTGGACAGAGAAGTCCCAAGGGCGCAGTTGGTTAAGGGGTGTGTGTTAAAGGTGTTGGTTGAGAGGGTTGACGTCTCGGGTTCAAGCCTGAGACTTCCCCTTTCCCAATACTTTTTATTTTGCAAAACTTATTTTTAAAACTTTATTAATAAGCTGAAAACAAACACTTTTTGCAAAATAAACATTTTTAAAACTTTGAAAATAAGCTAGAAAAAGCTTATTAAAACCAAAAATTATACTTAAAAACTAAAAAACCAAAAGGACCCTAACAAGCTGCTATAAGCTAGAAGTTAAAACTGAATAAGCACTACAATTAAGCACTAAAGCTGATCTAATCTATAAACCTAACCTAATAAGCACTAGATATCCTAAATAAGCAGAAAAAATAAGCAAAAAGCTCTAAAATCTAAACTAATCTATAAGCCAAAATCTGCTAACCAAAACAACCTAAGATGGCAACTATAAGCAACTATAAGCTACAAAACTAATAAGCTAAACCATGAAAACTTCAAAACAACATAGACTACCTACCAATGAACACATAGAACAATTTTTAGACAATTTGGATTAAAAATAAGCTTAAAAACTTACTGATAAGAGGGACAGTTTAGATTTTTTTTTTTTTTTTTTTTTTTTTTTTATAAAACACTAACAGACCTCAACCCCTACTTTTAAAGCTAAGAAAAAACTATTATAATATAAGCTAATTGAAGAAGCTAAAAACTATAAAACAGCATAGAACAACAACTAAAGAACTCATAAACCAATTTTTAGACAATTTGAATAAAAAATAAGCTGATGAGACATAAACTTAGACTTTTTTTTTTTAGCTTTTCTGATTTTAAACAAAGACTTGCAAACCTAATTTAAGACTCAAAGATTGTTGACACTTAACTAGAATAGGAAAATATGCATATTAGACTGATTTTTTTTTTACACCTAAAAAAACTATGGATGATTTTTGCAAAATAAGCTAATGTAGACAGTTTAAGATCATAAAATTTAGAAAACTTAAACAAAACCTACAAAACTATGTGAAAATGCTTTTAACTACTAAATAACTATTACTTAGACTGAAAATAAGCTAAATCAATTTGAATTTATGACCAAAACACACTAAGACATGTTTTAACCATTTCTAAAATCCAAATCCAAACACTCCTTTAAAAAACTAAAAATTGATTTTAAAACAGATTAAGACTAGATTAAGCTTAGACTTATAAAAACAGATAATAAACTAACTTAATAAAGGTCTAATAAGTAAATGACAACTACTAAAAAGCACTTAATAATAAGCTGTAAGAAAAAGCAGACTTAAACTATTTGAAGACAGATTTTATAAAAATAGACTAAAACAGATTTAAACTAAATGAATATAAAAGATATGAACTAAAACAGGACTATTAAGCAATAACTAAATGAAAAAGCAGTAAATAAGCAAGCAAATAAGCAGATAAGCAATAAGCAGTTTAGAAGCTGAAAATGAAGAATACCTTGATCCTAACTTAACAAGGATCAAATAAGCTCGAGGAGCTACTCTACAAGCTCCATCTTATCAGATGATAAGTTGGTAAGGCCCTATAAACCCTTCCATTTCTGGCTTATCCTCCAATTAGCTTATTTTTTGCTTAAAATAGATTTATGAAACTAAAAGCTAAACAAACTCAAGCAAGCTATTGAGAAGCTTGATTGAGCTTATGTAAACGAATAAGAGCTTATTTAACCAAAGATAAACAACATTTTAAATGCATTAAAGTAAATAGACAATAATTAAAACAAAATTACTTTTATTAAAAACTTAAAGGAATTACAATACCGGAAATGAAAATACAACTTTAATTTAAAGACAATAAACTAAATAAGCAATAGAATAAGCTAAAACAAGACAGTAAATTGGACACTAACGGACGACTCGTGTGAGGTGAGGAGAGCTCCTATTTATAGCTAGCTTGGGATGCTTCTAGGGTTTGGGGAGCGCCTCAATCAACCAATCTCAGCCCTTCATTCCTTGCTTCATCCTTAAGCTTTAATCTCGACCCTTGGATCGTGTGCTAGGTGTTTCATTCAATTAAAACCTTGGGGAATGCCAGTGTGTACACCTGATTTCAGTCGACCACAGAGCTTTGAGAAGAGTGAATTCCACTTAAGTGGAGTAAATTTGGGTGCGTGTGAGTCGGGGTAAAAAGGGGGAAGAAGGATGAATAGTAAAAAGGATTCGCGCCTTTTTTTTTCTTTTAGTTAAAAGGATTGACCAGGTTATTTGGGTTTGACTTGGGTTATTGGTACGGGTTTGGAGTTGGATTGGGTTTATTTGTTTTGGGCTTTTGGTATAAAAGGATTGGGCTGAGATAAGTATTATAGATTTAGGATTCAACATTGGTTAGTTTTAGGGACTAACGGTGAAAAAGGTTAGGACTAACGGTGTAATTGGTTTAGGACTGATGGTGAAAATGATTTAACATTAGAGATTAGGTTTGGTATTTCTAGGTTTAGCTTGATCCAAAATGTAGAAATTCATCCCCGGCTTCGGCTTTTCACGCTCTTTCCAATCCCGTGCTCATTTTTGTCCGTTTTATCTTTATTTTTGTCATTTTCTCATATCTGTTACCTGCACATACACAAACACAAAAACAAGCATATATATGGAATTTATGATACGTTTTTGGTCTTTTGAGTCCGTTTTTGATATATAAAAGGTATGTGAAAACACACATACCAATTATACATACGTTCCTTTTCGTGAGGTGCTTAGCCATGTTAATCAAGCAAGAAAATCATTGGGTATTGTCAAACATTTCGGTTTTTCACTTAAAGCTTAAAACGATGAATCGTATCTAGTACTTGTACTCAGTAGATTTGCATCATATTTTGTTAATCATTTTCATGCACCATGTGGACTTATTTTATTTAATTCTAGATTTGCTTAAGGGAAAGCAAAGTTTAAGTGTGGGGGTATTTGATAACGCTCAAATTGAATATGTTTTTAGGAGCGTTATCATGGCTTTTGTGTATGTTATTTGCTTATAATCATATGCTTTTTTTGCTTAATCGTATAAAAGTGTGTATGCTAGTTCATTTGTAGCAAAGTACAGGAAAAATGAAGAAAAAGACGAAGAAACGATCAATAAATGAAGATTTATGCATGTACGAAGAATTCCCGACAAATGCAAGTCTCCTGGAGTATATTCGAGAAGATAAAATCATGAAGTTGTCACTCCAAAGATTCAAGAATAAATTACAAGAATAGAGACGAGAAAGAAATGAAGAAAAGAAGCTCAAACGAAGAAATAATGGAAGACTCGTCGTTCCCGACACACCACCACCATTTTAGCCATAAGTTGAGCATACCAACTCCGATTTAGTTGATTCAAGTGGCCACGAAAAACCAAGAGAAAGATCTACAACTTTGGTGCTTGTCATTTTCTGCCAAAAGGCTCCATCCGATCGTTATGGGCCCGCAACCGATCGGATGGAGCTGCCTGGTCTGCCATTTCTTCATCACTAAGACTCCATTCGTGTATAAAACAATTCTAGATCCTTCCTAAGCAGATTCTAGTTCCTTCAAAGCTACTTGGTCACCAAGTTGAGCATTAATGACCCTAGGCCTTGGTTCAAGTATAAATAGACATCATTTGTGTATGTTTCATCATCCCAACTTGAGAGAACACCTCTCCTACCACCACTTGTCCCTCTCAATCCCAAAATTCATCCATAAAATTCTAGGAAACTTTAGAGGTCCAAGAAGTCATCATTTGGAGGTCAAAACATCAAGAAGTCATCACCAATACTTGAGGCATTAAAGCCTAATCGTTTGTAATCTCATTTACATCATTGTAAGACCTTTAATCATGTTTTCTAATGCTAAAGTTTATGAGTTTATTACTTTGTCTAATATGAGTGAGTAGTTTGATTATACTTGTTTGGAATAATGTAGATATTGATATGGAGTGTTTAGTATTTTGCAATATAGAATTATGGTTTTGCTTATGGGTTTGTTTGAATTAATATGTGTCAAATCATCTTGTTGATAAATCATAACCGGATCTATAGATCGAAAGGATTTCTTGTTGAGATTTGTTCCAAATTATTGGTGCGAAAATATATTTGGTATTTCATAATTGACAACTATGAATATACAAGTTAAATGGACATATAAAGGTTTAATCAAGAGTATCTTATGAACAAATTGGTACAGCTAATATTTCTAACAAATGGTTTATTATGACTCGGTTTATAATAACATTAATAGGCCGAAAGGACGTGTTAGTCTAAACCGTGATATATACAATTTCATGATATTACCCATTCAATTGGAATTGTATGAACTTTGATTTTGTTTGCTATTGCTTGATATCTACCCGATACTCCATACACTCCATTGATGTATATACTAGTTCCAAACAAGTATTGTTTTTAATCTTATTGAATTCACATAATCATCATTACCGTGTTACTTGTTTCTTATATGATATTTTGGGACGTGACAAGCAATTACCACCTTTTTATTACTTACATAGATTCTTCACAATTGACAACACCCAAATTCTAGCGAACGACCTCGGCTTACCTACTAAAACTAGCTACATACGAAAGGGTCATACTTGCCCGTGTGTTCTTAGCTTTATTCGGTAATTCGTGTTATAAATTTAAAACTAGTAGTCGCAAGACACATCGGGGACATTCGGGTGGATAGATCCCCTGATGTGCCAAAGATCAATTAAGATCATTCCTGGCCTTCTTAGGGCTAGGAATGCGCTGGAAGAAGACATCGAGGAGTATGCTCAGATGTACAGGGAGCTACAGGAACTGGTGGTGCAGCTGAGGATTTACCACCTCTTTTCTTTTTTTTATGATCTATGTAATTTATAAGTGGTTCTAGGATGTTTGTTAACGGTACATTAGTTTTTATGTATTTTTGTTAGGAATATAAATATTCACGTGAAGACTCGGTCACCCCGAGTATCTATTTAGCATTTATGTAGCTCGTAGGCTTATTAGTATTATTATTATTAGTTTAGTTATATTATAGTATTCGTGGAGTGGGTCGGGTCTTTACCCACTGTCAGCTCACTCCACAGCCCTCTCTACTCTCTCTCTCTAACTACATTATGGATTTGTTCTTCCATAATCCAAGACCTCCCAAATCCACAAAAATTGATATCAGAAGGTTGTTAGTTGTGTTGATTTTTGTGGTTCGAATCACTGTTTTTTATGCTGTTTTTTTTTTTTTTTTTTTTTTTTTTTTTTTTTTGCTCGACTCACAGTTTTGAAGTTGTTTTTGCTTAACTGTTTTGAAACTGGCTTAAGTCCACCGTGGGTATGCTTGGTTGTTTGCTTTGGATCAGTTAGTTATTTTGTGGTGTTTTATATTTAAGATTGCAGTTTTTTCTTGGTAGCGGTTTGTACACATGTTCTTGGTTGAGTTTTGATGAAAGTGAAAAGCCAGATCCGTTTTTATGGGAAAAGTACGAAAATGACAGTCAACTGCGGTTTGACCAGTCAACGGCAGTTTGACCAATCAACTGCGGTTTGACCAGTCAACAGCGGTTTGACCAGTCAACAGCGGTTTGATAGTTGAGTTTTGACTGATCCATCCATTGCGGTTTGAGGACATGAAGACATATTTTTATGTTTTATCAAATAAAATGCTGTCAAAATTTCACAAGTCACTGCTTGATCCTTTGTTGTGCCACTAATTCCCTCCATAGAACTTGATCTTTTCTTGATATGTAAGCATAGAAATCTTTGACTTTATCAAATCCTTGAATTCTTGTGTGGTTTCTTTCTCGTGATTCTTCAAATGTGTATAATCTCTTCATTTCTTCATCTTTTTATCATCTTTTCCTGAACTTGGCTATATTTACTTGCATATACACTTTTTCATGATTTAGTAACAAATATACACAAATATAACCAAATATGATGCACAAATCTAACAATAACGCGACTAAAAACATGTTCATTTTGAGCGTTATCAAATCCCCCACACTTGAGTTTTGCTCGCCCTCGAGCAAGTCTAGCTTTCAAAAAAACTGAACTCAATGGCTACTTCATTATGATTCTAAAAATCCAACAATCATCCCGAAGGAACAATTGTTATTTTAACTTTTAAGTGTGAAAAATTCTTGAAACATAAACAAGTTAGTTTGAGCTTGATAACGTCACTAAGCTCCTCTCATAGGATTTTTGAATTCACTCAACACTCAAGGGTAATTTTAATGGCATATCACTAAATTGCTCAGACATGAATCATGTTTCTTACCATAAGCTTGTACGAGTATCAAAACAACAAAATAAAACATCAAAGAGGTCTTTTATTCGGGTTTAAGGTTAAAGGGTTACGGCTACCTGGCTACTGTGCAAATATTTCATACAAGAATGTAATAGCTCGCTAACAACGAATTCTTGATTAGTCAAGCAACAGATGGTCACTAGATTGTACCTTTGGATCGCTAACGACGTTATTTGCATAACGGATGGTCACCAAAACACGCACTAGCTCGCTAGCAACGTTTTTCAACTATTCAAAAACCCGGATGGTCACTAGAACATCCATGCACTACATATCTAGACAAAGCCATTACTAAATCCGGATGCTCGAAAGCTAATAACGAATCAAGTAATTGGTAAAGGTAAGGATAAGACATGGGAATTATTTGGGATTGGTTTCTAAAAAAAACGAATAAACAAGAATCAAGTCCAGATTCCGTTCCCAACTCATTATACCTCAAATGATCACTCCACCAAACTTCTTCGATTATCATTTTTCCGCATCTCATACTAACTCTTCCCTTCCTTAATAGCTCATTGACTATTTTATTTTCATCATTCCATACTTTCATAGCTCATTGGCTATCCTCTATTTTTTTTTTTAATAACGTCCCCCCCCCCAACACTTTGGATGAGCACACGCTACAAAAAATACAAATAAGAGTAGCGACCTCATTTCTTCATTGAAACAACATATACACATACAAGGTGTGGTCAACATGCAATCATCAAAAAGATAACTAGTTTCGAACTTCAATTGAACTTGATTTGGGAAAAGCTAAGGTGTAAGGTGTAAAATCTTTTTGTACTTTTCTGGATTTAATCAAAAGAAAAGATAAGGCTCAAAAGGTGTAACTAAGGGTATCTAGCGTAAAAAATCAACGCTAACAAATGGGTTCCAAATACTACGGATAACTAACCAATGCGGTCAGCAAAAATATTTTTTCGTAAACGGAAGGCCATTTGGTGAAAATCCTAATTTGCCTCTTATCATTTGAATATATTTTATTACTTGAAAGTAATTTTAACCGTAATGCATAACACGTACAAGTTCTAGAATCAACATGATCACCGGCACACTCATAATGAAATATAGAGCATAAGAAATGCTTTATACAAAAAGGCTTAAATCCTCACAATTTAAGGTGGGTTATAACATGTGCTAGCAATAGTTATCAATAACTCTCCTTCCTTGATTAGATTTCAAAATTTTTCAAATAGCCTCATTCTTACCATTGAATCAATCTCTAAATAACTAAACATCAAGAGCGAACACAACTCTAGTCACTTGAATTCCAAAATTCTACTAAAAACTTAAAAAATTAAAAATTAAACCAATTTTTTCCTATTTTCTTCCCTCCCCCACACTTAAGTTTTGCATTTTCCTCAATGTAAATAAAATGAACTTAAAAGTAAAGGAAATGGGAAAAATTTATATTAAATAAATAAAATGCTACCCGGAAAAGAAAATTCGCATAGGCTTATTTGATTTTTCGTAAGCATATGAGTTCTTCCAACTCCAAATATTGATCAACACTAAGCTTCCGCTAACTTTTCCCCTGCAAATACTGCGAACACTATAGGCGAAACAAACAAAACAAAATACTAAAACAAACAAAAATAGTTCAAAACATAAATAATAAAATCCTACAAAAGTTAAGCTAAAGTAGTGGAAATAGAAATTATTCAACCAACACTGTTTTTAAAACATAACCATTTATCAACCATCCCAGGTTGATCATCAATCTTCGGCATCCATGTGTTCATCGCCATAAACCCGCTCATCTTCACTCTCGTCATCATCCTCATAGTTCTCTTCATCATCAAAAACTGTAAACTTGGGCCTTTTCTTTCCAACACCTGACGAAGAACCTCCTACATTGTAGCTCGAACTTCCAACTGTTGGGACTCTACCATAAACTGGAACTGGATCGGGAAATGGAGCATATCCGGGATACGGATAAGGATATTGGCCAGGATATGGGTTGTACTGAATCGGGTAAGGTGGAACATTTGGTGGGTTGTAGGGAGGTACCTCATAGTTAGCATCACTTGCCACATGTTGAATCATCGGCATGGAATAATCATAGTTGTAATTTTGCCTCATCATCATAGAATCTCTCCATACTTCCCTACACTCTATCTCATTCAATTCACGGTTCCAATCTCCCCATCCCGAGTCAAAACTACCCAGGGCATGAACATTCCCAATCGGTGGTGGTGGTTGATATGGCGGTTGTTGATAAGGTTGTTGTGGTGCTTCATGAGGTGCGCCCATCGTCGGTTCTGTCCAAGCTCCCAACTTCCTTGTTTTCCTATCCAACGCTTTACCGAAACTTTTATCATCCCACGTCTCACTCTCCTTCATTTCCGAACATTTTTCTAATTCCTCATACTCAAAATAACCCAAATTTCTTGCTAACATAGTCACATAGTGACCTCCACAAATCACACTATTATCTTTTATTCCTAGTGCTCTTCTTGAAAGATACTCGGCTATTATCCAAGCCGCATTACCATTTTTATCCTCCTCCAACAATTTCATTAGCCATAGATCCGGTTGATTGCACTTATCCCTGCTACCTGTTCTATGCAAACACCCCCAAGCGATCAACTTTTGCAAAATCTTCATAAGAGGACTCCTTAACTTGGATGAGTTCCTTCTACCACAACCTGGATCTCCCACTCTATTCCAATATTCCGCTAGACCCTCATAATCATTATGCTTTCTTACCAATCTCGAAAAATGAGGTGGAAACAAACGATGCTCAATTTCATCTTGATCGTATAGACCAAGAATAACAGCAAACTCCGGCAAAGTATAAACATGTTCCCTACCACAGAGCCTAAACCAGATACATCTATCATTCACAACATCCACAATCTTCCTTTCAAAATAAAATGTGGAGAAAAACTCCAAACACCATTCTCGGTTAACATTCTCATAAATACTAAACGCTCTTTCCCACGAAAGATCTTCAAAACTATCACCATCTTTCTCATAAACATACGACATCCTCATCATATTTCTCAACTCAGTCTCACAATTATATTCCGCAAACAAACTCCAATCAACTAACCTTGGTTTAGCAATTTCTCTTCCTTGTAGTTTCGAAAGACGCTCCCGAAAAGCGTGCTTTTCCTCCTTGCTTTTTACCTTGCTGAACTTCAAGTTTTCATTACTTTCATGATTGAGAGTATATTGAACCTTACTCTTGGCATTCCTTTGCACATACTTTGTTACAATCGGATTCATTCTTCTACTTGATTAACTCGAGCCACCTGCAAGATAACTCTGTAGAAAACACAAATATATGATAGTATAAGAGAATAAAAACCAAGATTACATGATTTAGAAGTCGCAAAACTCGTTTGGAAAAAATTTCATTTTTATTTACCGAGCCGTCCATCTGATCGGTATTAATCACTATCCGATCGGATGGAACAAATGTCCATGCTCAACCGATCGGTATCTACCCGCAACCGAATCGGTTGAGGCATTTTGTCTCAAAAAAATTTTCCTTTCCGAATTCCAATCAATTCCAACTATTCCAACTCTATCCTATCATGCATTTGATCGACTATCATGGTTCCTACATATCCCACTCGTCTCCAAACACGTTCATAACCTATTCGCATGATCTCTCAATTTTCCTAGATCATATGAACACTACCAAATCAAATCTCTTCCATTGATGTTCTAATCAACAACGCATCTTCCTAGAATCACTACTCATCTACTAAATAACATCTGGAAATCATCAATTGCAATCCACATCGATTTAAAGTTTTGACCCATTTTAATCCGAAAATTCAATCAATCAATTCTTCCTCAAAACTTAACCAATCTATCTAATTCTTTTTGCAATGAATTCCTCAATCATTTACCCATCTATTCCACAAAAATTACATCTCAATTTGAACTATATCAAAAATACCCAAATTTTGACCTAATTCAAGAAATTCAAATCAAAGTCTAACTAGGACAAATTGATTATGTTACTTACTTGTTTAGGTGCCATAGATGATTCTTCAACACTCCTGCAAAACTTAATAGGCTTATAATGGTCGAATTTTTGAACCCCAAGTTTGGTGGATTGAGTATGTGTGTGTTTTTTGAGATTTTTTGAAATCTTGAGTATATATATTTCAATCCATCCGATCAGTATTTGATCCAACCGATTCGGATTGAATTTTTGAAAAAACTTCACTTTTCTTTTGTCAACACTTACTCACACTTGTTAGAGCAAAATGAGAAGTGTTTTACTCTTCAAAAATACTTCTTTTAAGCATAAAAATACTTCAACACACTTAATCTTCCAACTTGTTTTTCAATTCTATCTCTACAACTAAAACACAACTTAACTCTAAAACTCAAAAAATAACTTCATAAACTTAATAACTTAATAAACCAAGACAATTAAAAAGGTCTAAACTCAAACTTAAACTTAAACGCAAACATTAAACTACTAAAATGCAGAAAAATTAAAGAGAAAACAAACAAAACACTAGCACAAGCTTTGTGCTTTTATTCTTCAAACTCTTGTCTTTCACCCTTCAAAATATTCGTGCCTCAAGATATCTTCATTTTGGAACTTCCCGAACAACTTTCGGTTAGTCATTTGCGTTTTAAACTTCCTTGTAAAGTTCCTTCCATCCGGACAAATTATATCAAACTTCACATGCCATTCACCATCTTCTTTCTCCTTCTTGTAAACACTAGATCCTTCAGGTCCCCATTCCAAATTCTTCAATTGGACCGGTAAAGATCCAAGAAAATATGTCAATTTGTTAAACATAAAAACATTCTTAAATGGATTATAGAAAGCCTCCATCGCTAGAGCTCTTTCCATCTCATCTTCAATATCAAAGTAACTTAGGACAACCGGCCCATATTTAGGCCTCCCTTCTTCATCTCTACCTACTTCAAAACATCCCAAATGGTTTTCTTCTTCTTCTTCTTCACCATGAACTTCTTTAACAATCTTGCCTCTAGGCTTTGGGTAATATGTATGCTTCAAGATCCCATCACTAATAGTCATAGTACCTCTACCCATATCTATAATAGCTCCACAAGTTCTCAAAAATGTTCTTCCTAACAACAATGGTAACTCCTTATCCACTGGAATATTAAGCACAAGAAAATCGGCCAAGAAAGCTTGATATCCTACTTGGACTCTAACATTCTTTACTTCTCCCATCGCTTTTGCTCGTGAATTATCAGCCATAGTATGATTATATTGGTTTGGTTGAGGATTACCAAGTCCTAATCTTTTATACAAATGATACGGCATTACATTCACACTTGCTCCCGTGTCAGCCAATTCATACATCGCATCTGTTCCATTAACTTTAATAGGTAACACAAAATTTCTTGGATCGCTCTCCTTTTTAGGCAACCCATTCTCAACTATCCTATCTCTTCCAATCTCATCAAAATTCTTATCTTCTAACCTAGCCCTTGCCATCATAACTGCATCCAACTTCTTACGATAAGTCATGTAATTATTCAACACTTCAATAACCGGCTTCTCCTCCATAAGCTCCTTAAACTTCGTTTCCAAATTTTCTAGAATCGCTTCCTTTTGCTCTTGGGTTAATGGTTTAACTATTTGTGGTGTTTTTGGTGGTGAATTAGATGAAGAACTCTCATTCTTAGGGGTGGAGGGTTGGGTAAGTTTGTTAAGTGGTGTTTTCTTCCTATTTGCTTTGCCCATTTTAACCATCTCTCCCTTTCCTACCTTTTCTTCTACCAAATCATCAACATCTATCCTCATCTCTCCCAATGCAAAATCAATCCTACATTTAGTCTTAACCATAAAATCTCTACCAAACACAACTTCCGGTTCATCCGCATTACCATATTCCAAAACAACAAAATCAACTTTGAACACATGACCATGAATATTAACATTCACATCTCTCACTATCTTTCTTCCATAATCTTCATAGTCAAGCCTAACAAAACCAAGCTTACCAAGCATTTCTTCCGTAATATAGTTGTCTCCATACTCCATATTAAGCTGAGCATCCCAAGCTTTAATACCTTCCACTCCACAAGGTGTAGAATACCTCATGAATGGTACATCAAACTCCTTAGGTGGTGCTTGTGTAAACACAACAACTCTTTTCTCCTTAGGTGAACTAACATGACTTTCTCCAACTTCTTCTTGTCTTTCCAAATCAACCTTTGCTTCTTCCAAAATATTTCCCAAACTTTCCAATGAATCACCCGAATCTTTCAACATTTCTTCCAAATTTCTCAAGTATTCCGAAATTCCGCTTAAACTTTCCATTCTAGTGAATCAATAACTATAACATAACCACAAAAACCAAAGAAATCCAAACTATTAGCGTGAGGGTTAGTTATAATCGAAAACATATCAAAATATCAAATCAAAGCAAACAAACAGCAACTTCTTACTATAAAAACTTCTAAACAACTAAAAATTAAAAAGTTCAAAAAAAAAATTACCGAGGCATCCATCCGATCGGATGGTTGAATCGTTAAAACTCAAGATTGCCCAACCGAATCGGATGCGGGCGGCATCCGATCGGTTAGATCGAATTTCCTAAAAAAAAAATTTATTATTTTATTTTTTTAAGACGAAATTAAAACCTTAATAAACAAAATAAAACAAAAATTAAAATTAAACTAACTAATAAATATGACAATTAACACATAATTAATAATTAATAACCATTAATCTTAACAATTTACTCTTAACTTAATAATCTTTAAACTACTTAAATAACATAATTAATTAAAACCTCTTAAGCTACCAATCATTAAAGCTAAAATTAACTCTACTAATTAAAAGCATTAAAAAAAACATTAAAGGCATGTAAAAAAAAAACTATTCTAATTACTCTATTTAATTTACTTATTTACTCTAACACTTAAACACATTAACCTTAACATTAAATAAACATAATAACTGAAAATTAACACTAAAATCTAAAAACAAAAACAAAAAAACTTTACCGTGGCCACCAACCGATCGGATGGAAATCCATCCGGTCCGGTTGGCTCCGAACCAAAACTTTTTTTTTTCTTCTTTCAAAACTTACAAACTAGCAAACCAAACTACCAAGTAATTTAGACAATTCCCCGGCAGCGGCGCCAAAAACTTGATGTGTCGTGTATAGTGCAAGTTTTAAATTTTTATAAAATCAATTTATCCGATTCTTTAATCAACACATACGAGCAAGTATACTCGTCCGTAGTAGTAAAGGTGGGTAAGTTGAGATCGTCCCAAGGGAATTGTGGTTTGGGTTTGCAAAATAAGTTTTGTCAAAAAAGATTGTCAATCCTTTTTGGTGTAAATGCTAAGGTAAACAAAATCAATCAATCAAAAACAAATATACTTGTGTGTAGTTCCATGATAATTGTATAGAGTAATCTAACAAGTTGGGTGTAACTTGTAATGATGCACAACTTAAAATTGAGTGATTCACAATCAATGGTTTTTATCATGAGAAATCATCTCTAAGAATTCAATCTCCTAGTTAATTCCTTTCGGCCTTAGTTAACTAGTGCGATAATTCTATTAGACTCTTTGTTGTTTGAAAAGCATAACTTATTTTAAGAATTCCTACGAATCCTTTCGGCCTTTTCTCGTGATGAAATCGTTTCCAAATCCATTTTAATGAGCTAATATGATGCTTGTCACACACCATAATCCATACTAATTCGTGCACTAACTTTTTGGCATAAAAACATAAAGAAAATCCTTTCGGCCTTTGTTAATCTTTAAAACTGTTTTTACCAACTAATTAAGCAAGATTAGATTTTATTTCAACAAACTCATAAAACAAGATATAATTTCATG
Source organism: Artemisia tridentata subsp. tridentata (assembly GCA_021014915.2). Lineage (NCBI taxonomy): Eukaryota > Viridiplantae > Streptophyta > Magnoliopsida > Asterales > Asteraceae > Artemisia > Artemisia tridentata. Next base: position 168,966,191 of record CP139507.1, on the reverse strand, counting down.
CATCACTATGAAATAAGAATACTCCAACACTTATCACATCATACACACAAGTATAACCAAAATCACTCTATAACAATCATAATCAAACACAAGTAATCAACCATACTTTCATTCATCTTAAATTAAAAGTAGTTCATAATAACTCAAACAAGAAATACCTATTTGTGAAATTACAAGAACTAGAATTGTGGAACTATAGCAACCACTCTCCTCCAATCGCCTATGATCACACGTAAATAACTCCACACTTGGACACAACTCTTGAGACTTGAACTCAAGGTTCCCTGGACGTTTTCACAGCAACTACAAGCTTTCGGGCAATGATAATAAGTTTAGCAAGACTTGGTGTAAGCCTTACTAGGTTTTTGGGTTGTCACTCATTGTAAATTAGCTAAGGGTCCTTTAAATAAGTGAAGGAACCCTTATCCCTTAAGCAAAAATGTCTCAAATCAGTTACTAGCCGAGAAATGATAAGCCACCATGATTATGGGGCTTAAATTCGTCATTAAATGCATTTTTGTAACTTCAGCTTCCTCCAACCGATCGGTATTGAGGTCCATCCGATCGGTTGGAGCTCTCGGTAAATCCAAGTTTCCCCATCCGAATCGGATGCGGGCACCATCCGATCGGATGGGCCATCCTGCCATGCAAATATTATTTTTCTTCTTCCTTTTCTCGTTACGTGCTTGATCCTTTGTTGTGCCACTAATTCCCTCCATAGAACTTGATCTTTTCTTGATATGTAAGCATAGAAATCTTTGACTTTATCAAATCCTTGAATTCTTGTGTGGTTTCTTTCTCGTGATTCTTCAAATGTGCATAATCTCTTCATTTCTTCATCTTTTTATCATCTTTTCCTGTACTTGGCTATATTTACTTGCATATACACTTTTTCATGATTTAGTAACAAATATACACAAATATAACCAAATATGATGCACAAATCTAACAATAACGCGACTAAAAACATGTTCATTTTGAGCGTTATCAGGGATGGTTGGATGCATGACTTTCAATGATAACTTGCTCGTGCTTAAGATTTAAGTTGAAGACTTGGTTTATCTAGTTTCCAGAAGTCAGGTTGGATGGTTGAAGACCTGGTTAACTATCACTTAAAGGAGTTACATTATAGTACTCAGTGTCACACGCAGAAGACGATGTGGATAATCGCAAGAGGTGATGAAAGTCTCATACATTGTCAGGATAGTATTGAGTACTTAGAGATTTGCATGGTGCACAAATTCTCTACACCGTTCTTCCCAACAACAGTGCAAGCTTAAGTAACAAATTTGGGGAATTCTACTTCATTTTCTAGTTAGGTATATCGGGTTTACTTCACCAAGTGGTCACAGCAATAGCCGACATAATACGAGGTTGGTAAGGTAGCCAAAGGGTTTGAAGGTTGAGATGTGGACAGCATGTCTCATGGGATATTCGACACTACAGAACGTCAATGATACTTCACAGTCTAAGCAAAATCTTTCAAGAATCTTCAATGTCATTCATGATTTTTCAAGATGTTTGCTTAAGACAAGAACTTCTCGTGTATATGGCCGTACACGTCAATGATGCTTCCGAAAGTTCGAAACCATCATGGGGGAGAATGGTGTAGTTTGATGAAAAGGTCAACTTCCAGGGGGAAGTAGTTTATACTACTTTACTTAGTATGGTTTGTGAAGTATTCTACATATGAGAGAAGAATTGTAGCTGATCTCTTGCATGTTTCCCCAAACAGATATTCATCAAAACCAAATTTGTCATGACACATTCAATTTATCATTCTCTCACGGTTTCTTCTTGGTTTTGTAAAATCCCGCGAAAGAATCTATTTCTTGGTTTAAATCTCAAGAATTGTAAAATCCCGTGATGATGGATTATGCGCTTTTGACAAAGATCGGGATAAAACCATTTTCAAATTTCATTTAAAACATCAAAAACGGCTAGATCTGGGCAGTTAAACCACAAGATGTGACTACGGCGTTAATTCATTATTATTTATTTGAGGTTGAAGTGTAATTTCACGGGTGCGTGTACTTAGTATCTGAAGATATCGGGGTTGGTTGGATGAAGATTCTTCGATATCCTTGTTCGAGCTTTTAACCTTTACAATGATGAAGACTTGGATATCTAGTTATTTTTGTGATTCTTCCTCTCTATTACCACAAAATAACTATCACTTTAAGGAGTTACGTTGTAGTGCTCAGTGTCACACGAAGTTGTGGATATTCAAGAGGTGATGTACGTCTTATACTTGATGGTTGGTTGGTTGAAGAGTATAGAGTACTTAGGGATTCGAAGTTGCACGAACTCTCTACACCGCTCTTTGTCTCACATTAGTGCAAGTTTAAGTCACAAGTTCGGGTTATGTTACTTCAGTCTCAAGTTCATCATATTGGGTTTTCTCCATCAGTAGTCACGACAAAGAGCCGACTGAATGATAATAGGGTGGGTAACGGGTTAGCTAAGAGAAGTAGAAAAGAGAGAGATGACGTCTGTTCACATCAGTTCAGGCCTCGTTCTTCATCGACAATGACGTCTGAACACATCAGTTCAAGCCTCGTTCTTCAATGACTATGACGTCTGTTCACATCAGTTCATGCCTCGTTCTTCATCGACTATGACGTTTGAACACTGCAGTTCAAGCCTCGGGCCTCATTGTCAACATAATGGCGTCTGCTGGCAACTCTTCAGGCCCCGTTCCTCAAAGAAAAGAAAGGTGTACGCTTAAGTGCGCTTTATCTTTGGAAGAAAACAAATCTTCTTGTTTATGACCATTCTCATCAACAAGTTTCATGCTCTTCCCATGCTCACTCAGTCATCAAGTGGATCAACGTACATTGGAGTATATTCTTATTCACTTGTTCTATCAAAAATTGCAGTCATATGCAATTTTTGAGGGGGGGAAAGAGTGAATAAACAAAATGTCAGTCATCAAGTGGATCTACTTACCTTTGATGGTATTCTTATTCACTCGTTCAATCAAAAATGGCAACCATATGCAATTTTTGAGGGGGGGAAAGGGTGAATAAACAAAATGTCAGTCATCAAGTGGATCTACTTACCGTTGATGGTATTCTTATTCACTCGTTCCATAAAAAATGGCAGTCATATGCAATTTTTGAGGGGGGGAAAGGGTGAATAAACTACATGTTGATTGATGATTGAGAAATGGTCATACGACTCCTGAATACATCAGTTCAGGAGTTGTGCAAACCAAGTTTCTTCAACACTATATGTTCCACCGTCCATGAAGAAAGAAGATATGATGTTTCAACTATTGGTTTGAAGAATACTTTCAACTCCATCAAGTGTTGTATCTCCTATGTTTCCAGCTGATGCACAGATATCTGCTGATACAACCGGTACTCCTTCTTGAACCACTATGGTTCAAGAAGTACCATCTGGTAGTACTTCTCCAACAACTCATGAAAGCATATCTCTAGTCATTCATCAAGGTGTTGAAAAACAAGTTCATGGTATTCTAATCGACATCTTCTCACGGGCTGATATAATCAGTGATAAAGGGCTTCTAGTTAATGCTTCATGTACACATCATTATGCTTCATGTACACATCATTATGATGATTCCGATTAATCGTAACCATCAGGGGAGAGAAATGTGTACACCAAGGTCACACAGCAAGTTCACGTGATCGGGATTAATGTCTTATGATACAAATTAATGATGATCAGTGTTTCAACTTGTTACCTTGGTATTATCATTTCATGTGTACGCCACGGGCTGATTAATCGTAACCATCAAGGGGGAGAAGTGTGTACATCAAGGACGCACAACAAGTTCACGTGATCGGGATCAATGTCTCATGATACAAATTAAAGATGGTCAGTGTTTCAACTTGTTACTTTGGTGTTATCATTTCATGTGTACGTTACGGGCTGATGGGTTATATGTAAGATTACTGGAATGCATTTGGTGAGATGATGATGTTGGTATTCTGTTCCCCCAAATGGACAATCTTGAAGAAGGTCGAGTCTACAGTCTATTCTACACTCTTCGCTGTGTGTTAGAAGACTAAAGACGGCATGCATTTGGTTATCAAAAGACTTCTTCATATTATGGGCAGTCATCAGAAAGGTGGTCAGTTTGGGGGAGAGCACTAATTAGGGGAGAGTGAAAAGCCAGAATTAATCCCTAATTAAATGTGCTCACATTGCTCTTCAGCAAGCAAAGTGACGGCAGCCGAGAAGATTCAGGAAGCTGAGGAGTAATGGATTTGCCTCATATATCCTTGTATATATTGGCTTCATATATCCTTGTATATATTTTAAACCAAAAAGAAAATAGAAAAATATAAAACATATAAAAACCATAAAAATCAGAAAAACACTAAAATACCAAAAATAGTTCCTCTAGGCATGTCTTCTGTTTATCGATAACATTTACGGTCCTAAAAATGTCATTCAATAATGACACGGGACTTTAAATGAAGCTCGAGCAGAAGTTAAAATAAATTGTTAAAACATGTCTAAACGGCTTGCAGTTACTTCAGACTGCACCCCGTGCTATACTATGGGGAAAGCATGTCGCCAAAAAGACGGTTGTTCCTCCCACTGGGTGACGTTCACCCGGGCATGGATTACTTTATATCCATGTTTTCCCAATTTGATGTACGTTTCAGTGCATCATTTCTTGTATAAGAAGAGAAGTATTCTTTACACCATAAACTCCTTCTGTTCTATGATTCTTCAGGAGAGTTTTGGTGTTTCACAAGGTGGTAACTGGACTTAAATTTTCACAAATACTTCACACTCAATTGAATGACTACAGCTCTTTAAATAGAAAACGGGTCATTAATTGAGGGGGAGAGTATTTGTTCAAATTTCTGACACCTTTTTAAGCATTGTGCAACATCAGCAGTGACACTCTCTCGTGGTTTAAGGGGGAGCATGGTATGCTCCATAATCAGAATACATTAAAACCTGACTACATTTTCTCCCAAATTTTCTAAACATATTTAAATCAATTGTCTCAAAAAAATTTTCCTTTCCGAATTCCAATCAATTCCAACTATTCCAACTCTATCCTATCATGCATTTGATCGACTATCATGGTTCCTACATATCCCACTCGTCTCCAAACACGTTCATAACCTATTCGCATGATCTCTCAATTTTCCTAGATCATATGAACACTACCAAATCAAATCTCTTCCATTGATGTTCTAATCAACAACACATCTTCCTAGAATCACTACTCATCTACTAAATAACATCTGGAAATCATCAATTACAATCCACATCGATTTAAAGTTTCGACCCATTTTAATCTGAAAATTCAATCAATCAATTCTTCCTCAAAACTTAACCAATCTATCTAATTCTTTTTGCAATGAATTCCTCAATCATTTACCCATCTATTCCACAAAAATTACATCTCAATTTGAACTTTATCAAAAATACCCAAATTTTGACCTAATTCAAGAAATTCAAATCAAAGTCTAACTAGGACAAATTGATTATGTTACTTACTTGTTTAGGTGCCATAGATGATTCTTCAACACTCCTGCAACACTTAATAGACTTATAATGGTCGAATTTTTGAACCCCAAGTTTGGTGGATTGAGTATGTGTGTGTTTTTTGAGATTTTTTTAAATCTTGAGTATATATATTTCAATCCATCCGATCAGTATTTGATCCAACCGATTCGGATTGAATTTTTGAAAAAACTTCACTTTTCTTTTGTCAACACTTACTCACACTTGTTAGAGCAAAATGAGAAGTGTTTTACTCTTCAAAAATACTTCTTTTAAGCATAAAAATACTTCAACACACTTAATCTTCCAACTTGTTTTTCAATTCTATCTCTACAACTAAAACACAACTTAACTCTAAAACTCAAAAAATAACTTCATAAACTTAATAACTTAATAAACCAAGACAATTAAAAAGGTCTAAACTCAAACTTAAACTTAAACGCAAACATTAAACTACTAAAATGCAGAAAAATTAAAGAGAAAACAAACAAAACACTAGCACAAGCTTTGTGCTTTTATTCTTCAAACTCTTGTCTTTCACCCTTCAAAATATTCGTGCCTCAAGATATCTTCATTTTGGAACTTCCCGAACAACTTTCGGTTAGTCATTTGCGTTTTAAACTTCCTTGTAAAGTTCCTTCCATCCGGACAAATTATATCAAACTTCACATGCCATTCACCATCTTCTTTCTCCTTCTTGTAAACACTAGATCCTTCAGGTCCCCATTCCAAATTCTTCAATTGGACCGGTAAAGATCCAAGAAAATATGTCAATTTGTTAAACATAAAAACATTCTTAAATGGATTATAGAAAGCCTCCATCGCTAGAGCTCTTTCCATCTCATCTTCAATATCAAAGTAACTTAGGACAACCGGCCCATATTTAGGCCTCCCTTCTTCATCTCTACCTACTTCAAAACATCCCAAATGGTTTTCTTCTTCTTCTTCTTCACCATGAACTTCTTTAACAATCTTGCCTCTAGGCTTTGGGTAATATGTATGCTTCAAGATCCCATCACTAATAGTCATAGTACCTCTACCCATATCTATAATAGCTCCACAAGTTCTCAAAAATGTTATTCCTAACAACAATGGTAACTCCTTATCCACTGGAATATTAAGCACAAGAAAATCGGCCAAGAAAGCTTGATATCCTACTTGGACTCTAACATTCTTTACTTCTCCCATCGCTTTTGCTCGTGAATTATCAGCCATAGTATGATTATATTGGTTTGGTTGAGGATTACCAAGTCCTAATCTTTTATACAAATGATACGGCATTACATTCACACTTGCTCCCGTGTCAGCCAATTCATACATCGCATCTGTTCCATTAACTTTAATAGGTAACACAAAATTTCTTGGATCGCTCTCCTTTTTAGGCAACCCATTCTCAACTATCCTATCTCTTCCAATCTCATCAAAATTCTTATCTTCTAACCTAGCCCTTGCCATCATAACTGCATCCAACTTCTTACGATAAGTCATGTAATTATTCAACACTTCAATAACCGGCTTCTCCTCCATAAGCTCCTTAAACTTCGTTTCCAAATTTTCTAGAATCGCTTCCTTTTGCTCTTGGGTTAATGGTTTAACTATTTGTGGTGTTTTTGGTGGTGAATTAGATGAAGAACTCTCATTCTTAGGGGTGGAGGGTTGGGTAAGTTTGTTAAGTGGTGTTTTCTTCCTATTTGCTTTGCCCATTTTAACCATCTCTCCCTTTCCTACCTTTTCTTCTACCAAATCATCAACATCTATCCTCATCTCTCCCAATGCAAAATCAATCCTACATTTAGTCTTAACCATAAAATCTCTACCAAACACAACTTCCGGTTCATCCGCATTACCATATTCCAAAACAACAAAATCAACTTTGAACACATGACCATGAATATTAACATTCACATCTCTCACTATCTTTCTTCCATAATCTTCATAGTCAAGCCTAACAAAACCAAGCTTACCAAGCATTTCTTCCGTAATATAGTTGTCTCCATACTCCATATTAAGCTGAGCATCCCAAGCTTTAATACCTTCCACTCCACAAGGTGTAGAATACCTCATGAATGGTACATCAAACTCCTTAGGTGGTGCTTGTGTAAACACAACAACTCTTTTCTCCTTAGGTGAACTAACATGACTTTCTCCAACTTCTTCTTGTCTTTCCAAATCAACCTTTGCTTCTTCCAAAATATTTCCCAAACTTTCCAATGAATCACCCGAATCTTTCAACATTTCTTCCAAATTTCTCAAGTATTCCGAAATTCCGCTTAAACTTTCCATTCTAGTGAATAAATAACTATAACATAACCACAAAAACCAAAGAAATCCAAACTATTAGCGTGAGGGTTAGTTATAATCGAAAACATATCAAAATATCAAATCAAAGCAAACAAACAGCAACTTCTTACTATAAAAACTTCTAAACAACTAAAAATTAAAAAGTTCAAAAAAAAAAATTACCGAGGCATCCATCCGATCGGATGGTTGAATCGTTAAAACTCAAGATTGCCCAACCGAATCGGATGCGGGCGGCATCCGATCGGTTAGATCGAATTTCCTAAAAAAAATTTATTATTTTATTTTTTTAAGACGAAATTAAAACCTAAATAAACAAAATAAAACAAAAATTAAAATTAAACTAACTAATAAATATGACAATTAACACATAATTAATAATTAATAACCATTAATCTTAACAATTTACTCTTAACTTAATAATCTTTAAACTACTTAAATAACATAATTAATTAAAACCTCTTAAGCTACCAATCATTAAAGCTAAAATTAAATCTACTAATTAAAAGCATTAAAAAAAACATTAAAGGCATGTAAAAAAAAAACTATTCTAATTACTCTATTTAATTTATTTATTTACTCTAACACTTAAACACATTAACCTTAACATTAAATAAACATAATAACTGAAAATTAACACTAAAATCTAAAAACAAAAAACAAAAAAACTTTACCGTGGCCACCAACCGATCGGATGGAAATCCATCCGGTCCGGTTGGCTCCGAACCAAAACTTTTTTTTTTCTTCTTTCAAAACTTACAAACTAGCAAACCAAACTACCAAGTAATTTAGACAATTCCCCGGCAGCGGCGCCAAAAACTTGATGTGTCGTGTGTAGTGCAAGTTTTAAATTTTTATAAAATCAATTTATCCGATTCTTTAATCAACACATACGAGCAAGTATACTCGTCCGTAGTAGTAAAGGTGGGTAAGTTGAGATCGTCCCAAGGGAATTGTGGTTTGGGTTTGCAAAATAAGTTTTGTCAAAAAAGATTGTCAATCCTTTTTGGTGTAAATGCTAAGGTAAACAAAATCAATCAATCAAAAACAAATATACTTGTGTGTAGTTCCATGATAATTGTATAGAGTAATCTAACAAGTTGGGTGTAACTTGTAATGATGCACAACTTAAAATTGAGTGATTCACAATCAATGGTTTTTATCATGAGAAATCATCTCTAAGAATTCAATCTCCTAGTTAATTCCTTTCGGCCTTAGTTAACTAGTGCGATAATTCTATTAGACTCTTTGTTGTTTGAAAAGCATAACTTATTTTAAGAATTCCTACGAATCCTTTCGGCCTTTTCTCGTGATGAAATCGTTTCCAAATCCATTTTAATGAGCTAATATGATGCTTGTCACACACCATAATCCATACTAATTCGTGCACTAACTTTTTGGCATAAAAACATAAAGAAAATCCTTTCGGCCTTTGTTAATCTTTAAAACTGTTTTTACCAACTAATTAAGCAAGATTAGATTTTATTTCAACAAACTCATAAAACAAGATATAATTTCATGCATCACTATGAAATAAGAATACTCCAACACTTATCACATCATACACACAAGTATAACCAAAATCACTCCATAACAATCATAATCAAACACAAGTAATCAACCATACTTTCATTCATCTTAAATTAAAAGTAGTTCATAATAACTCAAACAAGAAATACCTATTTGTGAAATTACAAGAACTAGAATTGTGGAACTATAGCAACCACTCTCCTCCAATCGCCTATGATCACACGCAAATAACTCCACACTTGGACACAACTCTTGAGACTTGAACTCAAGGTTCCCTGGACGTTTTCACAACAACTACAAGCTTTCGGGCAATGATAATAAGTTTAGCAAGACTTGGTGTAAGCCTTACTAGGTTTTTGGGTTGTCACTCATTGTAAATTAGCTAAGGGTCCTTTAAATAAGTGAAGGAACCCTTATCCCTCAAGCAAAAATGTCTCAAATCAGTTACTAGCCGAGAAATGATAAGCCACCATGATTATGGGGCTTAAATTCGTCATTAAATGCATTTTTGTAACTTCAGCTTCCTCCAACCGATCGGTATTGAGGTCCATCCGATCGGTTGGAGCTCTCGGTAAATCCAAGTTTCCCCATCCGAATCGGATGCGGGCACCATCCGATCGGATGGGCCATCCTGCCATGCAAATATTATTTTTCTTCTTCCTTTTTTCGTTACGTGCTTGATCCTTTGTTGTGCCACTAATTCCCTCCATAGAACTTGATCTTTTCTTGATATGTAAGCATAGAAATCTTTGACTTTATCAAATCCTTGAATTCTTGTGTGGTTTTCTCGTGTTCTTCTGTGATTCTTCTTCAATGTGCTTAATCTCTTTCTTTCTTCATCTTTTATATCTTTCCGTACTTGGGTATATTTACTTGCATATACACTTTTTCATGATTTAGTAACAAATATACACAAATATAACCAAATATGATGCACAAATCTAACAATAACGCGACTAAAAACATGTTCATTTTGAGCGTTATCAGGGATGGTTGGATGCATGACTTTCAATGATAACTTGCTCGTGCTTAAGATTTAAGTTGAAGACTTGGTTTATCTAGTTTCCAGAAGTCAGGTTGGATGGTTGAAGACCTGGTTAACTATCACTTAAAGGAGTTACATTATAGTACTCAGTGTCACACGCAGAAGACGATGTGGATAATCGCAAGAGGTGATGAAAGTCTCATACTTTGTCAGGATAGTATTGAGTACTTAGAGATTTGCATGGTGCACAAATTCTCTACACCGTTCTTCCCAACAACAGTGCAAGCTTAAGTAACAAATTTGGGGAATTCTACTTCATTTTCTAGTTAGGTATATCGGGTTTACTTCACCAAGTGGTCACAGCAATAGCCGACATAATACGAGGTTGGTAAGGTAGCCAAAGGGTTTGAAGGTTGAGATGTGGACAGCATGTCTCATGGGATATTCGACACTACAGAACGTCAATGATACTTCACAGTCTAAGCAAAATCTTTCAAGAATCTTCAATGTCATTCATGATTTTTCAAGATGTTTGCTTAAGACAAGAACTTCTCGTGTATATGGCCGTACACGTCAATGATGCTTCCAAAAGTTCGAAACCATCATGGGGGAGAATGGTGTACTTTGATGAAAAGGTCAACTTCCAGGGGGAAGTAGTTTATACTACTTTACTTAGTATGGTTTGTGAAGTATTCTACATATGAGAGAAGAATTGTAGCTGATCTCTTGCATGTTTCCCCAAACAGATATTCATCAAAACCAAATTTGTCATGACACATTCAATTTATCATTCTCTCACGGTTTCTTCTTGGTTTTGTAAAATCCCGCGAAAGAATCTATTTCTTGGTTTAAATCTCAAGAATTGTAAAATCCCGTGATGATGGATTATGCGCTTTTGACAAAGATCGGGATAAAACCATTTTCAAATTTCATTTAAAACATCAAAAACGGCTAGATCTGGGCAGTTAAACCACAAGATGTGACTACGGCGTTAATTCATTATTATTTATTTGAGGTTGAAGTGTAATTTCACGGGTGCGTGTACTTAGTATCTGAAGATATCGGGGTTGGTTGGATGAAGATTCTTCGATATCCTTGTTCGAGCTTTTAACCTTTACAATGATGAAGACTTGGATATCTAGTTATTTTTGTGATTCTTCCTCTCTATTACCACAAAATAACTATCACTTTAAGGAGTTACGTTGTAGTGCTCAGTGTCACACGAAGTTGTGGATATTCAAGAGGTGATGTACGTCTTATACTTGATGGTTGGTTGGTTGAAGAGTATAGAGTACTTAGGGATTCGAAGTTGCACGAACTCTCTACACCGCTCTTTGTCTCACATTAGTGCAAGTTTAAGTCACAAGTTCGGGTTATGTTACTTCAGTCTCAAGTTCATCATATTGGGTTTTCTCCATCAGTAGTCACGACAAAGAGCCGACTGAATGATAATGGGGTTGGTAACGGGTTAGCTGAGAGAAGTAGAAAAGAGAGAGATGACGTCTGTTCACATCAGTTCAGGCCTCGTTCTTCATCGACAATGACGTCTGAACACATCAGTTCAAGCCTCGTTCTTCAATGACTATGACGTCTGTTCACATCAGTTCATGCCTCGTTCTTCATCGACTATGAAGTTTGAACACTGCAGTTCAAGCCTCGGGCCTCATTGTCAACATAATGGCGTCTGCTGGCAACTCTTCAGGCCTCGTTCCTCAAAGAAAAGAAAGGTGTACACTTAAGTGCGCTTTATCTTTGGAAGAAAATAAATCTTCTTGTTTATGACCATTCTCATCAACAAGTTTCATGCTCTTCCCATGCTCACTCAGTCATCAAGTGGATCAACGTACATTGGAGTATATTCTTATTCACTTGTTCTATCAAAAATTGCAGTCATATGCAATTTTTGAGGGGGGAAAAGAGTGAATAAACAAAATGTCAGTCATCAAGTGGATCTACTTACCATTGATGGTATTCTTATTCACTCGTTCAATCAAAAATGGCAACCATATGCAATTTTTGAGGGGGGGAAAGGGTGAATAAACAAAATGTCAGTCATCAAGTGGATCTACTTACCGTTGATGGTATTCTTATTCACTCGTTCCATAAAAAATGGCAGTCATATGCAATTTTTGAGGGGGGGAAAGGGTGAATAAACTACATGTTGATTGATGGTTGAGAAATGGTCATACGACTCCTAAATACATCAGTTCAGGAGTTGTGCAAACCAAGTTTCTTCAACACTATATGTTCCACCGTCCATGAAGAAAGAAGATATGATGTTTCAACTATTGGTTTGAAGAATACTTTCAACTCCATCAAGTGTTGTATCTCCTATGTTTCCAGCTGATGCACAGATATCTGCTGATACAACCGGTACTCCTTCTTGAACCACTATGGTTCAAGAAGTACCATCTGGTAGTACTTCTCCAACAACTCATGAAAGCATATCTCTAGTCATTCATCAAGGTGTTGAAGAACAAGTTCATGGTATTCTAATCGACATCTTCTCATGGGCTGATATAATCAGTGATAAAGGGCTTCTAGTTAATGCTTCATGTACACATCATTATGCTTCATGTACACATCATTATGATGATTCCGATTAATCGTAACCATCAGGGGAGAGAAATGTGTACACCAAGGTCACACAGCAAGTTCACGTGATCGGGATTAATGTCTTATGATACAAATTAATGATGATCAGTGTTTCAACTTGTTACCTTGGTATTATCATTTCATGTGTACGCCACGGGCTGATTAATCGTAACCATCAAGGGGGAGAAGTGTGTACATCAAGGACGCACAACAAGTTCACGTGATCGGGATCAATGTCTCATGATACAAATTAAAGATGGTCAGTGTTTCAACTTGTTACTTTGGTGTTATCATTTCATGTGTACGTTACGGGCTGATGGGTTATATGTAAGATTACTGGAATGCATTTGGTGAGATGAAGATGTTGGTATTCTGTTCCCCCAAATGGACAATCTTGAAGAAGGTCGAGTCTACAGTCTATTCTACACTCTTCGCTGTGTGTTAGAAGACTAAAGACGGCATGCATTTGGTTATCAAAAGTCTTCTTCATATTATGGGCAGTCATCAGAAAGGTGGTCAGTTTGGGGGAGAGCACTAATTAGGGGAGAGTGAAAAGCCAGAATTAATCCCTAATTAAATGTGCTCACATTGCTCTTCAGCAAGCAAAGTGACGGCAGCCGAGAAGATTCAGGAAGCTGAGGAGTAATGGATTTGCCTCATATATCCTTGTATATATTGGCTTCATATATCCTTGTATATATTTTAAACCAAAAAGAAAATAGAAAAATATAAAACATATAAAAACCATAAAAATCAGAAAAACACTAAAATACCAAAAATAGTTCCTCTAGGCATGTCTTCTGTTTATCGATAACATTTACGGTCCTAAAAATGTCATTCAATAATGACACAGGACTTTAAATGAAGCTCGAGCAGAAGTTAAAATAAATTGTTAAAACATGTCTAAACGGCTTGCAGTTACTTCAGACTGCACCCCGTGCTATACTATGGGGAAAGCATGTCGCCAAAAAGACGGTTGTTCCTCCCACTGGGTGACGTTCACCCGGGCATGGATTACTTTATATCCATGTTTTCCCAATTTGATGTACGTTTCAGTGCATCATTTCTTGTATAAGAAGAGAAGTCTTCTTTACACCATAAACTCCTTCTGTTCTATGATTCTTCAGGAGAGTTTTGGTGTTTCACAAGGTGGTAACTGGACTTAAATTTTCACAAATACTTCACACTCAATTGAATGACTACAGCTCTTTAAATAGAAAATGGGTCATTAATTGAGGGGGAGAGTATTTGTTCAAATTTTTGACACCTTTTTAAGCATTGTGCAACATCAGCAGTGACACTCTCTCGTGGTTTAAGGGGGAGCATGGTATGCTCCATAATCAGAATACATTAAAACCTGACCACATTTTCTCCCAAATTTTCTAAACATATTTAAATCAATTGGGATCACAAATCTCAAATGGTTTGAAATTTTTGATCGGGGGAGAGAATGTGATTTAAATATGAAATTCTGATGAAAATGTGATTATTTGGTCTTAAAAGTAAGCTCTCCCATATGAGCTAAACTCTTTCTTATATCGATGCACATATTGAGGGGGAGCAAATGGCATTACAGCAAAAAGGATGCGACATCTCATGTGACTCAGACCTTACCAATGAATTGACGAAACACAAACTGTCATTAATCGAAAGGACATATCCTGGCCGGGTAATAATTTCAAGCTGGTCTGACCAGTGATGTAAGCGTGTCTTGAAGAGGATATGTCTGAGTAGAGTGTACCGTTTCGAGAAACTTTCTGTGAATTTGACCAGGCCGGGTAATAATTTCAAGCTAGTCTAACTAGTGATGTAAGCGTGTCTCGAATCGGTCATGTTCACTGAAAGTGGATCAATTCAAAAAGTGCGAACTCCACCCAACATGTGCAAATTTATAATTAAAACATCTGAGCACATGTTAAGGGGGAGCATTTGAAAAATATAAAACTCTCAAAGTGTTTGCAAAATGTGTTTCATAATCATGAACACTTTGAGAGATTTTTCAAGGATTTGGTAAATGGCAACATAGGATAGTCATGATGTTATAAGGTGGCTAAGGTTAGGAAAACTGTCCTATGATCCGCCAGAGCCGGAGGGATCTACCCAGGGACAATACCGAATAGTTAGTATTAGAAAGTCCTTAGGTAAGATCATGAAAAAAAGGAGTGATATGAGAAAGGAGAAAGAAGGGGTTGAAGAATTAAAAAGAAATGAAATGAGAAAGGGTGAAAAGAAATAGCCCTCCATTTATTCAACCTTAGGGCAGAAACCGGGTTCAATTCATATGCTATTGGTTGTTACTAAGGTAACACCGGTATTGAAGACAAGACGTCATGGACCCAGTGACGCACTGCACTAAACCCTCTAGCCACTCAAGTTCTCTTAAAAGGACTTGTTTCATTCTCACGGGGAACCCTGCATAATCTATCGACCGCTCATTACGAGTTATGTTGATATTGAAACAGGAGACACCGCTCCAGTCTGCGACTACCAAAATTGCACTTATCGAGTCTAGAGCCACGAGATGCATCATAAGATCTCATAGGAACACGTGTTACTTCTACACTGGTTGTTCAACATTAAGGACACCAGTTGTAAACTTATGAGTCCTACGCAGATCTTAGCAATCTGCCAGAACATTTATGAGGGAATTTACAAATGTAATTCTCAGTGATTGAATGGAAATTCCTGCCAGGGTCAACATCAAACAGCCCTGAAAGCAGGTCACTTTGGTAATTCCTTGTGGATTACGCTTAGTGGTCGCGGCGGTTTCAAACGATCTACAGTCGTGGAGTGAACTCCAGCGACTCACCAAATCATTGATTTACTACGGTAGATCTTGAAAGCCCTCTATGGGTTTTCGATTTAGGAACGGCCTTGGTAAGGATTAGAGAGGGTTTTCACACTATGCTGTTAACAATCTCGAAGTTCGAACCTGTAAGTACAGGACGTTTTATTGCTAACTGTCGTATGCAGGAATTCCTGGCGGTTGTAGCTGATTGCAAAAAAGATGCCAATCCATTATCCCATGCTCACACTTCACCATCATCATAATTAAAAGAAATCATGATATCTAAAAGACCTTCAACACTGCTTCCACAACTCTGATGCTGAACATCATGATTCAGAAAAGTGTGAGCATGTCGGCTCAAAGAGTACCACATCACATGGAGACATACTGCTAAAAGATGACCTGGAGACATACGTTGGATGATGACATCAAAGAATCACCAAAGATCATCCAAGACAGAAGAACGGTCATCAAAAGATCACTGTTGAATATACAAAGAGTAATGAATTTGAAGAATCAAAGACTACGAGCTAGGAAGTTACAATCATGTAATAGAATGCTAGAATTCAAAATATTATTTTTGGGGTGACCTCCCTTAGGGGGAGATTGTTAGGAATATAAATATTCATGTGAAGACTCGGTCACCCCGAGTATCTATTTAGCATTTATGTAGCTCATAGGCTTATTAGTATTATTATTATTAGTTTAGTTATATTATAGTATTTGTGGAGTGGGTCGGGTCTTTACCCACTGTCAGCTCACTCCACAGCCCACCAGGGGCAACTTAGCTAGTAACTATAAATACCCCTTTCCAAGTGTGGGAAGGGTTGGAACTTCCTTCATTTCAATCTTACATATTTCCAGTTTCTCTCACTAAGTTCCCTCTCTACTCTCTCTCTAACTCTATCATGGATTTGTTCTTCCATAATCCAAGACCTCCCGAATCAACAATAATCGATACATTGGTTTGTTTATGTGGGATGTGTAGTTAATCCCTCTTTTGTGAACGATCTTGGTGGGATGAATGTGAAAATGCTATTATTAATGATTTGCGTTATTTGTTTGTTAAGTATGATCATGTATTATAATCCAAATTTTTTAATAGATTGTTTGATGTTTAACCACATCACAAATATATTCATGAAATTCTGCAAGTCCATATATGTGGTTTAAAAGTCAAACATAAAGCTTAGGTTTGTCTAGGGTTGGATGGCCTATTTGTTGTAATACTGATGTTGTCAACCAGTTAACCAAATAAAGGATTGATGGAGTAGGAGTGTATCGGTTATGTGTTGATAATGAACCAAATACAGGTTCATATAGTTGCAATGAAGCAGTGGAACACTTATGGACACTCACAGACTCACTCAGCTGCATGTGTACATTTCTCATTTTGTTGAATACAATCATATTTATGCAAGTTCATTTCTGTCTCAACTCACAATATTCATTTAAGTTAATAACTTAATATATTATGTATAAACAAAACAAGAATGTAGACGAAGAATTGTTAGTGTTATGAGTGATTTAGATTGTCTGGTATGACATTGTTGGGTTGATATTTGATCGTTGTTGACTAAAAAAGTCAAAGCTAATCCACATCAATTTTGACTTATGTCACTCAACACAAGTCAGTTGTTATTTAACCCAATCCACATTAATGTTTAGGGACATTTTTTGCAACACAATCCCTATACAATAAATAGAAAAACCAGACCCCCAAATCCCCTCACCTTACTTATTTACTCAATTGGACTTTGAAAACCATGGTGAACAAAGGTTACTCTATTTAATTGTCGTTGACAATCTGAATATATTGTTTACTACCTTTGTTACTCTACTTTCGTATTTGTTACTTCATGCCTATCATTTTTTTTATGTTTGCAGAAGGGATTTTCGTTGATTCTTCTGATACAAGCAGTGACTTTGTATCATCAAGCAGTGATGAAGTCAATGTTGAAGCTGCCAATTGTTCAAGCCCAATCTGTGTATGGGTATACTCAAGCAGTGATGAATATGATACAAGCAGTGACATTGTATCATCAAGCAGTGATGAACTCGATGTTGAGACTATTAAATGGATTGAAAGATGCACCTTTATGTGGCCATCAAAAAATGTTCCTGTTGAAAAGGTTCTAGCCCAAACATGTTCCAGCGCAAAAAATGTTCCACATCAAAAACTGTCTGCTAAATGCATACTAGCCCTGCCAGCACAGCTTACTTGGGATTGTACAGGTAATAAGACATTTGGAATTAAAAGATCCACAGATGGTTTAGGAGCAATTCCAGATAATGATAGTAAAGGAAAAGGGAAGGTTGAAGCTGCAGGTGGAAAAAGGCAGCTTGCCAGTAAGAAATGACATCTTTGTTAAGTGTTTTGTGTTACTCCAGTTAAGGATGATGTGGAAAACTAGAAGGGGGTTTGAATAGTTTTTACCGTTTTAAAATTAATTCGCTTTGTATACTTAAGGTGATTTCAAAGTAAAGTGAACAATCAAGCACACAAACAAGTAATATAAGTAAAGAAGTAAAGAGAGGAAAGATCAAACCACACAACACAGATGTTTATAGTGGTTCGGCTACAAGGACTCTCTTCCTTGCCCTACTCCACTCCTCGAGCCTCTAACTCGAGAGTTTTTCTTCACTAAGAAACAAGCTCCCTTCTAGGCCGAGAAAACCTTTACACGTCGCTTACTCTTTATCCGATACTAAGCTAAACACCGGGTTCTTTACAAGGGTACAACCACTCCCGTTGGTTCTTTCACAATGGTACAACCACTCCCGACACTCTTTGTTTTTTAAGGACTAAAACACTAACCAAACTCTACTAAATAAATGATAGAAACAATGATGTGTGAACCAAAACAAAATCACACAGACTCTATACTAAAAGGATAACAACAGAAGGTTGATCCTTATATGCTGTGATCTTCTTTGCTACAAAAGGAAAGATCAATGAAATGAAAGAATGATATGGGTTAGTGATATGTAAATGAATGAGTATGTATTTAAGCTATATGAGTGATGAAAATGCCCAAATGATCAGCTTGCTATTTATAGGCAAACTGATCCAACAGTTGGCGAATCTGGCGGATCCCAAAAATTGGTTCCGTCCTTGTATGGATTTGGATCCGCCATGTCAGGCCAGCTAAGAGATCTTCATATCTTTCCAAATCTTGCACAATCTTTCCATATCTTCAAATGTCAACTCTTTGGCTTGAAGATCTAAACAAAATATCTCAAAATCTTTCTAAGATTATGTTCATGATGCATGCCATGATGTCATCCTAATATTTAAAAAAATAAAGTTTCTATTTTAAGGAATAAACTTGTAAATGTATGTAATGTTATCCCTAGTAGACTTGTAATGTGTAAATGTGTTTTTAAAAGACTTATCACTATAAATGTAAAAGGCTTATTCTTATATTTATGCTTTTGCTTAGAGATAAACTTTGTATTTGTCATTAACAAAATTAAGCAAAGATCGTAAAATATAAATAACGTTTTTAGGACGATATTTGTATTAACAATCTCCCCATTTTTGTTGATGACAAAACATAAAGTATATTTTTAAGTAAAGAACTTAAATAAAGGATGATTCTTTTAAAAATATAGATTAAGTTAGTTTATGCAAGTTTTAAAATCTATTTTAAGCAAAAAGTATGTACTGTGATGTTTCACAGTGATGAGAACTTAATCCTTTCTCCCCCTTTTTGTCGAAACAAAAAGAAGATATGCGTAGCGGAATGTGATTTTGAGAACTTTAAAGCTCCCCCTTAATTTATACTCCCCCTAAATGGAGTGCCAAGGATATGATGTATGATTCTACAAAACAAATGGTTAGAATATGATATGCTCCCCCTTGATGTATACTCCCCGTTGCTATGGTACCAACGTATACGTTTCAAGGATATGATATGCTACAAAATAAAAGTTAGTAATGAAAAACTTCAACCAAGAAGCAAAATGCATATGTAATGGTCAACCAAACAAGAAAGGTCAACCCATTTGACATTAAAAAGTTAAAATGAAGCGTTTGATCAAAATTAAGTACCTAAGTATATTTTATCAAAGCATTATGTGAAGTTAAAACAACCATACTATGATGTTAGTAATCTAAAATAAGATAATATGCTAAATGTTGATCACCCACAAGCATAAAAACATAACATTCATTACTTGAAAAAAATGATGTTACATTTAAACAAAGAAAATAAATCCTAAAAAGAAAAATTCTAAAACAACAATCTAAAAGTTCTTATAAGAGGAAACTAAAGAGCTCCTATTGAGGAGGATGAGAGATTGCATTGAGACGCTCGAGAATGTGGTTCAAGATGAACCTCATTTCATTTTGGAGCTCATGGACTAAAATGTTGGTCCTTTGGGCCAAGTGATCGGTTCTCTCGCAATGCGAGCAATCATGTCTTGGAAAACTGGGAGGAAGGGTAGGCTCATTGTTTTGTGGTGGTGGTTGTGGGTTATTTGGTAGTGGTGGTGGTGATTGGTTGTTTGATGTTGGTGGTGGTTGTTGGTGAGATGATGGTGGAGTTGGGATGGAGTTCATCAAGATGGTTTGGAGATCCATTGCTTCATCAAGGCGGGAATCCACCATATTAGAAAGAGCATAGAGGCGGTTGAGTTCCTTGTTGATATCTTCTTGGGTTTGTGGCTCATTTATCCACATTGCCTCATCAATGGCAATTAGTGTGGATGTGGGTGAGAGAGGTTGTGTTTGAGGTTGAGGTGGTGGTGCATCACGGTATAAAGGACCGTGGATATCCCGATGAAGCGGATGAAAAATCATAGGTTCTTGACCTTCAAAGGTCATGGGTGGAGGATTGGTTGACCTTGGTGGAAGGTCTTCCAAGTCATCAAGATATGGATGTGGTAATGTAGGTGGAGTCCTAAATAACTCCATTGGTTGGAATTTGGGTGAGTTTGGGAGTGATGGTGATCTAATAGGTTATAATGGAGCGGGTGGTGGTGTGGTAGCGATTGGAGTAATTATTGGTGGTGGAGTATGGATGGCTACATTTGATGGTGTGGGAGTGGAGAGTGTGTGGAAATTTTCATTTGCTATGGGAGATGAGATATTAAGAGGGGTTGATTCCTCCTCTGATAAGTTAGCTAAGTTTATGAAGCAACAAGGCTTAACACTAATACGAGCAGTTCTTTTTGGGGGTCTGCTAGTGGATGAGTTACTTGATTTTGTCATGGTTAAGATTGATAATGTAGCTAAGAAGTACAGGAGAGATATGTAGAGAAGATGATGAGTGAGTGAGTTTTGATTGAACTTGAACTTCCTAATTTATAGACAGTGAGATTCTTGAAGTTAGTGTTTGGGTTTGATGTGAATCCAATGGAGAATGTTGGTTCCTAATGATTTGGAACAAAAATTTGTGCTAGTCACATCATTTAAGTCAAACCATAGAGCTCAAGTCGAGTGAATTGTAGAAGATTTTCAGTTAATGCAAAGAGTGAGTGGAAAATCTGTTGATATGATGTTCCCACGAATTTGACGGATCCCAGAAAAGGGTTCCTTGCTTGTATTGGAAAGGTAACTCACATGGAAAATCTGAAAATTCAAATTTTGGTGGGAAATTGATTTCTTAAGGTTCTAAGAGTTTCCTAAAACATTCTAAAGAGTCTAATGATCCGTAAAGAATTCCTAAAAACTATAATCCAAAATCTAACTATCGGGAATTTTTGAAAAATGTTACTGTAGGCACCTGCGGATCCAATCGACAACAAAGACGGATCCAAAATTTGGGAGCCGTCGAATCCGCAGGTTCAGGAATGGCGGAGCCAAAGGAAACACTAGGCGGATCCAAAAATTTGGGATCCGCCAAATCCGCCATATGGAAAGTCAGTTTCTTAACAGAATATATGTCGAATTTTTCGTTTCTCGGTCAAAACCCAAAAAATCTCCTAAAACATATGTAATAGCTAATATGTGATACAAATATACTAAATATATAAATTCTAACACACGTATACACATAGATCAATCCGATCATAATATGTTACCATAAAGGGAGTTAAGCCAAACGGGGGCTTAATCTTGGAAAATTGATAACAACATGTGTTATCGCCCTGCAATGTCAAGTTAGTTTATACATATGTCAAGTACTAACATAATGTCTTAAGAAACATACATGTACAACACACCGTTGTCTAATAAGGTCTAAAACCAAACACTCCCTTTACTTTAACTTCTTGCTCAATTTCTTGTAACCCTTGTGAAGTTTCATGATCCAACTCCCCAAGTTCTTCACCATTCCTTTAGTTTGTTGAAATTCCGCCAATTCATTTGGGATTGGTGGAAGTTAACTTAAGTACTCCGGTGGAGAGATCCTAGAGTTGGGCAAACCATCATCTTCGCTCATTGATGATGATGATGATGATGATGATGTAGGAGGATGAGGACGTTTGCCTTTTGCAACCTCTACCCTATGATCACTTAAAGGAACAAAGGTGTGTGGAATCTCGGTGTAGTCGGGAACAAATCCTAAATCATTTCTAGGAATGGGTGCAAAAGCTTTGTAGAGACGGGTCAAAAGCATCCCGTAGGGCATTGCGGTGGTACCTTGAACCGGAATATCGGCCATTCGCTTGGCGATATAGTATGCAAGGTTGAACGGTTGATGGTTTGACACACAATACATCATGTATCAAAGGCTAGCATTGATGTGGTCTCTATTTCCTATTGTGCTTATGACATTTGCCCTTAAAACTTCCTCAAGCTTCTTAAATTGAGGCTTAAGTTCATTAAGTTCCATGGCAAATGGGTCTCTATCTACTTGACGACCTCGATACATCCTAGTTTGGTTATTCCTAGGTAAAAAGAGATGCTCACGAATGGTTTCTTTTGCAATCAATGGTGTGGCATATGGTGCCGTACGATCAAGGTTAGACTCTAGAATGGTTAACGACCACTTGTCAGAATAGAAACAAGTTCCTTGATTTGGAACTCCTAAGACATCTCCAAATTAATCTAAAGGAATACTGAATTGAAACCCGTTGACTCTGAAATGGATATGCATGTATCCATAATCATTAGAACTAAGTCCTACAGTAGCATAGAACTCGAGAATGAACCTAGGGATGATGGGCTCATCAATGTCTAGAAGACTATCGAAATGAATTGCGGCTAATTGCTCGCGGAGAATGGTACCTTCATAGAATGAGGGGTCTACAACCCTACCCTCATGGACATATCATTTTTCAAGTGCTTTAAAAATATTTACTTGAGCTTCGGTGAGACCTTTGGTTTTGTGGTGTTTAGGAAGGTATTTGATGGTGTTTTTGTGATCATAATTAGTTGCGGGAGGCATAGTTATCCTAGACAAGAAAAATATATAGTTTAGTTGAAATTATCGAAAATACGTATAAATGTCTAGTGTGTGCCTACATGGGGACATTGTGGAGGTACGGTTATCTCGACTCCTTTTGATGCATGAAAATTTTGTTAATGCAAGTTTTATGATAAAACGAGAGATAACCCAAATGCTCCTACTTCAATGTAGCTTCATTTGAATGTACCAGAAAATACATATTAGTTATGTATTCCCTTTAGCATTCAAGAGACATTATGCAAGTGATGTTTAAAACATATCGTTTTTTTATTTGTATGAACAATGTTCAAAAACCGTTTTTCCTAGTCGTGAGAAGATTTTAGCAAAAATTTCTCATGGGGTTTTTGAGGAATAATGATAATGTACTACAAGATGCAATTCCTAACTATGAAAAACATGATTTGTTATGCAATTTAGTAAATATGCTTCATGATTTTTCAAGAATTATGCATAAACCCCAAGTTTTGGTTTTGTGCATGAAATAGAAATCCTAGACGCAGATCAGGAATGTATACATGATAAGGATACTTACAGTGATGTTTAGAGCTCAATTTGGTTGAGAAAAATGGCCTAAATTGTGATTTTGGTGAATTATGGGTCGAGTTCCAGTAGGTGTTTGAGTGTTGGGAAGTGTGATGAATAATACAGGAAGTCTATTAAATAAACAAAAAATTGGCTCAACAGGCCACGGATCCGGCGGATCCAAAACAAGGGATCCACCCTTGTTGTCGGTTAGATCCGCAGGATCAGAACACCAATTTTGGTATTGCCTGCGTTTAGTTAATCTAAGGTTCGAGATAATGTTTAATCTACTCACTAGGTTCCATTAATCCTAAACCAAGTCTAAGATAGTTGAAAGGTTCTCTCTTGAGAGGTTTTGTGAGGATATCGGCAATGTTGCCCTCTGAGGAAACTTTCTCAATTGAGATATTTCCCTTCTGAACATTGTCACGTAGGAAGTGGTGACGTATTTCTATGTGTTTGTTTCTAGCATGTTGGACTGGATTTTTGCTAAGATCGATAGCTCCTTTGTTGTCACAAAGAATGGGAATGTCGTTGAGTACAATTCCATAGTCGACGAGAGCTTGTTTCATCCACAGTGCTTGTTGGCAAGCTTTTCCTGCTGACACGTACTCGGCTTCAGTTGTTGATATGGCGAGGTCTGTTTGTTTCTTAGCAAACCATGAGGTGAGACAATGTCCTACATATAACCACTGTGAGAATTCCACTATGTATTAAACTATTCTCATATTCTAAATAAAGAATATTATCATTTTTCTACGTATAAATTTTTTTTTATTATCTGATCATAACTATTATCTAATGTGACGTAGCTCACATCCTCGATAAACGTGCTTACACGCAACTCAACCTTAACTTATCTAATGTTTATTCATATAAACATTTTCATATGTCAAGTATAAAAATACTATATTAACCTTAAAAATAGTTATTTTAAAGCACATTGTACAAATAATCCATGCACTAACTTTTAAAATAAATTTATTAGACTTACTAAATATTAGTACAAACCCTTAAACCCAATGTACAACCCTTCGATGCATAAAACCCTAAAATCTCATTTATATATTTTAAAAATAAATAAAAATTAGATATAATTAATATAACTTAAGAAAACATTAAAAATATTTTTTTCTTATTTATTAAACCCTAGTACAACTCTACTAAGCTTATGGTACAACTCCTTTAAGCATAACATAATTTCTTTTCCATTTTACATAATTCGACATATATATATATATATATATATATATATATATATTTAAGTAAACTTTAAATTATTTTCTACTTAACAAATCTTTAAACTAAACCCTAAAACTAATTTAGAACTTCCATAAACCCTAGGTACCACACAACATAGCCTAAAGTACCACCTCTAAAGCTCCATTCGATCTACATTTTAAAGATCCTAGTTCGAACCCAACCAAGAGCTAACTTGATTATTTCTTTACTAATTCCTAAGTATCTTGCAAGCCACAAATTATCTCCTAAGTCCTCAAACTTCCACATATGTAAGACCCTTGAAATTTTAACCAAAGTCAAGCTTTGTAGGTAAAGTGTATGGTTAAAAGATCAAACACCCCATACCCCTTTCCCCCTCCTCCCATGTGACATCCAAAGGACTAATACACATCCTCATGTCCCCTTAAACCCATAACATGATAACATAAACCCTCTAGAAACCCTAAGTCATCTCCTTTCTATAAATACCAACACAAAACGCCCCCTTTTCTTCCCATATCAATCGAACCACCACTACAACAGCCTACACTCACTTACTACGGATCGAACAGCCCAAGATAGGTCTAAGAAGGAGTCTTGAGAAAGCCTAGAAGGAAGAAAACCATTAGCACTTCAAAACCGAATCCATATGCCCCATATATCAATTATTCGAACCCAATAGCAAAGTAAGTATTCTCACTCTCTCATTCCTTTCATATACTCTAAATACTCCTAAAAATAATACTACATAAGCCTTAATAGAAAGCTAGGTCAAAAACTTAAAATTCTTTTTCTTTTTCTTTTTCGAACCAAACCAAACAAACCCTAATTCATATATATTTTTTTTATGAATCAAGAGACTTTAAAACAGGTTAGAGATAGTTTAAACACACATATGACCTTAATAACAAGCCATTAAAACTAGCTTAAACATTTAAAAACCAAAAACTAAAGTTTTCATAAACCCTAGGTACCACACAACATAGCCTAAAGTACCACCTCTAAAGCTTCATTCGATCTACATTTTAAAGATCCTAGTTCGAACCCAACAGAGAGCTAACTAGATTATTTCTTTACTAATTCCTAAGTATCTTGCAAGCCACAAATTATCTCCTAAGTCCTCAAACTTCCACATATGTACGACCCTTGAAATTTTAACCAAAGTCAAACTTTGTAGGTAAAGTGTATGGTTAAAAGATCAAACACCCCATACCCCTTTCCCCCTACTCCCATGTGGCGTCCAAAGGACTAATACACATCCTCATGTCTCCTTAAACCCATAACATGATGACATAAACCCTCTAGAAACCCTAAGTCATCTCCTTTCTATAAATACCAACACAAAACGGCCCCTTCTCTTCCCATATCAATTGAACCACCACTACAACAGCCCACACTCACTTACTACAGATCAAACAGCCCAAGATAGGTCTAAGAAGGAGTCTTGAGAAAGCCTAGAAGGAAGAAAACCATTAGCACTTCAAAACCGAATCCATACGCCCCATATATCAATTATTCGAACCCAATAGCAAAGTAAGTATTCTCACTCTTTCTCATTCCTTTTATATACTCTAAATACTCCTAAAAATAATACTACATAAGCCTTAATAGAAAGCTAGGTCAAAAACTTAAAATTCTTTTTCTTTTTCTTTTTCGAACCAAACCAAACAAACCCTAATTCATAAATTTTTTTTATGAATCAAGAGACTTTAAAATAGGTTAGAGATAGTTTAAACACACATATGACCTTAATAACAAGCCTTGAAAACTAGCTTAAACATTTAAAAACCAAAAACTAAAGTTTTCTTTTTCTTTTCTTTTTGGTCGAGCGAACCAAACACACCCTTATATATATAATTTTTTTTTAGAAAATCAAATCAAGAAATTATAGAACACATTAGAGATAAGTTAAATATACTTATGATCATAATATCATGTGTTAAAATATAGTTAGAATCTTTAAAAATCAAAAACCCAACTCATTTTCTTTTCTTTCTTCCTGTTGCAAAACCGCCCCAGCACCCAACCTTTGGACCAAAGTTTCGACCACTAAACAGCCTCTAAAAATTCTAGATTTTTGTCACGATGAAGATCACCTAGCTAGCTAATTTTAGGAAAAAGAACGTTGTAAAAAGGTTGAGTAATCGCAAAGATATTCGGGTTTCTTTCTGCCCCCATTTCTGCCATTCGAACGCACCCTTAAATAATTCTTTCAATTTTAATAAGCTCGAATGACAAGCCCATAATCTGTAAATAAGATGTCAATAAGTTGAATATAAAGTGTATAAAAGAGTCATAAAAAGTCTCGCCTTTTCCCGTAACTTATAACGCAATTTATTGAAATAAGGACGTCGGGCGTAACAACATAAATGTCTCAAGGGTATTTTCTACCAAAACTCTAATTAGTTTTATAACTAGGACTTGAATGGATGTCGACTTGCAGCTCAGGGGTAAAAAGTGTCAGTTTTGAAACTATAGGGTAGAAACTGTCATTTGACCAAAGTTGAGGGGTAAAAATTGTAATTTTATAAAAGTTGAGGGGTAAAAATTGTCATTTTATGAAAGTTCAGGGGTATAAACTGTCAATATATGAAACTATAGGGGTAAAAAGCATAACTCTATATAATTATTATTATTATTAGAAATATATTTTAAATATATTTATAATTAAAACTAATAAATAAAAATACGTTTATCTCGATAACAAACGAACGGAAACATAAAATTGAAAAATAAGATAAATCTTATCCAACTTTTGAAGAGACTTCATGTTGTCTCGTTTAAACATTTAACTATCAGCAAGAACATTGCGAAACGAACATTAAAACTTATATATAATCGGATACGATTACTGAAACTTGACATACCAAACCAGGTTGCGTGCCGGAGACGTTTATCAACTCTATTTAACTTTGTTTTCCATCCAGACTATCAAGGTGAGTTCATAGTCCCACTTTTCTTTATACGTTTTCCAAACTTGTGGGGAGATACATGCTACTAAACCGAACACAAGTATTTTCTGATTGTTATTGCCTAAGTTAACTGTTGCCTATATATTTTAAAAAGTCCCTCATATCATGCACCATTAGTCACCTGCTCGGTGAGCGCGAATATAGTGAATAGATCTATTGGCCTGACGACCCATTTGTACTAGCTGGATGGATATCCTTAGTGGTAGCCGGTTAGACAAATGCATTATATTTGAAATCTATAAAGAGTGTTTGGCAGACTCCTACTCGGGGGCAAACTACTTTCATTTAATTATGTTAGTAAGACTGGAAACTGTTAACGCATTGCGTGTCATGAGGCTTAGTGCAATATACCGAACTGTGATATAACTGAATTCTTTTTACTTAACTTGTGTTCAAACTGATTATAACTTTAAATGCTATGGATTCACTCAACCTTTGTGCTCACTTTTTAGCATGTTTTATCTCAGGTAATTAAGAGACTGAACTTGGCACGGAGTGGCTGTGGACTTTCTTCTTATAAAAAGAGTGTCCATTTTGTTATCCAAATGAATAATGTAACTTTTATAACGTATTTCCGAACTTCCTGCTGGGACCTATATTATATAACTCTGATATTATAAATGAATGATAACAATTTTTTTTAAAACGTCTCTTTTCGAGTCGTTTTCTATTTTCATGACTGTGATACTTGAAGTAAAACCCCAACTTATATTCCGCTGCGTATATCGAAAACGGGGGTGTTACAGATTGGTATCAGAGCTCATGGTTATAGAGAACAAGGTTTAAACCTAAACTATAACCAATTTTCACAAACATAACCAAAGTCCTCCGTGCCACAACGCCACTGAAACGCTATTTATACATGATTTATTGTTAATTATTTAGTTACTTAGTGAAATATTCATAATTACTGGGTGGTTACAGAGTTATGACTTCCCCTCCTCATTCTATCACACTCATGTCAAACTCGGATAACGAAAATATCGCGATAGTACCCGACATTACGATAGTACCTAGACGGGCGACGGAGTCGGATCCATCAGAAGATATTACCGTGGTACCTGAGATCTCTTCAGCATTTGGGCATGATGCGGAGTCAGATCCTTCCGAAGAGCCATCTGAGGATACTTTGATGCCCGATGTCGCACCGTTTCCTGATGATCCATACCTGCAGGCCAGAGAGAGGGTTCGTACCTTTGCGGACGAAGAGCAGTCCGAGCCAGATTCTCCTTCGGTTACGGAGATACCCCCAGTTTCTTCAGAGAGAATCCGAAGAACGGAAAGAATAAGAACTATTCCCGTGCCTACGTCATCATTACCACTACCACATCCTTATATGCTACCCACTTATGTACTACCTACATCCTCACCTCCACCCCCATCATCTACCAGCTTCACTCCTCCATCCGTCCCGTTTGAACTTAGTGATGAGGTCAGAGCCATCATCGCCCGGTATAGTGCTCTACCCCGATCACCTACTTCCGACATCTCTGCTCCGCCACGAGTATTTGAGGTGGGAGAGAGTTCACGAGCAGCACAGGAGCGACAGCCGACCGTCTCCACTCTCCTAACGCGATTAGAACGGCAAGAAGAGCAGATTAAGACTGCTTTGGGTCATCTGGATGGGTTACCATTAGAACGTATCGAGGGTATCAAATATAGAGTAGAAGATCTAATGACGGGACAAGAAACTATGCAACAGAAGATGAATGAGAATCGTGAGGAGGCAGAGAAAAGTTACGAGCAGATCAGACGGGAAATACCTTTTATTTATGATAATGAATTAAAGTTAATAGAAGAAATGATAAAGAGAAATGAAGAATTGGCGACAGCTCAAAACAGGATCGCAGTTCTGGAGACGACAGTAAAAGAGATGCAGGCTCAGTACCAAGAATATATGCAGGTCCTCGTTAGTATGATAGTCGAGCTCGAAAGTCGACTTAAGAGAACTTCTGGTAGCCAGTAGATCAGATCTTTATATATATATATTATCTTTTGTACTATGTCTCAGCTTTGAGATCTATGGTAAAGATATGACACTAGCATGTAGTTTATATCTGACACCTTTTGTACTAGCCACGGGATATGTGGCATAAATACGATGCTTGTATTAATTTTGTTATATGTATAACAAATTAACAAGTTATTTATGACTATATGTGGTTGTGATGTTTTGTTGTGCATGATATAAATTGATATAGACCAGTGCTGAACATTTTACATACATGTGCGATATTTGGAGATATTGTGGCCTTATGATTATCATGTATTTTACCATTGTTAATGGTCACTATGCAAATTCTAAACATGTATCTTCTTGTAGAAATATGCCTCGCAATTCCCCAGAACCAGTCATGTCCCAAGCTGCTCTCCGAAAGCTTGTTGCAAACAGTGTTGTTGCAGCACTTGAGAATCAATTAGCAGTAATGGGCTCGATCTGGAAGCACTAGTAGACCCAATGGAGAAAGCGAGACAACAATAGCTCGCAAATGCACTTATAAAGACTTCATAAACTGTCAACCAAATTTCTTCAAAGGAACAGAAGGAGCTACTGAATTGGCTCGTTGGTTTGAACGTACGGAAGTAGTCTTTGTAAGGAGCGGGTGTACCGATGACTGTAAAGTTGCTTTTGCTATAGGGACTCTATTAGATGATGCCCTGTCTTGGTGGTCTGCTACTTCCCAAACCATGGGTGTGGAAGCAGCTCATCAACTCACTTGGGATGATCTTAAAAAGAAAATGCTAAAAAAGTATTGTCCCCGTACCGAAATCAAAAAGCTGGAAGATGAATTTCACCAGCTAGTTGTGAAGGGAACGGATCTCAAGGCATACAATAGAAGGTTTCAGGAACTTACTCTCCTATGTCCAACTATTGTGCCTGATCTGGAGAAGGTATTGGAGAAATATACTGAAGGGTTACTGATGCGTGGTTTTGCGACCTTACAACAGGTTTTACCTCTCGAGGGATCTCAAGAGGCTTGCAATCCCCACCAGGCAGTGTACCTGACCGATGTAGTATAGTGTAGTGGCAAGTACCGGGGGATTGATCGTTCTCTACGGGAATAGTGTCGTTAGGATTGAAAGATTACTCTAATAGGTCTAAGGGTGAGGGAAGATTCTTTTTGTATTTTTATATTTTTTTTAAAAGCAAGTAAAATCTCGGGTTTGAAGGAGTGGGCGGAATTAGTTGCTAGTCAACTAACCCAAATAACTACAAATGCAAATAAAATAAAATGAGTGAAAATAAAAAGGTTGTGGAACTTATATGGAGAGAAATGTGTTTACTTAGATTTCCTTACTCCCTAACTATCTTTTACCGGTTGATTAGTGTGTATTAATTGCGTCGATGACGGGTGTATTCCTTAATACCAATCGTGGGGTGGCGTACGTACTTCCCCAACTCTATAAGCTCCTACTTCACTCCTATGTCGAGCCGGCTAAGAAGCTCCTAACATGGGATCACTAGAATTCGCTCATGCATTAATTACAACCATAAAAACCTTAGTACGCATTGGTTCATGTTTCTTAAGACGTTCAAGCAAGTTACCGTATAGGAGGTTAGCCAGTTTTCTTAAGCCTAACATCGATAAACAATCATCCAATACAATTAATAACACACCAACAACCAATAATCAATAGTTAGGTTTCATTAGATCTAAGCAAACACAAGATAAATCTAGCCTAGCATGTTAAATAAAAGACAAGAACAAGATATAATCAAACAACACATAGACATATTGAATGATTAATTGATTACTTATCTTCAATTGAACATGGGAGATCCAAGGGTATAAAACCCTTAAAAATGGCAGAAAAATCGTCTAGGGTTTCTCCTCACAAAGTTGCACACCAATGACTAAAAATTATGAAAGTATATATAGGAAAACAGATCTGACGGCGTCACGTAATAGAGCTTGACGCCGTCACCTCGCCGCGTTTAGGGTTTCTTGATGGCCTTCTTGACGCCGTCCCCTTTTAATCCTCCAAAATCCTCTCTGGCCCGTCAAGGGTTGACGGCCTTCTCGACGCCGTCCCCCTTTAATCTTCCAAAATCCTCTCTGGCTTATCAAGGGTTGACGGCGTCACACTGGGGCTTGACGCCGTCACAGGTACTTTCCAGCAGATTTTTGAGACTTTGTCGTTTTCTTCACTTTTATGCTCCAAAAACGTCCAAAATGCTTCCTTTTCCAAATTTCATCTCCAAAGTACCTAAAAAGATAAAAGGAACGATTTAGGGCAATATTTGATCAAATAAATACGATTTAGGGCTTAAATGACCCCCTAAAAGCGGTACACTTTTCGCTTCATCAAATACCCTTACACTTGAGATTTGCTTGTCCTCAAGCAAATGCGCTTTTATTCTAATCAAAATACAAGTTAGGGGTCATTTAACGCTAATATAAAAGTAATTACAACAAATAGTCGTTCCACTTTAATCATAATAAGCACGGAGATTACAGACTAGCACCTCACAAGTAGTGTTTAGATACTCACATCTCTCAGGTGTCATAGAAGTATATCTCATAAATGAAAATGAATAATATCTCTCACTACCTGTCATAGCAAATAGATTACCATAGGCTTGGGAAAGGATCAAAAACCTCCTCCACTAGGCGTAAGCACCAAAGATAAACTATCAAAGAGGGCTTTTAAACGGGTTATAACGTTAGGTGTAGGGATATGATAAACACGATTTTGTTGGATAAAGGATATTTTACTGGTGGCGAGTTAAAGATCTTGATTAATTACATGTACAATATGGCGTTGCTAAGCCAAGACTAGACTCGACTTAAGCTAATGAAGAAAAATAAATAACAAAAAGATAAAATAAACATAAAATGAAACGGGATGGTAGTCCGTATATATATATATATATATATATATATATATATATATATATATATATATATATATATATATATATATATATATATATATATATTTTTTTTTTTTTTTGGCATACACTCTTGCCCTACCATCCAAAATAATACATCGTAGGGGGGTTGTATCCCCCTTACACTTGAACTTTTACATAACTTTACAATTAACTATTCTACTGACTCGAATTAAGATAATCGAAACACTTGGAGTACTTTTAAAATATTTAGCACATATGGGGGTAATAATGTTGTTCTTCCCCATTACTCCATTACACTAGTACTTTACCCATGAGTCCCAATCGTCCCAAAACAATATGTACAAGGATATGACTCGACTTAGCAACCATGTAATTAATTAGATAATTAACTTGGGGTTTAAACAAATGTTGTCACAATAATGCACTAAAAATGAGTGCATACAAGGTAGGCTAAGGCGATTTGGGTGTACATTTAAGTGGGGTGTAAACAAATTCTTACTTCAAGTAAAATGCTTAAAGTTAGAAACGAAAATATAGGCTCTGAGGGGTGTACTAGGGGTATCGTGTACTAAAAATGAGTACAACGCAAAGGTGTGGGAGAATTACTTGACCAATGTAGCCAATGTAATTATAACAAAAACACAGCTGTAAAACAATGGGTTAATCCTAATGCCTCTTATCATGCAGTAAATCTAACTACACGAATGTAGTCTCACTTGTGGCCTTGGAATGGTCCTAACGCAAGTTCTAGAATCTAAGTGCTACCGGTACACACATCATAGCATAAATG
Source organism: Artemisia tridentata subsp. tridentata (assembly GCA_021014915.2). Taxonomy (NCBI): domain Eukaryota; kingdom Viridiplantae; phylum Streptophyta; class Magnoliopsida; order Asterales; family Asteraceae; genus Artemisia; species Artemisia tridentata. The sequence continues at coordinate 168,932,781 of CP139507.1, read as the reverse complement.
CTTTTCCTACCAATTCTAGGGGCGAACCTCACATATTTGGGGTGGAAAAATTTTTTAGTGGTACGGTTTTTGTGCTAGTCATATAACTCCTATCCGTGAGACGCTCATTAAGACCAAAGTTTCACTCCTATATGTTGTAAAAAAATTTAAATTTGGCACTAAAATTGCCCTAACAAGTATTTCTCTCAGTTTTATTACACATCTACCATCAAACAAACAAAAATCAAGTGCAATAGCATTCTCTAAAGTATCGTACTTTACCCCCCCTTACACTTAAGATGAACATTGTCCCCAATGTTCAAATAACAAGATGTAAAAGTAATAAGGTAAAAGAATGAAATCAAATACTCCCCTGATTCGCTCGGTGGATAAAGGGGTAACATGGTTAGATCTTCTTCCAAGAGAATGTAGAAGCTCCAAGACTAAAGCATCGCCAAAAGCTTGATTCCACATACATCTCCTTGTCCAAAATAACCTGTTAAACCTGAGAAAACAAACACGAAAACCTGCATAACATCGGCGGGATAAATCTGTATAAGGATATAATGCTTGTGGAATGATTATTTTGCAGATTCCTGGAGTTTATAAGTTAGAGATTTAATAAAAACTTTTTATGAAAACAAAACTTTCAAAAATTTCAGAAAATTAAAACCTGACGCCGTCAGAAGTGATCTGACAGAATTCTCATGTTAAGTTTCCGGAAAATTTCTGGAAAAACCTATACCTTACTTCCTGGAAATCCTGCAAAACATCATTATGACTCGATACAAGCATTTGACTCAAACAATTACTAATATGTATGTTAATTTAATATTGTTATGATTCATGTTCATTTGTTCTAATAAACCGATTTGGATTTCCCTTACACTTAACTTTTGCAAAATACCTTTATATGTAGTTAAGACGAAGTTAAAAACAAGATAAAGCATTTTCACAATTTAGTTTCGAACATGAATCAATAAAAATAAAAATTAAACATACATACGGAAGCAAATAAAATCAAACAAACAAATAAATAAACACACAAAGCAAATAAAGCTTGGGTTGCCTCCCAAGAAGCGCTTTTCTTTATTAACGAGTCTTGTAGCTAGACTCAAAGTCCTTTTAACCTATGTAAGTGAGATCGTCATCGAGGACATCTTTAGGGTTAAGCTTGGATTGAAGTTTTCTATTGGTCCGCATAGTACGATATATCTTTTCAAACCTCTCTCCATCCGGGTCATACAATGTCATCTTAATATGCCATGACCCATCTCCATCTTTGGGTGGTTTGTCCCAATCCCACTTATGATCATTGTCTTCACATGTCCACCTATTCATCCCTAGGTTAATTGGCAAAACTCCTAGGAAATCAATCATCTTCCTAAAAACTAGAGGGTCTTCAAATGGATCCAATTCAGTGTCCCTAGCCAAGAGTTGTTCTACCGTATGTGTTCGGCTCACAAAGTCCTCTTCTAGGTAAAATGGGCGTTGGGGTCCTATGAAGTCTCTATCGATCCAGGGTCCATATCTAGATGGTCTCCTATTTAATTCCAACCAATGGGGTGTTGGTTCCTCACTAGTATCATAGGCATGTTTCTTCACATCATAGACTGACCAAGTATCACCTTCTCCTACCGCTATCTTAGATTCCTTACAATCAATCATAGCACTAGCGGTTGCCAAAAATCCTCTACCTATCAACAAGGGGCATGTAGGGTCGCTAACCATATCAAGGACGTGGAAATCGGCTAAAACGGTTAGTTTTCCTATGTGTACTAACACGTCCTTGACTACTCCAACCGGGTAAGCAACACTTCCATCTGCTAAGCCTATTATTACCTCGGTTTCTTCAAGTTTCCCTAGTTTTAGAGAGGTGTAGAGAGGTATCAGAAGTAGGTTAAGGCTTGATCCAAGATCGGCTAATGTATCATAAGCTTCCGAGTTACCGATCATACAAGGTAGAACAAATAGGCCCGGATCATCTAACTTCTTAGGTAGTTTGTTTTGAACGAAGGCGGTCCCTTTGTCGCCTAACTCGAGTTTCTTCTCATACTTTTCTAAGAGCGCATTATAATAGGGGGCTCGGGCTAATACATCAATAACCGGACGTTCAAGGTGGAGCTCCTTGAATTCATCGTCAAGGTTTTGAGTGGGAGGTGTTTCAACTATGTTGTTGACCAATTTAGTGTTGGATATCATAACTTCTTGGTCATTTTGAACGACTTGGGTTTGTTTGAAACACGAGCTCATGGAAATGACCGAATAATATTGTGCACAAGAACTAGGAGACGAAACTGATGAAATGGCGTTGACGTTCAGTTTCGGGTTCTTGACTGTGTTGCTAGGGAGTGCTCCCATTTGATGGTCCACAAATCGTATATGGATCACTAAGTAGTCTTGAATACCTAGTAGATGGTTAGGATAAATCCGAACCAATCTAAGTGAGAAACCCTAAGTGATTGTTATTGTTAATGCGGAATCTTAACAAGAACAATTAAGAACACAAGCAGGGATATCACTAACTTCGTATATTGATATTCACTATAATGAATTCGTACAACTCACACACGAACTAACAATCTTTAGGGATCCTTTTATAACACAAGGAAACCCTAGACGACACAGAAGATATACACAAATCTTCTATAAAGATACATACACGCATTGTATCTTTTCCTAACATAACTCTAACAAACTTTCCTATCTTCACGACCAGACTTAACTTTATAAGTCAACCAGACTTAAATGTGCTACCAGACTTAACTTTACATTACCAGACCTAATAACATAAACAGACCTAACTTAGTAAACTACCAGACCTAAGTTGTCTGCTCTTGATACGCATCATAATTCCCAACAATCCTCCCCTAACTTGATCTTCATGCTTCATGAACTTCAAGTTCTTCTGATTAAGCCTTCTGAGGATTGAATCTTGAACATTTTGAACTGTATTTAGGTCTTGTTCCTTTCTAGCAGCTTGAATCTTGATAAGCTCTTCTGATATGGTCTTTGCAGCAACATTGACTATATGTACATCAATTCATACTAAGTTTCATATCTATTCTCATCACTTCCAGGTGTGTTAACTCCTGTGAGAGGTGAATCATTGAAATTTAATGGATTTGATGTCTCTTTACCAATAGCCATCACTACTGGAGTAGCCAAATGTTTTGGTGTGTAAGACCATGGTACACTGATAACCATATGATTTTAAGCAAATCATCAGCTTATCAACGGATTTGTTAAGTCTTTACCAAAAGCCGTTTGCTTCTGGACTAGTCAATTCTTTGATGGAAAAGCACCTCATCATGGTGAATTGATTACCATTTATGGTTTTCCACAGCCTTTACCACAAGCCATAACCTTGTGGGCTATCCAACTCTTCACTTATCTTAGATATGGTGAGTTGAATACCATACAATTTTTGGCAAATTGTCAGCCATAAACGGATTTGAGCAATCTTTACCTGTTAGCCGTTTGCTCAGGATTAGCCAGTCCTTGTGTTGATGAGACAAGGTGGACTGATAACCTTTTGATGTGTTAGTGCAAAGCACCTCCACCAAGTGAGAAGTTCCAATAGTCTCACTCAACAACTTGTGAAAATATACTTAATCCAGCATTGCCTATAAAAGAAATAAAAGACATAGATAAAACAAACCAATTTTTTTTTTTTTTTTTTTTTTTTTTTTTTTATAACTAAAATCAAAACTACAAGACTTAAAAATAACCTAAATGCTGGTAAGTATTCATACTTTACATACTTCACAGTTTGACCTCCCCTTAGGCCAAACCTCCCCTTAACTCAAACTAGGGATTCATCATACCAATGTTAACTACCAGATAATTGAATCTAGGACCATCAAATGCCTTAGTTAACAGGTCAGCAACATTAAAATCTGTATGTATTTTCTCCACTCTAATCAACTTCTTTTCAAAGCAATCCCTAATGAAGTGATGCCTTATTTCTATATGCTTAGTTTTAGAGTGATATACTGGATTCTTAACAATACAGATAGTACTCTTATTATCTATGTGGATAACAGTATTCATAAAATTCAAACCATAGTCCAGCATCTGATTCTGAATCCACAAAACTTGTCCACAGCAATGAGCAGCTGCTACATACTCAGCCTCAGTAGTTGAATTAGCCACAATCGTCTGCTTCTTGCATTGCCAAGATATTAACCTCCTTCCAAGGAACTGACAACCTCCTGTTGTTGATTTCCTATCCAGACTTGCACCAGCATAGTCACTGTCTGAATAAGCTGTCAGGTCAAAAGTTGACTCCTTAGGATACCAAAGGCCCAAATTTGGTTTGCCCTTTAAGTACCTAAAGATTCTCTTCACAGCATGAAGATGTGAAGTCTTTGGTTGAACCTGAAAGCGTGAACAAATACAAACTGCATACATAATATCAGGTCTAGAAGCAGTAAGATACATGAGGGAACCTATCATGGATCTGTAAAGATGCGCATTTACATCAGCAGCATCTTCATCCTTTGTTAAAGGCACTTTGTTCTCCATGGGAGTGACTGCTGCCTTCACATTTGAGAATTCAAACTTTTTCAAAATTTCTGCCACATACTTGTCTTGAGAAATAAAAAGTTCATCATCCTTTTGCTTAACTTGCAGTCCCAAGAAAAATGTAAGTTCTCCCATTGAGCTCATTTCAAACCTGCTCTTCATTAAACCTTCAAATTCATCACACCAAGACTTTCTTGTGGATCCAAAAATGATATCATCCACATAAATTTGGACAAGAATAATATCCTTCTGATCTCTCTTAATAAATAAAGTCTTGTCAATTACACCCCTGATGTATCCATGTTCTTCAAGAAACTGTGAAAGAGTTTCATACCAAGCTCTAGGAGCCTGATGAAGACCATATAGAGCTTTAATAACCTTATACACTTGATTGGGGTTAGCAGGATCCTCAAAGCCAGGAGGTTGATGTACATACACATCTTCTTCAATAGTGCCATAAAGGAAAGCACTTTTGACATCCATCTGATATACCTTGAATCCCATGTATGATGCATAGGCCAAAAATAACCTGATAGCTTCAATCCTTGCTACAGGAGCAAAAACCTCATCATAATCTATGCCCTCCTCCTGTTTGTATCCTTGAGCTACCAACCTTGCTTTGTTCCTTACAACTACCCCTCTTTCATCCCTTTTATTCCTGAAGACCCATTTAGTACCAATAACTTTAGCTCCATTAGGTAGGTCTACAAGAACCCATACTTTCTGTAGCTTGAACTGCAACAACTCTTCTTGCATGGCTTCTACCCAACTTTCCTCCCCTAAAGCTTCAGAAACTGTAGTGGGTTCACTTTGAGAAAGAAAGCAAGCAAATAAGCAATGTTGCTGGTCCTTATGGTTGACCCTTTGTTGTTGCTTAATCAGGCTAATGAGTGCAAGAGAATCAGACTGATGTTGCACTCTACTTCTTGTTTGGACAGCTGACTTGGGGTTACCAATTATTTGGCTTTTGGGATGAATGGTGTGGATCCTGAGAGTGGGGGTTGGACTTACCTCCACTTCAGTGGGTAAGTTGTTGAAATCAGTAATAATTCCTCCTTCATCATAGGAAGCCCCATCAAAAACACCTTCATTAGGATTAGGAAAAACTTCAAGTTCTGGCATCTCAGAATCAGCACAGGCAGTATTTGAAGAAAGGTCTGGTAAAACACCACTACCAGACTTAAAATGTGAAGTACTGCTAATGCTAGGGGATATGACTTTGCCAGACTTAACTTCAGAATCTATTTTCTGAGTGGAAGAATCCTTGATTACTGCTTCAGCTGCATCAGACTTGTTCTCTGTAGATGGAATCACAACAAGCTCAGCCATATCATCAATGTTCCCTGAATTTGAAGAATCTTTGGTACCTGCAATGTTAGTAGCTTCTTGGGTACCTGCATTAGGGTTAATTTGATTCTCCTTGGAGACAGGAATATAATTCATAGAATCAATCAAATAATCAATATCAAACATCCACCTATGACCAATTCCCTTGACATTGGGTTTTTCCTCAAGAAAGTTTACATGCAGATTTTCTTCTACTTTCTTGGATACTAGATTGTAAACCCTAAAGGCTTTACTGTTTAGTGCATACCCAAATAAAAACCCTTCATCAGACTTTCCTTCAAATTTTCCAAGAACACTTAGAGTATCAAGAATGGTAACATGACACCCAAAAGGTCTTATATGGCTAACAACTGGTTTGTGGCCAAACATAAGCTCATAAGGAGTTCTATTTTGAGGCTTGGTCACTCTAACCCTATTAAAGATGTAGCAGGCATTGCTGACTGCTTCAGCCCAAAATGTAGTAGGTAAAAGTGAATCTGCTAGCATAGTCCTAGCTGCCTCAATTAGTGTCCTGTTCATTCTCTCTGCAACTCCATTTTGCTGAGGAGTTCTTGCATTACTGAATTGTTGCTTAATTCCTTTATTACCACAAAAATCTAGCATGCTCTTGTTTTTAAACTCAGTGCCATTATCACTCCTAATGATTTTAACTCGTTTATCAATAAGGTTTTCAATCTGTCTAATAAAATTTTGAATCAAAGGGGTAGCTTCATCCTTCCTAGACATAAAGAACACCCAACAGTATCTAGTACAATCATCTGTAATGACAAGGCAATAGCATGCATGATTAATACTATGGACAGATGTAGGGCCAAAAAGATCCATATGTAAGGTATGCAAAGGTTCAGTGATTAATCTTTCTAATTTAACCTTACAGGATGCCCTATGTTGTTTTCCCTTGTTGCAGGCCACACAAGTATGATCATTTTTAAACAATTTTGAAGGCAAACCTCTCACAAGGTTATTCTTCACAAGTTTATTCATGTTTTTGAAATTCACATGGCCTAACCTTCTGTGCCACAACTTAGATTCATCCAATGTAGCTTTTGCAATTAAACAGGTAGCACCTTTTGCAGGATTAGATGCTTTCATATCAAAACTGTACATTTTGTGTTGTCTGGGAAATTTAAGAAGAATTTGATGTTCTTCAGGCATCTTAAAGTCCGGAGTCAACACAAGACAATCAGTTTCAGTAAAAAGCACCTTATGCTGAGTATCACAAATTTGTGATATTGAGAAAAGGTTGAACTGCCCAAGTTCTTTCACAAAAGATACATTGTCAAATTCTATGTTGCCCACAATAATTCTTCCTTTACCAGTTATCTGTCCCTTGCTTCCTCCAAAAGTAACAGAACCTCCCTCGAATTCATGAAAATCGTTAAGATAGTTCTTGTTACCAGTCATGTGCCCAGAGCATCCACTGTCAAGTATTCCTCTATCTTCCATATAGCATAGTGGATGATCCTCATTACCAATGGCCATGAGAGCATGATCAGACTCCTCATTTACTCTTGGATGCTCACCCCAATTGACTCCTCCAGCTTCCATTGTCAGCAGGCTCATCTGATTCTTTTCCATCTTCCCATCTTCAACTCTTTTCTCATCAGCAGACTTCTTCTCTGGACAATCTCTTGAAAAATGTCCATGCTTGTGACAGTTGTAGCATTCAACAGTCCTCTTTGTGTATCCCACTGGTGATTTGTTGTTGAAGTTGATAGTCCTACCATATTGCTTCTGAAATCGTTTGACCCTTAAAGCAACCATGGCAATGTGCCATTTTATGTCCATCTCTTCAACTTCAGCATCATTAATCTGTTCAAGGTCTTCACTAATAAAGCTTTCATCTTCCGTTTGATTGGCAAAGAAAGAATGTATCACCTCATCAGTAAAACTTGAAGCAGACCTTTCATTTGAAGGAGTTTCATGGTTACCAGACCTAACACCACCAGATCTAACCTTGTAAGTACTGCTTTTGTTCTGAGACACAAAAGCAACATTTGATGAACTGGTTGAACCCTGAGTGTTGTTACTGATGTCCCTTTCAAACATCCTGAGATTATTGTATAGGTCATCAGGTGTCATAGAATCTACTTCCTCCTTAATCCTCATCGCCACAGATACATTGCCCCATTCTGATGGTAAAGATCTAAGGAATTTGTGATTTGCATCCTCATTCGAGACTGCTGCACCATGAACTTCCAGTTATGTTAACAGATGTTGAAATCTGTCATAGCCCTTCTCCAATCCTTCAGTCTTTGAAACACTGAATGTTTCAAATTGCTGTTTAAGAACAGCCTTTTGCATCTTTTTGGAGTTAGCATTACCTCCAAATCGTTTCTTGATAGCTTCCCACATTTCCTTAGCATCAAGAATGCCATGAAACCTTTGTAGATGCTCCTTAGGAATAGCCATAAGAAGCAAGGTTCTGGCCTTCTTTTCCTTCTCCACAGCCCTAATCTCCTCAGCAGATACTGGTGGCATTATTCTGAGCTGCCCATCATTCCCTTGTGAAATTCTCTTCTTAGAATTTCCCTTTTGAATCACCTTCCATACATCGCTATCAATGTATTCCAGATAATGTTCCATCTCCATGGCCCATATATCATACTCTTCTCTCTTCAGTAATGGAAGTTTTATGTTTGAGATTGTGGTTGTAGAAGGGATGGGTTGTTGTTGTGATTGGGAGTTACTGGTATCGGTTTTTCCTTCATCTTCATGGTTTGATTTCTCATCCTCACTGTTATGGATTGAGAAAGTTTCAGTGAAAACAGGCTTATCGGATTCAGACATTTTGTAGGGTGATTTGAGTGAGAATTAGGTTTTTGAGATTTAGTGTTCTTCGAATTCAGAGTCTCTCCCTTGCTCTGATACCACTTGATGGTCCACAAATTGTATATGGATCACTAAGTAGTCTTGAATACCTAGTAGATGGTTAGGATAAATCCGAACCAATCTAAGTGAGAAACCCTAAGTGATTGTTATTGTTAATGCGGAATCTTAACAAGAACAATTAAGAACACAAGCAGGGATATCACTAACTTCGTATATTGATATTCACTATAATGAATTCGTACAACTCACACACGAACTAACAATCTTTAGGGATCCTTTTATAACACAAGGAAACCCTAGACGACACAGAAGATATACACAAATCTTCTATAAAGATACATACACGCATTGTATCTTTTCCTAACATAACTCTAACAAACTTTCCTATCTTCACGACCAGACTTAACTTTATAAGTCAACCAGACTTAAATGTGCTACCAGACTTAACTTTACATTACCAGACCTAATAACACAAACAGACCTAACTTAGTAAACTACCAGACCTAAGTTGTCTGCTCTTGATACGCATCATAATTCCCAACACCATTTCTCGGTCATTGAGGGCTTTCAACAAAGTGTCAATCTTATTGGTCATCTCGCTTTGTTTTTGTTTGAAATCGGCTTCAAACTTTGCTAAACGAGCTTCTTGAGATGTCACGAAGTTGGACATCAACCCTTCAAAGTTATTGGTACTACCATAATTGGAATGATTGTTGTTGAAAGTACGGTTTGAGGACGAACCGCTTGATTGGAAACGATTAGGTGGGTTGGAAGAATTGGTTTGTTGTGCGTTTTGGTTTTGTTTCCACTTAAGGTTTGGGTGATTTTTCCATGAGGGGTTGTATAAATCACCGTAGGGGTTTGGCTCGGGTTTGAAAGTGTACCACTTGTCTCCCGCTCCGTCGGTACGCGAGGATGCGTAGTCCGCAAAAGCTTGTTCGGGGAGTTCCACGCAATCACGAGTGTCGTGGGGACCACTACATAATTCACATGAAGAAGTGATTTTGTTCACTTGGCTTGAAGGTTTAGGAGCCTCGTAGGATTTCATAAGAAACTTGACTTGGTCTTCAAGTTCTATGATCCTACGGTCGGAAGTGCTTGAATTGTTCGAAGGCAAAGATATTGCCTTGACCGTTTTATTCAAATCACGGGGATCATTCCAACTTTCGTTGTCATAAAGAGCAAGATCTTCCAAGAGAGGCCATGATTGTTCCGCACTTAGATCACGTAGCTTACCACCTGCCGATTGGTCAATGGTTTGCCTCGTGGAGAGATTGATGTGGTCATAGAAGATTTGGACTTGGATCCAAAGTTCTATGCCATGGTGAGGGACTTTTTGGAGTAAGTCCTTGAATCGAGTCCATGCCTCGTAGAGGGTTTCGCCTTGACGTTGTTGGAACATCAAGATATCATTCCTTAGCTTGGTAGTTCTTCCTGGTGGGAAAAACTGAGCAAGGAAACGAGTGGTGAGATCATCCCAAGAGGTGATGGATCCTGCGGGTAAACGTTCTAGCCATTGACTAGCTTGGTCCCGCAGAGAGAATTGAAAGAGACGCAGTCGGGTCGTCTCTCGAGTGGTAACATCAAGGTCTATAGAATCAACGATTTTGAGAAAGTCCTTGAGATGTTGATTAGGATCTTCGGAACGAAGTCCATGGAATGCGCATCCGCTTTGCACCAACTGGATAGTGTCGGATCGCAAGGGAGTGACATTGGCTCCTTGAGTGAGCTCAATGGTGTTTCGATAGCCATGGTGGCTAGGACGAGAGTAGTCTCCTAAGGTACGGGCTCTAGGAGGTGGGTGTTGTTGTGGTGGTGGGTTGTTGGGATCGAGGATATTACCACCTTCCATGATGTCGGATGGTAATGGTTACGAACAAAGAAACGAAGAAAAAAGATAGACTAAAGAAAACCTAGAAAAATAAAATAAAAATCTCACTAGAAAGGAATCTAGTGAGTAGACCTAATAAAATAAAAATTCAACCTAAACAATAACTATTCCCCGGCAGCGGCGCCAAAAACTTGATGCGTGGTTTTGCGACCTTACAACAGGTTTTACCTCTCGAGGGATCTCAAGAGGCTTGCAATCCCCACCAGGCAGTGTACCTGACCGATGTAGTATAGTGTAGTGACAAGTACCGGGGATTGATCGTTCTCTAGGGGAATAGTGTCGTTAGGATTGAAAAACTACTCTAATAGGTCTAAGGGTGAGGGAAGATTCTTTTTGTATTTTTATATTTTTTTTAAAAGCAAGTAAAATCTCGGGTTTGAAGGAGTGGGCGGAATTAGTTGCTAGTCAACTAACCCAAATAACTACAAATGCAAATAAAATAAAATGACTGAAAATAAAAAGGTTGTGGAACTTATATGGAGAGAAATGTGTTTACTTAGATTTCCTTACTCCCTAACTATCTTTTACCGGTTGATTAGTGTGTATTAATTGCGTGGATGACGGGTGTATTCCTTAATACCAATCGTGGGGTGGCGTACGTACTTCCCCAACTCTATAAGCTCCTACTTCACTCCTATGTCGAGCCGGCTAAGAAGCTCCTAACATGGGATCACTAGAATTCGCTCATGCATTAATTACAACCATAAAAAACTTAGTACGCATTGGTTCATGTTTCTTAAGACGTTCAAGAAAGTTACCGTATAGGAGGTTAGCCAATTTTCTTAAGCCTAACATCGATAAACAATCATCCAATACAATTAATAACACACCAACAACCAATAATCAATAGTTAGGTTTCATTAGATCTAAGCAAACACAAGATAAATCTAGCCTAGCATGTTAAATAAAAGACAAGAACAAGATATAATCAAACAACACATAGACATATTGAATGATTAATTGATTACTTATCTTCAATTGAACATGGGAGATCCAAGGGTATAAAACCCTTAAAAATGGCAGAAAAATCGTCTAGGGTTTCTCCTCACAAAGTTGCACACCAATGACTAAAAATTATGAAAGTATATATAGGAAAACAGATCTGACGGCGTCACGTTATAGAGCTTGACGCCGTCACCTCGCCGCGTTTAGGGTTTCTTGATGGCCTTCTTGACGCCGTCCCCTTTTAATCCTCCAAAATCCTCTCTGGCCCGTCAAGGGTTGACGGCCTTCTTGACGCCGTCTCCCTTTAATCTTCCAAAATCCTCTCTGGCCTATCAAGGGTTGACGGTGTCACACTGGGGCTTGACGCCGTCACAGGTACTTTCCAGCAGATTTTTGAGACTTTGTCGTTTTCTTCACTTTTATGCTCCAAAAACGTCCAAAATGCTTCCTTTTCCAAATTTCATCTCCAAAGTACCTAAAATGACAAAAGGAACGATTTAGGGCAATATTTGATCAAATAAATACGATTTAGGGCTTAAATGACCCCCTAAAAGCGGTACACTTTTCGCTTCATCAGTGAAGGGTTACCTCGAAGCATCGAGGGAAATGCTACTGCCTCAAAGCCGCAGTCGCTAGAAGAAGCAATATCCATAGCCCAGAAGCTGATGGATCGGGAAATCAAGCGCAGTTCTACTGAGGGAAACAGTGATCACAAGCGAAAGCTTGATGATAAAAGAAATACCCATCATTACGATAACCGTCTCAACAACCACAACTACCACAACAATAACAACCGCAACAATCAAAACAATTACCACCAAAACCGTAACAATTACCATCACCAACAGAACCGTCGGCAGGAAACTGCCAGAGCCTATGCTGCCACCCCTGCTGAGAAGAGTGGTTATGTTGAAACAAAACCGTATTGCAATCGATGCTTGTTGCACCACTATGGTCCATGCACTGTTAAGTGCGTGAAGTGTCAAAAGGTTGGACATCAGACCAAAGACAGTAAAGCAACTGGAGCAAATTTGCAGGCGGTAATCTTGACTTGCCACGGATGTGGTGAGAAGGGGCATTATAGGAACCAGTGTCCGAAGTTGAATGCTAACCCGAACAATGGTGCCCGCGGACGAGTATATGTGTTAGGAGATGGTAATGTGCAGCAGAACCCGGATGTGGTCACGGGTACGTTTCCTCTCAACCAACATCTAGCTAGAGTATTATTTGATACTGGAACTGATAAAAGCTTTATATCTCTTACTTTCGCTACTTTACTTAAACTTACTCCCACTGCCTTAAACAACACATACGAAATCGAACTAGCAAAAGGAAAATTAGTAGGCACTAACTCTATAATCCGACATTGTACCTTAACTTTATTAAACCAACCTTTCGACATCGACCTTATGCCCATCGAACTCGGAAGCTTCGACGTAATCATTGGTATGGATTGGCTATCCAAATACCATGCAAAGATTTTATGCAACGAGAAAGTGGTTCACATCCCTTTTGAGGGAGAGACTTTGATTATTCGGGGTAATCAAAGTAAGACCAGATTAAGCATAATATCCTGCATCAAAACCATGAAGTACATCAACAGAGGATGTCAAGCGTTTTTAGCTCATGTAACTGAGAAAGAGACGGATGAAAAACAACTAGAAGATGTGCCCGTAGTACGATATTTTCCAAAAGTTTTTCCTAAAGATTTACCTGGACTACCACCTGTTCGTCAGGTAGAGTTCCAGATTGACTTGGTACCGGGAGCAGTGCCAGTTGCACGAGCACCTTACCGTTTAGCGCTGTCGGAGATGCAAGAACTATCCAATCAAATGCAAGAGTTATTGGATAAAGGATTTATTCGACCAAGCTCATCGCCTTGGGGAGCACCTGTCCTTTTCGTCAAAAAGAAGGACGGATCTCTTAGGATGTGTATCGATTACCGGGAGTTGAATAAACTTACGGTGAAAAATCGATATCCATTACCAAGGATCGATGATTTGTTCGACCAACTGCAAGGATCGAGCGTTTACTTGAAAATCGATTTAAGATCAGGTTATCATCAGTTGCGTGTTACGGAAGAGGATATTCCTAAAACTGCTTTCAGAACAAGATACGGTCACTATGAATTTCAAGTGATGTCATTTGGGTTGACCAATCCACCAGCCGTGTTTATGGATCTCATGAACCGTGTGTGCAAACCCTATTTGGACAAATTCATGATCGTGTTCATTGATGATATTCTCATCTATTCCCGGAGTGAAGAAGAACATGCGGAGCATTTAAAGATTATTTTGGAACTACTCAAGAAAGAACAACTGTACGCTAAATTTTCCAAGTGCGATTTCTGGATTCACACCGTGCAGTTTCTTGAACATGTGATTGACCGCCACAGTATTCACGTGGATGCTTCCAAAATAGAAGCAGTCAAAAATTGGCCGACACCTACAACTCCCACTGAGGTGCGTTGATAACGCTCAAATCTAACATGTTTTTATAGCGTTATTCTTATGATTATGCATGTTATTTGGTTGTATTTGTGAACATTTTACGCTTAAAAGGTGCAAAAGATGTGTTTAGGTTCAGGTACAACTATGTCAAAGGAAATAGAGAAAAAGGTGAAGAAAAGTCGACAAAATCAAGTAAATATGCACGAAGTGAAGTTTTCCGTTCAAGACAAAGATTCATGCTATGATTATGTCCAAGTTCAAGAGAAAGATGTGGAAATGAAGTCAAGAATAAGTGCCAAGAAGTTTGTTAAAAGTGGGAATTATATGCTAGCTTGGAGTTGAAAGTTATGTGCAAGACTTGGTCTAAACCCAAGGTTTCAGTTTCTAAACCCAAGGTTTCAAGAATAGGAATTCATACCTGAGGTATAGCCATCGCTGTCGCCATACCCAGGGTTTACATTTTCATACCCGAGGTATACAGAAAAATTGACATGAAGAGTTGCATTAACTCTCCACTTTAAGCACCATAAAGATTGAGGCCGGCCAACTACTTCCATTAACTCAATTTCCTGCATCTTAATGACACTTTGTGGACAAGAAATATGCTTGGTGGCCAAGGATTCTTCAACTACAAATAGAAGTGTTTGGTTAAGTGTTTTCTATGATCCAAAAATCTTTCCTAATATCAAAAAGTTAACCATCTACAACAAAATTCTCTCAACACTTGAAGGATTCTCTCCTACCACTCCCCACCATTTCTAGAGGTGTTGGGGAGTTGGTTTGGTCTTCATTAGCATGACATATAACTTGATCATTCCTACACCATTAGGTTTGATCATAGTTCACACCGAATAAATTCCATATACATCTCCAACAATCCTTATTACCAAACGCCCCTAAGTCACATACTCACAACATGGGTCGATTTCAAGGAAGTTTTGGGATGGATGATTTGTATTTTGGTAGTTTCTTTTGGTTGTAATCACATGGTTGGAATTGTAGCACTCGATGCCTTGACTCTAATGTTTGGTATTGTTTCTATTTAAATTCAATCATATTATGTCTTTTCTTATGTTGATTGTGAGAATTCCTTTGTGTGTTGTGTTACTTGTTTGATTACTATTATCTCTTTATGATTGTTTGAGGAATTATATATACTTTCGTGTGAATGATTGACTTAATAGTTGGTTAGAGAAAGTGATTGTTCTCGTAAGTTTGTTTAAATTTAATTCGTATTCTAAAACTTGTTGATTAAACATTGTTGGATTTAAAGGTTGAAAAGATTTCTAATATTGTTTGATTCCAAGAAGTTGATGGCCACAATGGATTGGTATTTTATAATTGACAACTATGAGTATTCAAGTTTTTATATGAATTCGGAAATATTTAATCATGAGATTGGGTCGAAAGAACTCATATGAACTAATGAAACTAATCGTCTTTTTCATACATTTAATCATACAACGAGCTAGCGTAATGGGATGATGGATAGGTCGAAAGGACTCACCCGTGAAACTAGTAGAAACATGGATTTTATTGATATTACCCATTGACTAAAGATCCTTGTGATATTGATATGTGCCTTCTATGTTTCACCAAAACATGTTCAACATTCCTCACGATTGTTTATTATTCCTAAACAAGTGTTTGTGTTCTTATATCATGCTTTTATAATTACTTTTCTCGATTGGTTTGACCCGTGACAATCATAACCATCACCTTGCTATTTGCTTAAGCAATCAAACAACATTTGAGTACAACCAAGTCTCTTGGGACGACCTTGACTTACTAATCCTTTTACTACAACGGACGAGTATACTTGCTCGTATGTGTTCCTAGCTTACCGGTAAGTCTTGTTTTATAAATTTAAAACCAGTTGCAAAAGTACATCAAGTTTTTATAGCTTGTTGGAACGCATCATGCGTCAATTTTTAGGACTTGCTGGCTATTATCGGAGATTCATTGAGGGATTTTCGAAGATTGCCAAGTCTTTAACAGAATTGACTCAGAAGAACAAGAAATACATTTGGGGAGAAGATCAAGAAAAAGCTTTCCAGCTGTTAAAGCAAAAGCTTTCCGAAGCTCCAATTTTAGCTTTACCAGAAGGAAGTGATGATTTCATTGTTTACTGCGACGCGTCACACCAGGGTTTAGGCGCGGTGTTGATGCAAAGAAATAAAGTTATTGCTTATGCCTCCCGACAGCTGAAGCCTCATGAGGAGAATTATACGACCCATGATCTCGAGCTAGGAGCAGTTGTATTTGCTCTTAAAATCTGGAGACATTATCTGTACGGCACGAAGTGCGTTGTGTTTACAGATCATAAGAGCCTTCAGCATATTCTTGACCAGAAAGAATTAAATATGAGACAACGCCGATGGTTAGAGTTACTGAGTGACTACGACTGTGAAATTCGTTACCACCCTGGAAAAGCAAATGTTGTAGCAGATGCTTTAAGCAGGAAGGAACGAATTAAGCCTCTTCGAGTCAGAGCTTTAGTCATGACCATTAATTTGGACTTGCCATCCCAAATTCTCAATGCACAAGCTGAAGCAGTGAAGGAAGAAAATATTCAGGCTGAGAATTTAAGGGGTATGGACAAGGCATTTGAACTTCGTCCTGATGGGACTCGTTGCATAAAGAACCGGAGCAGGTTATCTCTCTTTGGTGATTTAAGAAATGTGATTATGCATGAATCACATAAATCCAAATATTCTATCCACCCATGATCTGAAAAGATGTACCAGGATCTCAAAAAGCTTTACTGGTGGCCAAACATGAAAGCTGACATCGCTGAGTATGTCAATAAATGTTTGACATGTGCACGAGTTAAAGCTGAACATCAAAGGCCATCTGGCTTATTGACACAACCTGAGATTCCTGAATGGAAATGGGAAAGGATAACTATGGATTTTATCACCAAGTTACCTAGGACGGCAAGCGGGTATGACACTATTTGGGTCATCGTTGATCGTCTTACGAAATCAGCTCACTTTTTACCGATCAAGGAAACTGATGAAATAGTAGATTTAGCACAATTATATCTGAAAGAGATAGTCTCACGACATGGAGTACCAATTTCCATTATCTCAGATCGTGATTCTCGTTTCACGTCTCGATTTTGGGAAAAGCTTCAGAAAGCTTTGGGTACTAACTTGGATATGAGCACTGCTTATCATCCCCAAATCGACGGACAAAGCAAAAGAACTATTCAAACGTTGGAAGATATGCTCAGGGCATGCGTAATAGATTTTGGTAAAGGATGGGATAAGCATCTGCCTTTGGCAGAATTCTCATACAACAATAGTTACCATGCCAGCATCAAGGCAGCACCGTTTGAAGCACTTTATGGATGAAAGTGCCGATCACCTGTTTGCTGGGCGGAAGTCAGAGAATCCTAACTTACTGGACCGGAGATATTACAAGAAACCACCGATAAAATAGTGCAAATCCGACAACATTTGCATGCTGCCCAAGATAGGCAAAAGAGCTACGCAGATGTAAGACGGAAGCCTATGGAGTTTGAAGTTGGAAATAGAGTAATGTTAAAACTGTCACCATGGAAAGGCATGGTCAGATTCGGAAAGCGAGGAAAGTTGAATCCCAGATACATCGGGCCATTTAAGATTCTGGAGAGAATCGGTCCAGTAGCCTATAGACTTGAACTTCCTGTAGAGCACAGTAAAATACATCCTATCTTCCACGTCTCTAATCTGAAGAAATGTCTATCAGATGAAACACTTGTGATTCCCATGAAAGAGCTTCGTCTCAATGACAAGCTCAATTTTGTGGAAGAACCTGTGGAAATCATAGACAGAGAAATCAAACAGCTAAAGCGAAGCCGTGTTCCCATCGTTAAGGTTAGATGGAACTCCAAGAGAGGACCAGAATTTACCTGGGAACGAGAAGATCAAATCCGGGCAAAGTACCCACATCTTTTTCTTAACTCACCAACCAATGTAGACTAAATCTCGGGACGAGATTTCTTTCAACGGGGGGATACTGTAACCACTGTAAGAATTCCACTATGTATTAAACTATTCTCATATTCTAAATAAAGAATATTATCCTTTTTCTACGTATAAATTTTTTTTTATTATCTGATCATAAATATTATCTAATGTGACGTAGCTCACATCCTCGATAAACGTGCTTACACGCAACTCAACCTTAACTTATCTAATGTTTATTCAGATAAACATTTTCATATGTCAAGTATAAAAATACTATATTAACCTTAAAAATAGTTATTTTAAAGCACATTGTACAAATAATCCATGCACTAACTTTTAAAATAAATTTATTAGACTTACTAAATATTAGTACAAACCCTTAAACCCAATGTACAACCCTTCGATGCATAAAACCCTAAAATCTCATTTATATATTTTAAAACTAAATAAAAATTAGATATAATTAATATAACTTAAGAAAACATTAAAAATATATTTTTCTTATTTATTAAACCCTAGTACAACTCTACTAAGCTTATGGTACAACTCCTTTAAGCATAACATAATTTCTTTTCCATTTTACATAATTCAACATATATATATATATATATATATATATATATATATATATATATATATATATATATATATATATATATATATATATATTTAAGTAAACTTTAAATTATTTTCTACTTAACAAATCTTTAAACTAAACCCTAAAACTAATTTAGAACTTCCATAAACCCTAGGTACCACACAACATAGCCTAAAGTACCACCTCTAAAGCTCCATTCGATCTACATTTTAAAGATCCTAGTTCGAACCCAACCAAGAGCTAACTTGATTATTTCTTTACTAATTCCTAAGTATCATGCAAGCCACAAATTATCTCCTAAGTCCTCAAACTTCCACATATGTAAGACCCTTGAAATTTTAACCAAAGTCAAGCTTTGTAGGTAAAGTGTATGGTTAAAAGATCAAACACCCCATACCCCTTTCCCCCTCCTCCCATGTGACATCCAAAGGACTAATACACATCCTCATGTCCCCTTAAACCCATAACAGGATGACATAAACCCTCTAGAAACCCTAAGTCATCTCCTTTCTATAAATACCAACACAAAACGCCCCCTTTTCTTCCCATATCAATCGAACCACCACTACAACATCCCACACTCACTTACTACGGATCGAATAGCCCAAGATAGGTCTAAGAAGGAGTCTTGAGAAAGCCTAGAAGGAAGAAAACCATTAGCACTTCAAAACCAAATCCATACGCCCCATATATCAATTATTCGAACCCAATAGCAAAGTAAGTATTCTCACTCTCTCATTCCTTTCATATACTCTAAATACTCCTAAAAATAATACTACATAAGCCTTAATAGAAAGCTAGGTCAAAAACTTAAAATTCTTTTTCTTTTTCTTTTTCGAACCAAACCAAACAAACCCTAATTCATATATATTTTATTTATGAATCAAGAGACTTTAAAACAGGTTAGAGATAGTTTAAACACACATATGACCTTAATAACAAGCCTTTAAAACTAGCTTAAACATTTAAAAACCAAAAACTAAAGTTTTCTTTTTCTTTTCTTTTTGGTCGAGCGAACCAAACACACCCTTATATATATAAAAATTTTTTTAGAAAATCAAATCAAGAAATTATAGAACACATTAGAGATAAGTTAAATATACTTATGATCATAATATCATGTGTTAAAAACTAGTTAGAATCTTTAATATCATATGTTAAAAACTTTTTTATAGTGAATAGCTGATTGAAGCATGCGATGTGTGGAGTTCCACCGAGTTTTTACATCGGTGCATAAAGACCGACGAATCGATGTACCAAGAGATATTGCTATTTTACCAAATTTCAATAAGCGACCACGAGACTTTCTCAAATACTTGACACCTTCTCTAATTTTGGAAAGACACGGTTCAATCGTTCCTAGACCGTCTTGTACAACCAAATTTAAGATGTGAGCACAACATCTAACATGAAAAAACAATCCCTCAAAATGTAATTTACCTTTTCCCTCGAAATTACTTCTCAAAATATTGGCTGCCCTATCATTGTTAGATGCATTATCTAGAGTAATTGTTCCTATTTTATCTTGAATACCCCATTTGATCAAACACTCTAAGATACCATCTGATATAACTTCACCACTATGGGGTGGTGCAAGCTCATTGAAACCAATAATGCACTTTTGCAACTTCCAGTCGGAATCAACAAAGTGAGCTGTCAAACACATGTACCCAATAGTTTTGTTTGATGTCCAACAATCACTTGTAAGAGATATCATATCAACCTTTTTCATAAGTTTTTTTATTCTCTCTTTTTCTCCATCCACAACTTTCATACAATCTCTAGTGATTGTTGACCTACTTACCTTTTTAAATAAAGGATTGTTATACTTCATTAGTTGGTTAAACCAATGGTACTCTACAAATGAGAATGGTAGCTCATGAGCTATGATCATTTTTGCAATTATTTCCCTACACTTCATTTGATTATAACCCCCACTTAACTCAAAATCAAAGGTATCGTTGCTAACACCACTACTACTTGACATAAAATTAATGAAACCTTTCTTTATACCTTCAGACTTTAGGAATCGTGCACACTCTTTAAGGTGGCGCTTAAGACTTGACGTGGTACCCGTCGTACCTGCAACGTACTCACGCTTACAATGAGTGCATTGTTTTTTTTTCACCATTTTCCCTTTGTACAAACCCATGATGTCTACAAAATGTTGATGAGCATCAGAACTGTTCTTGCGCTTCTTTGTAGCTGCACCACTATCTTGAGTTTCATTCTCCTTATTTCCATGTTCTTCATCTAACTCGACACTCTCGTCGTCGCTTAACTCGATTTCATTTGAGTCTTTGTTAGAAGTCATTCTACAAAACAAATAATCACATAATATTAAAGTTAACCTTATTAAATAAGACATAAAAAATAAGAAAGAGCATAAGATTAAAAAGTTTTTGCTACTGTGGAAAGCAAAGTAGTCTATAGTTTTTGCTACTCGATTTCATTTGGAACCAATGGAAAGCAGAACAAATGGAAAGCAAAGTTTGTAACCTTATTAAAGAATCTACAAAACAAATAATCACATAAAAGACAATAGAAAGGAATCAATGGAAAGCAAAATCATACCAAACTTTGTGCAACTGTGCGTGAAAAGTGGAAACGTCGATGGATGGATGGAAGGTTGGTGTAAGATTTTTTAAAACAAGTGGTAGAAAAGATTGAGGATTTGGGGATAAAGATTATTTTATACCTAGGGTTGTATTTGTTTATTGTAAATTTGTAATGGCCTAATGGGCCATACATACTTAGATCAACATCAAGTGGGCCATTATATAAAATAAAGATGTGTGAGCCATTATATAAAAATATGCATATATATATTAGAAAATAATAAGCTTAAAAATAATTCGAGCGAGCGACGAACGAGCGGACCTATGCTCGTTGCTCGGCTCGTTTATAAACCGAACCGAGCCAATCGGCTCGGTTACAACCGAGCGATAATCGAGCGAGCGAATTTTCGAGTATTTTTCGAGCGAGTTATAAACGAGTTTCGAGCGTCGAGTTTTTTGGACAGCCCTAGCCCAATTAGCCCATTTTTTTGAGTTTGGACACAAATTGCCACCTCTAATTTTTATCATGTTGAAAATCTTTGATATAATTTAAAATGTTAATTTCTTATAGTTCTTGTCTTTTGTGTTTGTGTTTACATCTTCAAAAGGTATAAGTCGAACGGAAAACAATATTCGACCGGTTTAAAGTTATATATAACAGATACCACTACGCCCTGTATCTTATGTACTTCAAAAATGTAAAAACAAAAGTTATGATATTGGACAATGTTAAAATAATTAGTAATATACTTGATTTTAAGAATATATAAGTTTGAGCATCAGCATCGGTGATAAGAGTGTAATACAGAACCATGTCTATTTATACAGCTACTTTTGCATCTTTAATAAAAGTTGTCCCTCGTAGGCACGCAATAGATGTTAACGGAGTTACAAAACTCGGGATCATATACGAACTTGTAAAACAAACAGAATGAAACCCAAAACCCTCATTTCATGAGATAGCTCAGTGATCACAAACAAGTCAAATAGTTTAGCATCATACCCCTTGTTTCCAAAAGCACAACATAAGGATTAAGCTTATTACTCCGTACTATCTTATTTCTCTCTGAAAAACCCAGTAGATGATCCAAAGAAGCTTGCGCAAACAGCTTCAAAAGGCTATGTATTAGCTTATTCTAAAAACAATAAGCTAAAAAGCTTTTCAAAATATCCAAATTAAGCTTTAAAGTTTAAACCCCATACAACTTTGTTTCATGAGATAACCAAGTTTCAAACCAAAGAGTACCATTGGTTCATGAGTTCATGACAAAATTAAGTAATCACCAACAATACAGCACATAAAAATCCATCTAAGACAAATAAATTCAACCACCAATTATCAGAAAAGCACTCAGTACCCAAAACAAAATCAAGCATCCTCAACATACTATCCCTGTAAACAACACTAGTCAAATCGCCTACTCCTGGATTTTATGCAAGAAACAACATTGCTAATATGAAAAAACTGCGCTCAACATGCTACTATTACTCAAAATTCAAAAAATCAATATAATTCAAATGGTCTGCTTGTTTGCTATTGTACTTGAAACAACAATACTGCTAGAAATGTTACTCAAAAACAGTAGTTCAATACTAATAACGAGAATTATTACAAGATAAACGCCTACGGATACAAGAAAATATCATCAGCAGTTGGCCTCATATCTATTATACCATCACGAACTATAACTGAATCTAAGAAAGATTACCATACTGGTATCCCCATCATATATCCATTATACGAAAAGAAACTATTACTGAATCTAAGAAAGATTAGCAACTAGTAATAACCCAATCATCTGGATGAACTATCAAACATACCTCACCGATATCAATCCTTCATGGTGCCATCCTCATCATGCTCAACAAGCGTTAAGCCTTCTTTCAGCCACACACCGAATCTAAGAAAGATTCAACCAGATCACCTCATTGACATCAAAGTCCTAACCTTTTTCTCCCTTTCGGCTTTCTTAGCAGTTGGGGTTCTCTTTAATTTATGCAATTCTTCCATGAACATCTTCTCAACTACATCAATCGAGTTTAACAGCCTCTTCTGTGGTGTTAAAAACTCGGAATCTCCACTGTTCAGATTAGGAAGATTAACAAATATCATTGGAGCCTTTCCCAAATTCGATGGTTTTAAACTTTTATATGCTAATTTCGGCTTTGGAGTCACTAATGACTCGTGCTCGAGGTGAGCACCAGATGGTGAAGGATCTTGATCAGCGGTATCCTGATACACCCTTAGTGGGGTTGGGCTTCCCACTGTTAGACCATCGCCATCTCCCAAACGCTCTCTTCTTCTGTCAATGGCCTGCATAACAATTTCAACATACAGTCAATACCCCATTACAGCAGTAAACTATGTTGAAAATCAAACACTTTATTGTCTAATCAGTTACCACTAAAAATTAAAAACTAAGAAACCAACCAAACAAACATGTGATTTCTGAGTATCAGTTGATAAATTATGACTTGGAGATTAATCAAGTAGAACTTTTTCACATTTATAAACTACAATAAACTAAACGCATTTCTATATTTACCACAATCAAACATTTTATCATCCAGTCAATTCATCCCATATTTGATTAAACAAACTATATCAAGTCTAAACGGAAACAGTGGATTATGATCACAGTTAAACAAGGTACCATTTAAGCCATATCACATCATTGATCATTTTTACTCAACACAAACCCTTATCAAACACCATTTTTCAATCAAAAGACAGAACGATAACCGCAATTGTATCATTAATCATCTACTCAACACGTCATTTACGAATACTCGCTAACAATAACTAATAATCCAAATTGTAACTAATTATACTAACAAACCCCATTTATATAATCTAAACATAAAACTATAATCACAATCAAATCATACATCATCTAATTAACAAAACATTTACTTATCCAAACCCTAACAATAATCAAGATTCCAAATATAATCAATTCAACCAACATCTAATTAACAAAACTGATTACTTATCCAAACATAAAATAAACCATACCCGAACAACATGTGTGATATCACCAAGAGGAGTACGCGGATACCAAGAAGGTAAAATACTCCGAGACGCTGCACGACCACCTCTGACTCGCCTGATACCACCACCACGAGGCGGCGGTGTATTCTGAATCCGGCCACCACGTCGAGAAGCCGTTCCTGGCGTCCCAAAAAGCCCCCTTCCGGTCACTCCTCCAATAGTTGTTCTTCCATCAAACTGAGTCAAACCAATCTGTTGACCTGAAACCCCACCGGTCAACGGGGTTGACCCCCACCTGAAAGGTGTCCTATCACTCTCACTATCATCCGGCAGGATCCCAATTCTACTGACTGCCATTCTACGACGAGCATATGATTCCGCAACGTCGATTGGCCTCGATAATCGGTCTCTTGCTTCCGGCATCTTTAATCTGCAAATTTAACAAAACCCTCTTCAGATTCATATCAAAATGTATAAAATCAATAAACCCACATCAGATATGTATCAAAAACCCAGATCAAATTTACATCAAAATGATGAATAAATTAAAAACCCATATGAGATTTTCATTTAAATGTTAATTAAAATGACCCAGATGATAAAATGATGAAATAACAAAGACCCAGATGAGATTTTGATCAAAATGTATAAAATTAGAGTGACCCAGAAGATTAAATGAAGAAAAATCAATGGGTACCTGATAATTTGTGAGATTGAGTGATAAAACGTTGAACAAGAATGGTGATTTAACTGTGTGTTTTTATTATTGAAGAAGAAGAATGTGTGTGAGAGCTTTGGGAGAGGCGAAAATGGTGAATTTTCAAATGAATATTTGGGCGGTTTTATACAAAATTATGAAATTTTATTCATTTTTTCTAAAAATGGAAAATTGTGTTTGAAATTTGAATTTGGGGAAATGGGCGGTATGATTTTGGTTTTGGGAAGTTACTGTTTTGCCATTGTGTTTCAAGTGTTTTTTGTTTGTGTGTAGGGTAAAACTGTAAATTTGTGAAGTTACTAGTTGAATTTCTTTATGAATTAGATGCAAAGAAGTGAAAATAAGAGTGTAACTATCACTTTTTCCGTTAAATAGTTCGAACAAATTGTTTGAGTTTGTAACAATAAGGGTGGAAGGAGTGGATTTTCTCAACCTTTTCAAAATTACCCGATTAAATTTCTTCATCTCATTTTAACACTTCAACTCTCTATTCAACCTTTTTTAGTGGCGTCCATCATTCTCAACCCTGCCAAATCTTTTTTTAAATATTTATAATTTGTCCTTCAAATTTATAAATTTGCAACATTAACCCTTCCAATACTAAACAATTATATAAAAAAACAAACATTTTATTAATAACTAAAATTAAAAGTACAATTCATAAAATAAAAAGAAACTACATAATTAAATCTTCAACCGGCATTGGTTGAGCCTCCAGGTCATCGAGGTATGCTAAATCTTGAGACGCTACATGCTCCGTAAGATCAAATTGAAGACGATGATGGATTTGTTCATCTAGTAACTCCGGTAGTGCATTGTCGTCATAAACGGGTTGCACCGGCGGATCCATTATATGAACCGGTGATATTGCCCTCCCGTCATCTTTTATAACCATGTTGTGCAATATACAACACGCGTAAACGATGTTAGTGATCTTTTCGATGGTCGTTTGACGGATCTTGCGATTCAAAATACCCCATTTTCCCTTAAGAACACCAAAACATCGTTCGACATCTTTTCTTGCCGACTCTTGAACTTTCTTGAATTTCTTTTCCTTCGCTTCAGTTGGATACGGAAATGTTTTGACATGAGTTGAGTACCAAGGATAGATTCCATCGGTAAGATAATATCCCCGTTTATAGGTACGCCCGTTTACAACGAATGATGAGTTAGGAGCCGTTCCATTTCGCTCCCTAAGATACAAAGTAGATTGATACAAAACATTGACATTGTTAAGCGACCCGGGAGGACCAAAAAAAGCGTGCCAAATCCACAAATCTTGTGAAGCAACGGCTTCAAGCATAATTGTCGGGTATGGATACCTCCCAATCTTGTATTGGCCTTTCAAATGTTTAGGACAATTTCTCCAAATAAAATGTGTACAATCAAGGCTACCTAGCATTCCCGGAATCTTGTGTCTTCGTCCATGCGCCTCGTACAAGCGTGCAACGTCGTGACTAGTAGGCCTACGTAAGAACTCGCGCCCATATATCTCGATGACCGCGGTGCAAAAATGATCAAGGCATTCGCGTGACGTTCTCGCGGCCATGCATAAGTAGTCGTCAAAGTTATCCGGAAGGTTGCCCATTCCGAGTTGTTTAATTGCGGATGTGCATTTTTGTAGAGTCGTAAAGCTCTTTTTCCCCCTACCGTCTTCACCCTCTTGAAAATACTCGAACCTCTGCTCAATATCACCAACAATTTGTAAAAACAACCTTTTGGACATCCGAAACCTCTCACGAAACAAAGACGGGCCAAACTTCGGTTCCTCAACGAAATAGTCACGCATTAGAGTTTCTTGAGCTTCTTCCCGAAACCGCTCGATATAGGTTCGGGTTTCTTTCGTGCTTGCTGTGTCTTCTTCGAGCGACTCAACCACGGAGCACAAAAATGGTATCGTACTACCCGTGGATAAGTCCGGTAAGATAGGCGGCATCGATAACTCGGACGAAGAGGAAGAAAAAGATGATGATGATGATGATGAATCCATTTTTTGATAAAAAGGTTGTGTTTAAGTGTTTTGGTTAAAATTGTGTGTTTAAATTTTGTATTGTGATTAAAAATATGTGTGTGGTTGTGATATATATATATATATATATATATATATATATATATATATATATATATATATATATATATATATATATATATATATATATATATATATATATGGTTGTGATATATATATATATATATATAGTGAAAAAATAGGGACCAAATTTTATTTATTTTTGCTCCGCTCCACCAACGGCTACAAAATAATTTCAAAAACAACCCTAAACGGTCACATGACCGTTGCTTTCTCTCCAACTCGTTGCGAGTTCAAAGCCCGCCCCTCCAACCCGCCACCCCAGCCCGCTGCACCGGCAGCGGTGTTCCAGCCCAGCCCTCCAACCCGCCTTTCAGCCCGCTGCTCCACTCCTTCCAGCCTAAGAGCACAAGGTGTCGTGGCTAGCCAAAACTCATCATTTGGTGCCACGGGTTGATACATCACTTTAACAAACCTCCACAACTAACCTTTTTATCACAACTAACCACAACTTACTCATTTGTTGTCCACCACTTACAACTTTATAAATTACAACTAATATACAAAATAAAAAGGTTAGAAGAAAAAAAAAAAAAAAAAAAAAAAAAAAAAAACCACTAACAAAACATTACCCAAAGGACAGATTTAAGCCTCGCCGTGCAGACGACGAAGGCAAAACTAGCGAAGGATGAAGAAGCTTTGCAGTGTGGTGAAGAGGAATGGTGAGGGATCCATGCTGGACTGGCGAGGTGGTGGCGAAGCCACACCTTGTGCTCTAACAATTACTTGTTGGAAAATATATTTAAAAACTATTTAGTGCTTATAGTTTGAATTTGTTATTGTTATTTGCGTAAAAGCCAGAAAATAACAACTTACTTTTAAAAATGTACCGACTTAAACATTTTATTTTTTTATTGTAAAGTATACCAACGAACTTTCAAATTTTATTTTGACTTACAACACTTTTTATACTGTTAGTCATCATGTGGTAACGTTAGTCATTTTAGTCAACGAACGTTTGCAAAGTTAGTCCTTTTATACTAACGGTTGTTTTTAATTAAAAAAAAATTTTGTTTTTTCTTACGTTTTCATACTTACTCGTCCGTTTTATACGATTTTGCCTGTTTTATTACGTTTTTGTCCGGTTTTACGTTTTCGTTCGTTTTTACATGTTTTCGTTCGTTGTTGCACGTTTTCGTTCGTTTTACACGATTTCGTCAGTTTTTTTACGTTTTCGTCCGTTTTACACGTTTTCGTCCGTTTTTACACGTTCTCGTTTGTTTTTATACGTTTTGATCCGTTTTTACACGTTTTCGTCCGTTTTTACACATATTCGTCCGTTTTTACACGTTTTCGCCCGGTTTTACACGTTTTGATCCGTTTTACACGTTTTTGTCCGTTTTTACACGTTTTCGTCCATTTTCATCCGAATTTACAAGTTTCGTCCGCTTTTACATGATTTCGTCTTTTTTTTACGTTTTCGTTCATTTTTATTCGTTTTGATCCGTTTCTACACGTTTTCGTCCGGTTTTGCACGTTTTTGTTCATTTTCTCAATAGTTATCACATATTAATAGTTATGATAGTAAAAAAAGTGTGTCTCCGAGTACTCTAGTATGTTTGGCAGCAAGAGCTTTGAATCATTTTAGAGCACCTAGTGTATAGTGTCAAACACGAGTATCAACTTTTACTATTCAAACATGATATTCAGTTTTACTCTTTTTTTTCTCTTTTTTTTTAAATACTGCAATCTAGTCTCACTTCTGTCTGCACCTTCTGTACGTTTATATGTTTTCTTTCATTGTTTAGATTTTATTGTCTATTTAATTTGTAATTTTTTTATACAATAAAATGTATATGTTTCCTTACAAAATAACCTAAGATAGGTTTAATAAGGCCTCCATTACGTGGTCCACCACCCGTGGAGCCTTAAGACACCACCACCATGCGTGGTGGTGTGATTTTAGTGTTGACTTGGTTGTGGAGATGACTCAGTGGAGAAAGGAAAAAATATGTGTGTTGTGAGTGTATCTAACGGGATTTGGTGATCATTATTACGACAGTTTAATAGTGGATTTTGTGAATGAGTAGAAACCTGATATGATGATGAGGTGACGACGATAGATGTGTTTCTTATTTTACATCGGGTCTAAAGTAAACTCCCACTTTCCTCTAAATGTAACAATATTGCATATCAATTCAATAAGCTAGTCAATTACTTGTACATTCTCCACAATGTCGGACATAGATTTCTAACGAAAGGCATGTACTTTTTAAAAAGACAACAAATAGTTGTTGGAACTTTATGATGAGGTTGGCAAGTTTTTGAAGAGTTGAAGGATAATGAACAAGTAGTCAAAGTTGTGACTTGATGTACTACTTATTAAGCTTATAGTACAAGCTTATATAGCAACAACTACTAAAGTATATGTGTGTGCGTGTATGTGACTTGGTCAACCAAGAAAATAGGATAGTGGGTTGGTTTGGAAGGCAACCTTCAGTTGCAACCACCAGCCTATGATCTCCTAATTTTGAGCATGTATGAGATCATGGTTCTCCATGATTGTGCTTATAAACAGCTTTTCAAGAAATGAGACATACACACAACCAAACACATATATTAAAGTTATTAGAGAACAAATAAGTTGTTGTGAATTGTGCTTTATCTTCTTGCCATATTGTAGTTTCTGCTCCGCCATTGTCATTACGTTGTATTCGTTCGCTGACGAAAGGCAACGAGGGTCTGCATCAATCCTGGGGTCGTTACGTAAGTGGCTTGCAGCGAATCGAGCAGGTAAACACCTTTTAAGGACAGGGAACGTCTTCCATGCGGAGCCTATTATCGGTTTGTTTGTTCAGGTTTCATGGGTGCGGTTCGAGTCGACGTTGTTTTACTAACATCAGGTAACGATGATACTTGATTCTTTTATTCGCCGTTATGTGTTTTCATTGCACAAGTTGGTGCAATTACTTGTAACAGTAGGATACAAACTACTATCCAACAATCTTAAAAGGTGTTTAGCTTACGTTATAAATGGTTCATTTGGGATCGATAATAAGGTTTTGATTGTTCATAAAACCTGTTATAAAACCATTTTCAAGCCATGTTGTTTAGTAAAATATTTAAATTGTATAGTCATGCAATTGTGTTTTGAATTGAGATATCGTAGGCAGTGGGCACGCCTAAAAATGTTGGGTTAAAAGTCCTATCTTGTTTTAGTTTTTATAAAGTGTGTTGCATATTTGAGATATGCGATTGGTGCTTATAGAGTTATAGAAAAGCTAAAATGAATAACAGAGTGATTAAATGCATTGTGATGTATTGGGTTTTATAATGGTTAAGACATGTAAAACCATGAACATAATTATTTGTTGTTTTATCTTTGATACTGTTGTACTGAAATGATATGTCTACGAAGAGACAAATCATTATACTTGTGAATCAGTGAATGCATGATCCGAAATGGACATGGTGAATATACATAGTTTAGAATACTTGACATGGTGATTCGTAATCACTTTACAAATGTCACTGTTATATATCGTTTCACTAATCGCGGTTTCTAGCATTGGTTTTGAATAAAGACTTGTATCATGTTTTAATATTATAACTACAAGGACTTTGATGGATGCAAAACTAATGGTTTTCATGTGAATAATTATTTAAAACAGAATGCATATGCTAGAAACGATATACTCAACATGCGTCGAATGTTGATTCGTGTAGGAATGAAATTTCATGGCATTTTAAGTAGAGTGCTCGTTGAAACAAAAACTTACTTCTGACTTAACTAAAAGAAATCGAGCGATTGGTTGTACCAAGTCATAACAATGAAGCGAGTAGGCTAGCTTGTTGGGAAAGTATTGAGTAGTGACTCAACTGCAATATGCCAAATGGTGGGGGTATTTGATGTGTGCTACAATATTCTTTGGCTACGAGTGCCGTGTTGTAATCAAGTTATACCAGTATATAATTCGGATTGTGTTGAATTAACATGATGACTTGTTTCATGGTGTGCAAGAAACATATACGTTTTTTCGCTTTGTGTAGGAAGCTAGACTTCTTGAAGTGCTTTTACTTCGTGTAGGAAGTTGAACATAAGCTGAACTTACTGCCTTATTGTGGCAATTAAGGGCTTATGTGAATTTGTGATCCCATATTGTGTTACATTGGTGAGTAATTGAACCAAATGTGGGTACTTATATGTGAACTCTTACGACGTAACTTTAATATTGAGAGTTATGGTGGGGGTTATAAAGAGACGAGTTATAACATACGCATAACTTATTAAAGGAGTTTATATATGGTGTTTCATGTGTATGTGATTGATAAAGAACGAGTGATCTGGTAAGCAACATCAAGTTGAAATTGTAACAATTCACATTTCAGGTTAATTTCTATTCTCGAAATTCTTACTATTCATTTTACTATTTATTTTTTACTATTCACTGTCACTATTCATACCCAAAATTTTTATTTCATATTCTCGTAAGTTAAACTATTTTAATGATAACCCGAGAGTTTGACACTCGTCGGATCATTTCTGCAGAAATCACGAAACCGTGTCTGAGATTTACGTTTAGGTTTAAACATCATTCTAGCATCCCGATATGTCCATAAAACATTGTAAACAATAGAAATATGAATTTCTCACATTTTACGACAATTCCACAAGTTTTGGAATTTTACGTTTTCCAGTTCAGCGTTTTACGCGAATTACGCGTTTTATATTTTATTATGGAGTATAATGATAAGTTAAATCATTCCTAAAAGTTTCATATTTTTACGATACCCGGTTTTACGTTTCGTGACCTAACAACTTACAGTTAGCGATTAACGGAACCAAAACTAACTCCATAAGTAGGATAATACCAAAACCAACCAAGTCATCTTATCCTAAGCCTTTGAACTGCCTATAGGGGGATTCATCCCTTGTGTGTCTTGATCTTATGCCTTGTGCCCTAGGATGATTACATGTGCCAAACTTCTCATGTAAGCCTTTGAAAGAGTCTTGCAACTAACCTCCTCAATGCACCTTCCTAGACACCTTCCTAACCTCCTCAACTCACTATAAAAACCCTCCTCTTCCCCTCTGGTATGTGCTTAAACACATACCTTTTCTTAACCAATACCGGACCAAAATAACCAAAAACCCGACCCAAATGCCAAAAGATATTGTGTTTTTGTGTTTTTGTATGTGCAGGGAAGGATATCATGAAAACCGGCAAAAATACAAGAAAATCAGGAAAAACGAGCACGAGATACGGAAAAGACTCAGAGCTGAACCGGGAAAGCCATCATTGGTCAAGAAGTCAAAAATCACCCTTAGATCATACTTTGAAGAATGGCAGCATAGACCCCTTCACTTTCAGAAATTACAAATTTAGTCCCTACAATTAAATTTCTTAAACCTTTTAATACATTTAAACCCGGATCTAAACAAAACCCACTTTTATAATCCTAACCCAAAGCCCACCACAATACACAACCCAGCCCAGTCCAAACTCCCAAACCCGGTCCAAATCATACCCGGTCAACCCACCCAGTAAGTCAAATAAATATAAAAAATTTATTATCCACTCTCCCTCACACACCCACACGTGCCCGCCAAGTTCTTCCCCAAATTTTTTACCACGAACCCTAGTTACTGTGCCCCCTAAATTCACCTCGTACACATGATTAAAGCATGATTGGTAAAATCTGAAAGGGTCTGACACTGCCAGGGACACGTGGGAGCCTTTGATTGGAGATGCCACATCACTATTTTGATCCTACGGCCAAGATCAAGCGTGGGAAAGAAGAAATGATCTAAGGGTGGATAGCAGCTGAGGAGCACACGGATTGATGAGCTGGAAGACCCAGAAGGTTCAGCTGAGCCTTATAAATAGGAGAGGATTACTCCTCATTTAGGTGTGTAGTTTTTATGCATTGTTATGCTGCTGAAATTTCCTTTGTAATCTCCTTTTATGTACTCAGTTTTTAATTATTGAAAGTTTAAATTTAGTTTGTTAAATTTACTTGTCTCTTATTTCCTTTAAAGCAATTTACAATTACTTTATGTTTACATAAGCTCGTATAAGATTGTTTGTTACTGTTTTCAATTTCTATTAGCTTCTAAAAGTCTGTTGTTCATTTATTTTACAAGTTACTCTTTTATTATCATTAATCAAAAAAAAAATAAATAATAAAGAAAAATAATAAAAAATATAAAAATGTTTTTGTTAGTTCATATCTCAGCTTACTTTTAAGCTATTTACTCTAGTTAACAAGCTCATAAAGCTTTCTAGCTTGTGTGAGCCTGTTTTGATTCAATTCACTCAAAATCTCACAAAAAGTCAACCAAAGTCAAACTCAGCTTATTTTTAATAAGCCAGCTTATTTGAGGAGTAAAGGCAGCCAATAAGGAGTCCAATTGGCCTGTCAAAAGACAGGCAAGCATAGTGAACCCCCTCTGTTCATGCTGAGGGGGCTTTGATTTGTAAGAATTTTCTCATTTTCATTTCCACTCAACTGTTTTAGTGTAATGCTGCTGCTATTGGTTTAATTTCTGTTAGTTATTGGATAGTTGATGCTTATTTGATAGATTTGTCATTAGTTTAAATTGTTTTATCAAACAGTTGGTGGTGTAGGAAAGCTTGTTTTGGTCACAGTTTGTAGTTTGAGAATTTAGCTTCTGATTTGATCTTAATCTGAGAATCTGATAAGCAATGTTGTTGTTTGTTGCTATATTGAGGTTATTTGATGATTAGTGAGTGATTATTTATGATTGTTACTGAGTTGTTAAAATGAAAATTCAGTTTGGTAGTAATAAGGCATAATTAAGTACTGTTTGGGTGATATAAGTTCTGGTTTGTTACTGTAGCATTGCAATTAAGTGAAATATGATCTAGCTTAATCAAGGTGTTTTGAGTTCATATCAGTTGGAGTTTTGAGGATTTAAGTGTCTAAAGTGAGTACTGCCTACATTGTGAGTTTTAGACTTAATAAGCTTAGAATAAGCATCAGCTTAAGCTAAGCTTAATTGGAACTTACTTTTGCATTTCTGAGTTCATTGTAGTGGCCTAAGTAAGTTGTTAAAAGAGTAGTTCATTTGGTCAAAGTTTTCAAACAAACTTGTGCTAGAGTTACTACACTGATGTAACAGAACACTTTGTGTGTCTGTACTGCTGAACTGGCTTATCTATTGGCTTATTAGAATAACTTCAGGTCCTAATTTTTTGGCTCATTCATATATTAGGTAGTATAATTGTGGTATAACACCTGGGATCACTAAAACTCACCATAGTTAATGCTTATTTGGTCAAATTTGTTGTTAAAGTCTGTTGCATATGGTACTGAGTAGCTGTTTTCATAAATCCATTTGAGTGATCATTAGTGTTCTATATTGTTTGATTTTGTGTTTCTGAGCAGTTAATATAGCTTAGTTTTGGTGTTACTAATATCAAGTGTTAAGAATAACATCTGGTACCTTGAAATTGCACTCAAAATCAGTTTTTAACCTGCTGTTTTAAGTCTGTTGCATTATTCATGATTTGAGGGTCTGTTTTTGCTTCAAATTGGATTAGCAATTGAGTGTTTGTGATAGGGCTTTTTGGATTTTAGTAATCTCTGCTTGTTCAGCTTTCCAAAACAGCTTTTGTTTTTAAAATTGGTCAAGAATTGAGCCTTTTAGAAGCTTGTGAAAATTGGTATTTGAGACTGTGGTCTGGGTAGTATTAGTGTTCTTGAGTTTCTAAGTTTGTCACTTTTGGCCCCTAGTCATTCAACTTAAGTTTAAATCGGGCCTGGCAGTCTTAATAACAAAATAGTTTGATTTGTTGGCATTTTTAGTCCCTGTCTTTATTTAAAACTAAAAAAGTTTCAGAAATTGCACGTTAGTCCTTAAACTTTTCAACCTTTTGTTTTCTTTAATTTTCTTTTATAAATTAGTTTTGATTAGTGACATTTTTAGTCCCTTAGGTTTTTACTCTTTCATTTTAGTATAATTTCACTATTAGTTTTATAAATCTCGGGATTAGCCCGGGATTTGCGTTATTTGATTTCTTTTAGTGTGCATTTATTTGATAACGTAGATTGTCGCTTTTAATTTTCCATATTTTAGTTTAAACAATACCAAAATAATCACTTTCACTTATTCACTTCACATTTTCACGACTCCGAATCAATTCAAACGCCGTCAAACCTTCGTTGGGAGAACGACCCGGGGAAATATTTTCACAAATATTCCTTTGGAAATTATAACTATATTACCCTCTTATTGCCTCCCCATACACACAACATAAACACTTTCATAATTGCTAGTTTACTTCAAGTATTATCAAAGAATACTAGTGCCATATCAATTCCAAAAACTCTTGTTAAGTTTTCATTGATCCAAAGCCCTAGTTCTTCTTCCTTTTGGTGATCTTCCATCCATACGAGAAAAGTTCTAGTAGAAGTCTTCAAGTGCTTTTCCAAGTAATCAAAGAAGTAGGAAGCTAGTTCTTGATCAATCAAAGTCCTATCCTTGTTCTTAGTTTCCTTTCATTAGAAAGCCAAAAGTTGTAAGAAACCCTAACACATTTTCTTGCTCAATATCATTTTCATGCTTATTATACTTCATTCATGTTATATATGGTCCTTGTGTTATGTTCATGATGTATAAAAACTCTTACAACAAGTTAAGAACACTATATGTTAACCTACGTTAAGTAATCAAGGAAACTAGTGACATATATTGTGAAATACGACCAAAATAGTATAAACATGATATTGGAAAATTACCTACTGTAATAGTGGACTTTACAAGGAAAACATAGCAATTTGAATCATCGAAAACGAGTACACGAGTCAAAAGTTATGGCCAAAAGAAGTTAGCGAAACCAAAACGCCAAAACTGCCCAAAACAAGCTGTTAAGCAGCTGACCATTTTAAACGAGGCCCTTCTGGTTTGTTTCATCAAAAAGTTAAAACATGAAAGTTGTCCGGAACGACGTTTCCTTCAACATAATTAAGCTCGTCCCCTGAAAACGCATAACGAGTGATAGTTTTCCTCAAATTCTTAATAGCCCCTTTTTAATACTTAAATGATCATGTAATAGGTCACGACTAATTAAAACCAAGAGTCCTAATGGCCTTAAGCCACGACCACACCCACGGCTAAGGCCATGGATGAGTCTCAAGACCATGGTAGCCATGACCAAAGTCACGGCAAGGCCGCGGCTAAGTCCTTAAGGCTTTCTAAGCCGAAAACATTAACTAAAGTTTTAGTCATAACATAACCAACCAATTTGGATCTACTCCATCTATAGACTATGAGACTTTGCAAGTAATATCACATCCATTTTAGGCTTAATAAACTTATAAAGATAACAATATTCATTCAAAATAAACTTTCCTAAGTTTATTCAACTTTCGAACATGTAACTTTTAAAGATCAAAAACATATATTTTCTATCGAATACTACAACACTAGGGAGCTTCATGTGAGGGGTTTCATTTGGGTAAACGGATCGACGAGTTGCTGGATTTACAGATTAAAGTGTCCTAGCTCCTCGAACGTTTACTACATGACCTCTGAATTATGATGGCCCGAACGGTAGTACGAGATATACAAACTTTACATGTTTCATAAACCATCTTTATACAACGACCTACACAACATACTAAGTACTACATCATGAACAATATGCAAGACATATATAGGCACATCTTTGTATGCTTAGACATTATTCCAAACCTAAGTCGCAACGTTCTATTGTAAGTTGCACTTAGAGGTTTCCCGGCTTATCCATCGAACTCATTAAAGCACTAAAACACATCCAACTCACGGTGAGTTCATAGCCCCACTTTCTATTACTTAATTGTTTTACAAACCCTTAGGGATAATACATGCTATTTTTAACCGAACACAATGCTTTGAAATTGTATTCTATCTGATTGTTTTATTATCACTAAGTACCATCCTTGCCAATCCTAGGCCCCATATCATGAACCATTTAATCACTAGGAATAGTGAGCGCGAGTATTGTGAATAGGCCTATTGGGATTGACGAATCCCGTTTGTATTGACCGGTTAGGCAAACAAACGCACTATATTTGAGACTTAGGTATGTCGGCAAAGTACCTACCGGGGCAACAAATCCACCGATTGATATTGGTACACGTTAACGTATTGGTTGCATGAGCTTAGTGAATAATAATAACAGTTTTGTTTTCCAACCATGAGTATGAGTCTAATTAACTCACACTACCAACATATTGTGTTCAATTACATAACAAACTCTATGAATATCACTCAACCTTTGTGTTGACAGTTTAAGCATGTATTTCAAGTATATAATGATCAAGGATGGCACGGAGGGGCACAGACTCAATCAAGAAGGCTATAACTTATTTTATCATTCAAAAAGACATCAAATGACTTTATATTGAAGTATTTTGTAAACATGGAACCTTTTGGGACCTATCTTGTAAACTCTGATATATTATTTGAATGATAAATCCTTTTTAAAACGACTCAGTTAGAGATCGTTTTCTATTATTATGACTGTTGTGCCGTCGAGTAACACCCAGTTTGAATTCCGCTGCATCATTGAATTGGGGGTGTTACAGATTGGTACCAGAGCCATGGTTGTAGAGAAACGGGTCTAAACGAGACCTAAACTATAACCACTTTTACAAGCAAAAACATTTTTATAGCCTTTCGCTCTCCGTGCCTTCCATCCTTCAGACGATCATGGACTTGTTAGACATTGTATACTACGCAAACATATTAACATATTGATACATACACACTTGTCATATTTTGAGCACTTCCCGTAAGCTTTATATTTATTCTGACATCATAATCTTTATTGTAGACATCATGTCTGTACCTCCATCACCCGATCACATTCCCGCTATGCCCGCTCACTTACCATTTCTTCCCGGACTCAATGATCCCTATCTTGAAGCACTTGATTATGACAATGAGGAAGAACCTTATGAGGATATAGTCAGTGACCAAGAGGAATAAATGGAAGAAGATCCGGACGAAGATCCCGAAATGGAAATAGACGAGGAAGAAGAGGAGGAACTACCAGTTGTACGACCACTATCACCATTAACCTCACCACCTCTTATCTCCGTAACCTCCTCCGAATCTAATCATAATACTCCCACTCGAGGTTCAAAGTCTACTTATAAGATCGGCGGATCATCCAAAATCACACCTACATTCATAAATTCTGCCCAATACGATGTATACTGATTGAAACAAGGCCTCGGCCTAACTCTACATAAAATTCAAAACATGGCACACCAAATGAATGACTATGAACCCAAGGTTACTGCAGCCAGAATGGAAGCCGTTAATGCACGTCAACACCTCGATTTGTTTATCCTTGATATGAGCTATGTGAAGGAATACTTGACTCTTTTTGAGGATATAGTCTTGGATCCCTTAACCGGCTTGGATGACGTCAAAAATAGACTTATACGAGTAGAAAAAGCTCAAGTCCAAGACGCGGCCCAAATTCACACACTACAACACCACCTAAAGGCAGCAGAGATCCGACTGGATGTTGCCAACTTTGATCGATACCAACTCAATAATGAGTAATATGCCATACAAAAAAGGTTACATCAAAGGGAAGTCGATCAGATTCGCCCGAATGATAGTGTGGATGTGCTAACCACTTATGGAAACACCGATCCGTCCGAATCCTTCAACTAGAAGTAGACTAGTGTTATAGTTATCTTTTGTACTACTAAACTGAGTAGATTCGGTTAGTAAACTCTGTAAAATCCATGTAATAGCTAGCGGTAGTAAAACATTGTAATTACTAAACTGAAAGTATCAGTTAGTAAATTTTGAAGAAACTTGTAATAGGTTTCGATTTTGTAATCAATCAACGTTATATGAATAAAACTCTTGCTTTGTATTATCATGTGTTATAATCTAAACCTCCAACATAATTATTCTATCATTTCCATCGAAAATCATGCTTATTCTACCAACACTATACTTACAACATACCTTTTATGTAATAGCATCATGACGCCAAAGAAGAATACACCACCAACAATGACTCAAGCCGCCATCAACAAACTAGTTAAAGATAGTGTGAAAGCCGCACTCGAAGCTGAACGCGCAGCCGTAGCTGCAGCAGCTGCTGAAGTTGCCCTGAATAACACATCTAACCCTAACACTGAAGGACCAAACCCAACTGGCCTTCCAGTGATAAATGTGGATTCGGTACCTAAGGGCTGCACATTCAAGGACTATTTGAACTGCAGACCAACTAATTTCAAGGGTACTGAAGGAGCCGTAGGTTTGACCTGCTGGTTTGAAAAATGCGAGTCAGTATTTTCAATCAGCAAATGTATCAAGGGGGATAAAGTTAAATTTGCCACCAGTACACTGTTGGACGAGTCATTATCATGGTGGAACTCGGTATCTCAACCAATAGGCATCGAAACTGCTTATAAGATTTCTTGGGATAATCTGAAGAATATGATGATCAAAGAGTACTGCCCCCGCAGTGAAATTCAGAAGTTAGAAGTGGAATTCTGGAATCTTGTTGTTAAAGGAAATGACATCCTAACTTACAACCGTTGATTCCAAGAATTGAGGATACTATGTCCAACGATGGTTTTAACAACTGAGAAACTATTGGAAAGATATATCTGGGGACTCCCACCAAGCACATAAGGGAACGTAACTGCATCCGCTCCCAAGGCACTTGATGAAGCTATGCGGTTGGCTCGCAATCTCACGGATCAAGTGGTGCGAACGGGAGCTACCCAAAAGCAAAACCTCAACAACAACACCACTACCACCAACAACTCCAACTACCATAACAACAATAACAATAGAAACAACAACAATAAGCGACAATGGGATAGTAGCCGAGGTAACAACAACCCAACTCGAAACAACAATCATCATAACCAGCAAAACAAAAGACAAGAAGCCACAACGGCTTATGTTGCTGCACCAACCGGAGGTAGATATACTGGGACCCAACCACAGTGCCCTCAGTGCAACTATCATCATGTAGGTCCCTGCCCCGCCAAGTGCAACAAGTGTCAAAAGCCGGGACATCTTGCCAAGGATTGTAAAAGCAGGGCCGTGGCTACTGGAGCTAACACTCAGTCAATAGTTACATGTTTTGGGTGTGGCGAAAAAGGACACTTCAAGAACAACTGTCCTCAAAACCGTGGTCAACAAGGCGGAGGTGCTCGTGGTAGAGCCTACGTCATGGGCAACGGTGAACCACAACAGGACCCGAATGTGGTTACTGGTACGTTGTCACTCAATAACATTCCTGTTAAAGTCTTATTCGATTCTGGTGCTGATATGAGTTTTTTTATCTACTAGAATTGCGCCTTTGCTTGGTATCACATCAATCACTCTAAACACAAGTTACAGTATTGAACTAGCTAACGGTAACTTAGTAAATACTAATACCGTAATCCCAGACTGTACCCTTAATCTCCTAGACCACCCATTTAACATCAACCTTATGCCAATCGAACTTGGAAGTTTTGATGTAGTCATCGGCATGGATTGGCTATCTAAACATCAAGCTAACATCATATGTGGTGAAAGGGTTGTTCACATTCCTTGTGACAATGAAATTTTGGTCATCCATGGTGATCAAAGTGGAACCTGATTAAATATCATCTCATGTATCAAAACCTTTAAATACATTGAGAGAGGATGTTATGCCTTCCTAGCAAACGTAACCGAAAAGAAATCCGAAGAAAGACATCTTGAAGATGTTCCCATCGCACGTGAATTTCCCGAAGAATTACCCGGACTTCCACCAAATCGTCTAGTAGAATTCCGAATTGATTTAATACCAGGAGCGGCGCCAGTAGCCTGCGCACCTTACAGGCTAGCACCTTCAGAGATGCAAGAGCTATCAAATCAATTACAAGAACTTTCAGACAAAGGATTTATTCGATCCAGTTCCTCACCTTGGGGAGCTCCCGTCTTGTTCGTAAAGAAGAAGGATGGATCATTACGAATGTGCATTGATTATCGTGAACTAAACAAGTTAACAATAAAGAACCGATACCCATTACCAAGAATTGACGATTTATTCGATCAGTTACAAGGTTCAACCTATTACTCAAAAATTGACCTACGATCAGGTTACCATCAAGTTAAGGTTCGTGAGGAAGATATTCCAAAAACAGCCTTTAGGGCACGATATGGTCACCACGAATTCCAAGTAATGCCATTCGGGTTGACTAACGCACCGGCGGTATTCATGGATCTCATGAATCGAGTGTGTAAGCCATACCTAGACAAATTCATGATTGTATTCATCGAAGATATTCTTATCTACTCCAAAAACGAAGAAGAACACAAACAACATCTAAGAACAATTTTAGGGTTACTCAAGGAAGAGAAATTGTATGCGAAATTTTCAAAATGTGAATTTTGGATTCGTTCGGTACAATTCCTTGGGCATGTGATTGACAACACTGGTTTACATGTCGATCCCGCTAAAATTGAAGCTATCAAAGATTGGCCAACACCTACCACACCTACAGAAATTCGTCAATTTCTAGGATTAGCTGGGTATTACCGAAGGTTTATCGAAGGATTTTCCTCAATAGCAAAACCTTTGACCAAGCTAACCCAGAAAAACAAGAAGTACATTTGGAACGAAGATGAAGAAGAAGCCTTCCAAATCCTCAAACAAAAACTTTGTAGTGCCCCTATTCTAGCATTGCCAGATGGGATCGAAGATTTTGTAGTCTACTGTGATGCATCGCACCAAGGTTTGGGTGCCGTGTTGATGCAACGTGAGAAAGTCATGGCTTACGCTTCACGACAACTCAAGAAACATGAAGAAAACTACAACACTCATGACTTAGAGGTAAGAGCTGTAGTCTTCACACTAAAAATCTGGAGACACTATCTATACGGTACTAGATGTACTGTGTTCACCGATCACAAGAGTCTTCAACACCTCTTGAATAAAAAAGAACTAAACATGAGGCAACGTCGATGGCTGGAATTACTAAGTGATTACGACTGCGACATTCGCTACCACCCAGGAAAGGAAAACGTAGTAGTCAACGCCCTGAGCCGAAAGGAACGGGTTAAACCATTACGAGTCCGAGTCTAAGTCTTTACCATAAATTCCAATTTTCCCGCTCAAATTCTTCACGCTCAAGCTGAAGCGGTGAAACAAGAAGACATCAAAAAGGAAAAGTTAGACGGCATGATACAGAAGAAATTCGAAACCCGTTCAGACGGAACTCTATGCTTCGAAGGTCGAAGTTGGTTACCACTTTATGGTGGCCTACGAGACTTGATCATGCACGAATCCCATAAATCTAAATATTCCGTACATCCAGGATCTGATAAGATGTATCAGGATCATAAACAACTCTTTTGGTGGCCAAACATGAAAGCCGATATTGCAACATACGTTGGCAAATGTCTTACATGCTCCAAAGTAAAAGCCGAACATCAAAAACCATCTGGTCCATTACAACAACCAGAGATTCCTATGTGGAAATGCGAACGAATTACAATGGACTTCATTACCAAGCTTCCAAAGACATCAAGCGGTTATGACTCCATCTGGGTCATAGTTGATCGTCTCACAAAGTCCGCACACTTTTTACCAATTAAAGAGACATACAAAATGGATCAGTTAACCTGACTGTACATTAAAGAAGTAGTCTCGAGACATGGTGCACCAATATCTATCATATCTGACCGAGACGACAGATTCATTTCAAACTTCTGGCAGTCACTCCAAGACGCCTTTGGAACAAAACTAGACGTGAGTACAGCGTATCACCCTCAAACCGATGGTCAGAGTGAGCGAACCATTCAAACGCTGGAAGAGATGCTTCGAGCTTGTATAATCGACTTTGGAAAAGGATGGGATACTCACCTGCCATTAGTCGAATTCTCCTACAACAACAGTTATCACGCAAGTATCAAGGCAACACCATTTGAGGCGCTTTACGGACGAAAGTGTCGTTCACCTGCCTGTTGGGCCGAAGTGGGAGATGTTCAACTCACTGGTCCAGAACTCATACGTGAAACAACGGAGAAGATTGTACAAATCAGGAATCGACTTCAAGCTGCAAGAGATCGACAGAAAAGTTATGCCGACACACGACGCAGACCCCTAGAATTCCAAGTCGGAGATAGGGTTATGCTAAAAGTATCGCCTTGGAAAGGCTTAATACGATTCGGTAAACGAGGAAAACTAAACCCAAGATACATCGGACCATTTAAAATCCTAGCCAGGGTTGGTCCAGTGGCGTACAGACTTGAGCTTCCATCAGAACTCAGTAGTGTACACCCCACTTTTCATGTATCTAATCTAAAGAAATGCTTATCAGACGAATCATTCGTCATTCCACTCGATGAAATCCAACTCAATGACGATCTTCAATTCGTCGAGGAACGAGTAGAAATCATGGACCGAGAGGTCAAACAATTCAAACAAAGCCGAATTCCAATTGTCAAGGTTCGTTGGAACTCACGACGTGGTCCAGAATACACATGGGAACGAGAGGATCAGATACGTCAGAAATACCCACACCTTTTTACCAACAATGCTTCTACACCCAATGCATATTGATCTCCGAGACGGAGCTCTCTTAAGGGGTGGAGACTGTAACAATTCACATTTCAGGTTAATTTCTATTCCCGAAATTTTTACTATTCATTTTACTATTTACTGTCACTATTCATACCCAAAATTTTTATTTCGTATTCTCATAAGTTAAGCTATTTTAATGATAACCCGAGAGTTTGACACTCGTCGGATCATTTCTGTAGAAATCACGAAACCGTGTCTAAGATTTACGTTTAGGTTTAAACGTCATTCTAGCATCCCGATATGTCCATAAAACATTGTAAACAATAGAAATATGAATTTCTCACATTTTACGACAATTCCACAAGTTTTGGAATTTTACGTTTTCCAGTTCAGCGTTTTACGCGAATTACGCGTTTTAGACCCGCGTTTCCAGTTTTATCAGCGTTTAAGCAACCCGATGGAACTACCACTCATTTTATATTTTATTATGGAGTATAATGATAAGTTAAATCATTCCTACAAGTTTCATATTTTTACGATACCCGGTTTTACGTTTCGTGACCTAACAACTTACAGTTAGCGATTAACGGAACCAAAACTAACTCCATAAGTAGGATAATACCAAAACCAACCAAGTCATCTTATCCTAAGCCTTTGAACCGCCTATAGGGGGGATTCATCCCTTGTGTGTCTTGATCTTATGCCTTATGCCCTAGGATGATTACATGTGCCAAACTTCTCATGTAAGCCTTTGAAAGAGTCTTGCAACTAACCTCCTCAATGCACCTTCCTAGACACCTTCCTAACCTCCTCAACTCACTATAAAAACCCTCATCTTCCCCTCTTATTGCCGCCCCATACACACAACACAAGCACTTTCATAATTGCTAGTTTACTTCAAGTATTATCAAAGAATACAAGTGCCATATCAATTCCAAAAACTGTTAGTGCAAGCAGTCTCGTTGGGGAGATTGTCAGTACAAGCAGTCTCGTTTGTTTTGATTGATGACAAACATGTAACTTGATACATAACGGAAAATATACAAGTTACTTGTAATCATATCTTGTCTCAACATACATTCAACACCTCTCGAGTCTTCGTATGGTACAACACAGGTTCATACATGTTGGTTATGT
Source organism: Artemisia tridentata subsp. tridentata (assembly GCA_021014915.2). NCBI lineage: Eukaryota > Viridiplantae > Streptophyta > Magnoliopsida > Asterales > Asteraceae > Artemisia > Artemisia tridentata. The sequence continues at coordinate 168,888,278 of CP139507.1, read as the reverse complement.
GGCATTATGATCAAACCCTTAACAAACCATTTAGAATGTTCAAAATATGGTTAGGTCATTAAGTATTTTAAAAGGTTAACCATTCTACTTAGAACCGTAATAAGATAAGTACACTTTAGATGTCAAACTAACATGATACATCTTGGTACACATATGTTAGTTAAGCTAGTATATACATGCTACATGATCACTAGGATACATGTTACATACATATATACATTTACATTATTTACATTTTAAATCTTGAAATAAAAATATATACATGACATCATGGCATACCTCATTTTGATATCTTTAGGATATCTTGAGGATTTAGGTAATATCTTGATAAAATCTTAGAGAGTTGACTTTGTTAGATATGGAAAGATTTGATAAGATCTTAGAGTTGACTTTGTTAGATATGGAAAGATTTGATAAGATCTTAGAGTTGACTTTGTTAGATATGGAAAGATTTGATAAGATCCTTGAGTTGACTTTTTTAAATTGTGCAAGATATGGAAAGATTTGTTAAGATATTAGCTGTCAGGTCCCGGCGGATCCAAACAGCATAAAGGGCGGATCCCTTTATTTGGATCCGCCAAATCCGTGGCATGTACAAATTGTTTTCCTATAAATAGTAGCCCATTGTTTACCCATAGTTTTATCCAACTAGAATACACATTCCCTTTATCATTTCATACACTTAGATCAGTAGCAAACCATGTAGAATCATACATTGATCACCCTTTGCATAATGATCATAATGTTACTAACTTTCATTATGTTGTAAGCATACACTGTTAATGATCCTGTGAAGCAAGCTCATGATCATGTGACATCATCCATAGCATACTTCCTGATTCACCATGCAGGTTAGAAGATCTTGAAGTCATTATCCATCATAGCATTCCAACATATGAAGATTCAAGAGCACTTGACATCCTCAATGATTGAAGACTTCTTATTCAAGAAGTTCATGTAGATTCCATATGCATATATGAAGATCCATCACAACAAGATTAGGGAGCTTTTGATCTTCATCCATTGAAGGCTTCCTATCTACGGAAGTTCATTTAGATTAGCCATTCATATCCATGACCCATTTATGTCATGGATCATCATTGTAATCTATTCATACTAGATTAGATGGTTTATGTGTTTGTGCCATAAAACACAAGGTTTCTATGTTGGACTATAAAACATAGCGGGAGTAGTTGTGCCCTTGTCAAAGAACCAACGGGAGTGGTTGTACCCTTGTAAAGAACTCGACATCTAGCTTAGTGTCAGAAATTGTATAGGCGACGTTAGGTTGGTTCTACCTCGAACTAGAACCCGATATTTAGCTTTGTACCAGAAAAAGTGTAAGCGACATGTGTAAGGTTTTCTCCGCCGAGAAGGGAGCTTGTTGATCTAGTGAAGTAACTCTTGAGTTGGGTAGTCGGGGAGTGGAGTAGGGCGGAGAGGAGCTCCGTGACCGAACCACTATAAATCACCGTGTTCGCTTTGCGCTTTCTTTTACTTATCTCTTTACTTTTATGTTTGCATTATGTGATTAGTTGATAATACTTGTGTGACAACATGCTTTAGTTTATGCTAGACATAAACTACAACAGATAGCTTTCATATTAGAACAAGCCAAATTGGAAATTTGATACAACAAGTTTTAAGTTTTTAAAACGGGAACGTATTCACCCCCCCCCCCTCTACATTTTCACAATTGGTATCAGAGCCTCGTGGCTCTTATTTTCAAAACAAATGGTTTTTAAAATAGAGTACGATCCATGTATCAAATTACCTTTGAAGCAGAATATAATATGAAAAATGTTTCGCTAAGTATACTCAGAAATTTTGTTGTTAAATATTACTTTGTATACAAGCTTGAAGATGTCTTTGGAAAATCAAAAGAAAAGATTTCTTAAAATGATTAAGTGTCAAATTGTGTGCGTAAAGCTAATTTACGAGAAACAAGGGTTTTAAAGGGGCGTTTGGGATAACTATTAATTTAGTTGAAAAATTACCTCCGTAATGTTTAGATAAGTCACATAAGTAGAAATGTTGTTAAATATGTGTAATATATGTTTAATATTAAGTCTAGCAAGTCCTACATGTTTTCTCTATGTCAAAATACGAGTTTAGGAGAATTTGTCACAGACACCCACGGATCCCTTTGTTACAAAGGGCGGAACCCTCAAAAAGGATCCGCCAAATCCGTCGGTATTATATGCAGTTTTTGTCCAACTTCAAAAATTCATAACTAATTAACCGTAAATCCGTAGGAGTCGCGCCACCTATCATTTTGAAGAGAATTAAGTCTACTTTCATTTAAAAATAATCTCATGTCCTAAATCTAAATTTAAGTAGGTAAAACAAATCAAATACTACAACCTGTTTAAAATATTAAGTTTCATTTTGACACAGTAACTTAAACTTTTACGTCGGGCAATGTAAGTTGGTATTCTTTGAACATTGATATGATTTCTTTTGAAACTAAATAATTTGGTAATATAAATGAAACAAATCAAGCTTAGCATACATCTTCATATTTAAACGCAAAGTGACGAAAAGTATCTTTTCATTTATGCTATGCTATGTGACTATCCGTTCTAAGTTATTTGCATACATGTGATTTGCCTGTTGGTAATTGTGATTGAATTTGTTGATAGGAAATACATAAGTGTTTTGCCATGACAATTATTTGCTTGTTTATCAATTGCTTGTTTGATGCACAATAGGACTTTTGCTATATCTTGTGCACTAAGTTGATAAAATGTGTTTGTTTCACTTATAGACTTAGATATTTTTGTTTGCATATGTTATGTGAAAAATTTGCATAACTTACTTAGAAATGTGAACTGAATGAAACTAGTTTAGTATCTTAAAATGTATTGTCTTGCACAAACCTTCACTTAATTTCAAGTGTTAAAATGTGTAAACATGTTGTATATGTGTAAGTGTGTTTGGTATAAGAAAATTTCAAACAATAATGTGATGACTTGTTATGTTATTAGGATATTATGTTGGCATTATACTTTTATGTGAACTAACATAACAATGCAGGATGATAACATTTTGATGTTGTCAAGTTTTCGGGCTTAAGCCACTGTTTTGCTTAACTTCCATTAATGGTAAGTTCGTTATCCTCGGATTGATCTATATGTTAACATATGTTACTTTCTGTGTTTTTTTTATGAATCTATCACAACTACGTAGTTACATATGTTTGAGGACAATTTTCGGAATTTGAACGAGTAACGAAAATTTTGACATATGTTCTGTTAAGAATCTGAATCTCCATATGGCGGATTCGGCAGATCCCAAATTTTGGATCCGCCTAGTGTATGCTTTGGATCCGCCAGTCCTGATCCTGCGGATTCCACGGAACCAAAAATTTGGTTCTGCCTTTGTTGTCGATTGGATCCGTAGGCTTCAACAGTAGCTTTTTCAAAATTCCCGACTAATCCCGATCCTTAAATTATTGATTCTAGTTTTTAGGTTTATTCTACTGATCATTTATGATCAGTACACACATTCACCTGTCCTTTACTTATCCATTAACTTGATTTGTAAATTGACAACTTCCTAACTAAACCAGACTCACAGTGTGCAAAGATATCACATATTACAAACCCAACTCATGACTGATATTATCCTGTATTCACATATGTTGCCTCACTTGGTTAATATGTCATCCTTCAAGACGATTTACATCGAGTCGTAACTCACACTTAGGTTATAGATGTAATTATCAAGTCTTGTCATCCTTTTCTCCAAGTAGGATTGACAACTTAAGTATTTCGTCCGAAATATTCGAGTATATCTGACTTACGATTGTAGTCATTAAAAGTCATATCTGAAACAATCAACTCACAAGTATTTTAACAACGTATGTTAAAACACTTATCTTATCATGACTATAACATTTGTTCTTCATCCCATTTAGCCCCTAGGTTTCACAAACATAACCAAGCACTTCATTCACTAGTGAACCACAAGAATCAATATCCATTCTTGTCATTTTCAACATTCATGAAACCCAAAGTACTTCTATAGTACAACAGATCTCTGCATCACCACATCCTTAGTTAGACACTCAATCTAAATCAACCAATCCACAATCCTTTCCATCATTTGAATCAGTTGAGAGCATTGCTCAAAAAGCCTGTAGTTCAACACTCATCAAATGCACGTTGAATCAACTCAACCATACTTTATCACCTATAGGATTAGAACCTTCACCATCAGATGAGCATGATGCTCACATTCATTGTTTATCAATTTCCACTAGGTTTAAGTAGTACCACAAGTCATCAAAGTATTGGTAATACTTTGTCATTTGACTTCTGCATTAGTTTCATTAAACCTTAGATCAACATTGTAGCAACTTTTGTTATAATGTAATCTCTAAACAAATCTCATGACAATGATTCTTGAGGAGTATACATAAGAAACTCAAGTGAATTTCTCATGTATTCATCTAGTAAATTTAGGATAAGTCTATCCAACTCAAACACTTTAAGTTCATATCTTTATTTAGGAAAACATGATGTTTCGGAAAACATTATGCTTAAATCATGCGTTTAGTTTTCATCTTGTTAAAAGGATAATGTATATCCTATGCATCATTCTCTTCTTGCAACATGAATGGTTGTGTTACAAGAGATTTCATTACACCTACAAGTTCTATGAACTTTCTTCCTTATCTGTTCATACTTGTTTTCATAAGCATGATAACCTTACTTGTTGAAAGATACTTTATGTATCTATCTTCTTTCAAGCGTACATCATAACCAAACCCTGCTCATAATCTAGTTCAAACCTTGTGTGTATCCTACACATCTCTAGAGCATACACAAGATCTATTAAAGTTGGTAACTTTACTCAGATTCTTGTTCCAAAGAGCTTTCTTGAGAACGTTCTCAACATATTCCATTATCATACACAAACATATCTCTTGGTCTTAGATGATCAAATCACTTGCATAACACATACTTAAACTCAACTTAAAAGATGTCACCCTTTAGATCATTCAACCTTAGATTCCAAACACAAAGATTAAAATCTGTTGACACATATTTGTCAAATTCCCGTGTATAACATGACACCTTCATCACATTAGTTTTAATAGAAATAGTTGAGTCTCAGTAATTGGTAAACTATCATATTTAGATAGGCAAAAATAGGAATTCCTATCTTTCAGACATGAGAATGACTACTGGAGAATTTATTGCACTAGAAACTCAATTTAACCTAACGGTTAAATTGCTTCCAGCAGAGAAGTTGGGTATGTGGAATCACCCGTAAAAATGGTCGTGTTTAGCCTGAATTGAGCACCGCTAGTAAAAGTCTCATATTCATTCTCCAACTTGAAAAATCTGTATTCCTATACTTGCCTAAAGTAAGTATTAAAATAAGATAATTTATCTTGTCTTAGGAATATTAATCAAACAAGTAGTAGATATAATTATTCTTAGTATAATCACTTGCATTTCATATACATGTGTTGATTACATGTTAGTTGTTTGATATGATTAAGTAACTTGACATAATCATGATAACTATTTTAGTGATAGTCAAATGTGTAAACCTTGGAAAGGTTTTGTTTGCATGCTTATATGTTTCATGTTAACATGATTTGAATAATATGTTCATTCTTTCGTTATATGCTATTTCGCAAGATTAACGTATTACTTGTTAACTTACGATATGTCATTTTTAATACATGGTGCTAGATAGCTATTGTCTTTAGTTGACATTCATTGAGCTTTTTCATAGGATAGTCTAAATGATGCATGCTTCCAAAATGCTAAAAATTGTTTGCAATGAATCTGTCGTCTCATTTTTTTTGTAACTTTTCACACTATTTGCCATGTGTGCACTTTGTCTAAGTGGTTTTGGTATGATGAACATTTAGAAGTCATTTTATTTTACACATAGATTATTGTGTTAATTAATGGGTAAGTATGCTTAAGTGACTAAGCCTAACTTCAAAACAATTTCACAATGTAATATCTAAAACAATGTCATGCTATCTTGCAATATGATTATTTGTCTTGATGCCATGTGGTAGCTTTTTGTCTAGTAGATGAATATTTGTTTTTGTTTACATAAGATGCTATGATTTCTATGATATTCACATATTTTGTCATTAATACTTTTGTCTTGTAGATTGATAACAAATTATTTGTTATTTCTCTTTGTTATTTTGCATAATTATTGTCCCATTATTGCTACTTTAATTAGTAATATGTTTATAAGATCCATTTTTCTTGCATATAGCTTTAAAAGCTAATAGGATTAAGTTTTAGAGGTTTGAAATTTGTGTTTGGGTATCTTTCAACATACCTTTCTCCAAATCGTATTGTTGCTTCCGCTTTCCTAACATCTCCTTCATCTTTTTGTTATAACAATACACCTTCCATGAGGAAACCATATGCCTCATCGTGCGATCATCTCGCATTAATAGAGAAGAACTACGAGACTTCAAGGATGAAACTCTTTGTATGCTAACAAACATTCGCAAAAACTTTGCTAAGCTCATCACTTTCATTAATTTGTATCGTCATTCTTCATCCGATACATCTCACATTATGTTGGATGTCCACCGATTAAGGGGGAGATAAATTCATTCACATAATTGTCTTTTCGCATTAAAGAACATGTACTCATGTTTCTTACATCCTCAAATACCAATACATAGGTTCACACCACTTAGTTAAATCAGCTCACAAAATCACAAAGTGATTCAAACCTTATTAGCTCAACATCACAGTTTTGCACCAATACCTCGTCAAGTGAAAAACACATCATGTGCAAACCTCTTAAACGAGAAGCTTTAAGTCTCCTTAGACTTTGAGTAGGATTAGTAAAATCAAATCTGTAGTTGTAAGTAAATAGACCTGATGAGTGTGTAAATACTCATCATTTTTACCTAATCTGAACTGCCAAATCATCCAAAAACACTCAAAAATGCATCAAAATACTGAAAATATTCCAGGAGTGTGTTTTATAAGTTTTAAATGCAAAATGTTTGAAAATAATTGAAAAACAAACAAAGTTTGCATAATTGGCAGTTTCAGTCCCTCAACTTTCAAAACATGTCAAATCTAGTCCCTGATTATTCAAAACATGTAAAATATCATTAAAGGTCCTTGGGAATTCACAAGTTGTCAAAAGAAATCCTTTAAAGTTAAAAATTGCAAATTGACAACTTTGGTCCCTCAACTTTTGAAAAGTGTCAAAAATGGTCCCTGGGTTATTTAAAATGGAAAATTAATAATTATGACCCTTGTACTATTCATCTTGGCAAAATTGGTTCCTTGTGATACTTTGGGAAAATTTCAATTTCAGTCCCTAAAAATCCAAAAATTACAAGAATGGTCCTTGTTACTAAAACCAAATCCAAACCGGATCCCTTAAACTAAATATAACCCACTACTACCCAACCCAAACCCTTTATTTAATAAACCCAGCCCAATCACCACACCCCTTGACCCGGCCCAATCCCAACTAAATTAACTAAAACCAGGTTTGACCCCAGTCAAACCCAGTCAAACACCTCCTTCTTCCTCACAACCCCGCCAAACCATCACTGCTCCAATACCACTCAACCTTTACACCTCAACACCTTCCACTTGCACCCCTAGTCACTAATCTCTCCCCTCCACCTCCACAAACACCCAAATTTCTTTAATTATAGAAACCTGCTCTTGATATTTTTCCCGCCAAAATGCCACTTGGACGATTGTGATGAAATTGATTAAATCAAAGGCTCAGGTGAAGTGGGATAGTCTCAGAGGTCGACAAGGAAGGCTTTTAAAGGTCAAAGGATGCAAGAGAGTAGTAGTAGTAGTATTTTTATTGTAATTTAGTTTAATTAATGTCGAATAATTAAATTTCAAGTTCTTAGTATAATTTTAATCTTGCAAGTGTTGTATTTCATGTTTTCAGAATGTTATAAACCTTTCTCAATAATTTAATTCAAGTTTCAGTTAACTTTTCAGTTTATGCAATTTTCACTTTATTTCAAAAATCTCAAATTACTGAATGTTGTTGTTTGATGTTGCTATGGATTTAGTTAGCTCATATAAGCTCCTAGAAAGCTCATGAAAGCTTTTAGTAACTATAAAAGTCAGTGTAATAAGAAAACTCAAAAATCACAAAAATATCACATATTAGAATAAAAAATCAAAAGTCAATGAAGAAATTTGAAGATGGCTGGAGCAGGGTAGCTTTTGGATGGCCCTTGGGCTAGTGGCTTTGTGGAAAGCCCATAGGAGTGATATTAAGTCCTTGTTCTTGGTTGTTTTGGCAGGATTGAAATTTGTAAGAAATTCCTCTTAATTTTGTACTTTACTGTTCCTTGTTGTTTAGTTGTTAAAATCTGTTCATTTATGTTTCTTTGAAGTTATTTAGTGATAATATAGTCTAAAATCAGTAGTTTGTTAGTTGAAATTCATAGTTGCTAAGTTTTCATATTTTCAGTTCATATTAGCATAATCTGTATCTCTTTGTTTCTTGTTGTTATTATTGTTGTTTTGTGTTCATTAGGTCTGTTATGATGATGTGGTAAAGTTTGAAACAGATTTGAGGATTGAATCATTAGTTTGCTTTGAAAATCTTGTAAACCTGTCCTGATAAGGGGTGTTTGGATTTGCTGAATCAGTTGGTTTATAGTGCTTGTTTGTTGTTGTTTTCTGTTGGTACATGTTATACTAGTTCATACTAGCTCAGTTCTACCATAAAATCCAATGCTTATTTGAGAAAAAGTCAAAATCACTTTTAATCTCATCTTAGTACTCAACTGTTGGGATTTTGAACTACAAATCTTATCTTAGTGGTGCATAACTTGTTAATCTAGCTTAAAATCATCTTAATATATCCTAATATAACATAATTAGTTAGTAGTGATCATTCAAATCTCACCAAAGTCAACCTTTGTTCTTTTCTGCAAAAGTCAAAAGATCAGCAGACCTATGATTTTTGGTTGCTGATCCTGGGAAAAATTGGACATCAATTGGAGTGATTGTGATAGGGCTTTTGTGTTTTTAAGATTCTCAGTAGTATAGAGAAGCTTTTGCCCCCCTAAGATTGCATCTCAGCAGCTTATTTGAGTGCTTAATCTTGCCTGCAAGTTGGCCTTGTTCCTGAAATTTCTGTGCTATAATCCACAACAGTCAATTGCTTAACCTGCTTAATCTCTTGTTATTATTGTGTTTTTTTAGTTGATTTGTGGTTATTTTATCATATTAGCCTGTTCCTGAACTTTTGGCAACTTTTATTGCTTATTAGCTTATTTTGTGCTTATAAGCAAACTGCTTATTAGCCCAAATCAGCCCATTAGCCTCATTCAAGTTCCAATTTTAATTTTCCTAGCCTTCTATTATTAATTTAGACTTAACTTAAATTTTTCATAATTTTTCTAAGTCTTTTAATATTTTTAATCATTTTTATTAGTTTTTAATAGTAATTAAATCATAAAAAATAGAAAAAATAATCAAAAAAATATAAATCCAATTTTCATAATTTTCTTTTGTCATTTTTAATCTAGGAAAAATATAATCTTATTTTTAGTCCTTAAAGAAAAATCAAAAATAGAAATATAGTGATAGCTTCTATTTAATAGAATTTATCTTTTTAAATTTTAATTAAGTAATTTTCATTTTTATAATTTTCTTAGCTTCTTGTCACCTTAGAGTATTTATAGAAAAATTTTCAGATTTTTCTTTGATCTTTTAGTATTTATTAGAATTTTAATTAGTTTAAATAATTATTAAATAGTTTTTAATTAATAATAATTAATTAATAAGTCTAAAAAATAATTTTCTTTTTCCAATAATTTTCTTTTCTTATTAGGATTGTAAAAATATAAATTTCATATCCGTAGGCTTTTTATTTCTTAAAACTCACTTTTTATTTCGTACGTTTACGTTCATTTAAATTTAAACGTACGTCTTTTAGTTTTAAACGTTTTTAAGTAATTTGGTTTCCAGTTCTTGTTTATATAGCTTGTTTAAAGCTATTTTCTTATCTCCTTAGTATAATCAAAACCATAATCCCTTTTCTGTTCAATAACACTTGATCACGATCCGTTTTTAAGCACAATTTCACATCTCGCTGGGACTTAAACGACCCGGGGATAAAACTATACTCCTTGGATAATTGCATTGTGTTCTCAATTGGTTTGACTTTGTTTGACCACATCCGTGGTTGATTTTAGTTGACTGTTTTAGAGCCAATCAAATTTTGGCGCCGCTGCCGGGGAGGTGTGCTGCGTGTTCTAAACGTTTTGCAGTATCGTGTCTTTGAACCCCAATCTGTGAATATCTTCTCTCTCTTGTATATTTATCATATATAAAGCAAAACGCTTGTGAAGTTAACTCATTTAACGGATCAAGCACCAAAAATATCGTATTCCTATTTCCCATAAAACCATATAAAAAACAAAAATATTTTCTTTTCTTTTCTATATATAATATCATCTAAAAAATAAAAACATCAAAAATATTTTCCATTTTCTTTGTTAAATAATAAACAAACAATAAAAATTAACCATCGAGAACCAAGACTGAGCACTACCTAACTGGGGGTGCGACCATAATAAGTTCCCAAACCTAAGATAAAAACTTGCCTTTGTATCACTTGCGAATATCGGCTCACCTTTAATTGATAAACAAACTCTAACGGAGGTTCTAGGATAGTCTGACATTAAATTGTCGGACTGAAAGAAGCGGGTTTTTAAGGAGCGTAATTGCCCACCTTTGCTTCTCCGCCACTCTGTGCGTTTGTCAGTTAGAGAGCTACCGTACGCCTGTTGATTATTGGTTTAAGTTCACTTGTGATTTTTCTCGATCTTGATTTTAATTGAAAATTTTTGTTTCACTTCTCAATAAATAAATAAAATCCAAAAAGAATCTTCTTACCCCTTTTCTGAGTTTCCTCCACTATAAAGGATTCTTAGACTCGTCTTAGTGCATGCGCACTCGTTCTTCTAGGTCATCAAGCCCTCTCCGTGAGCTTGGAAACATACCTCGAAGACGTCGTAGACGTTCTGCCCCATCAGTCGTATCTGAGGAACGAACTGATCCTCCCGTCATGGCAGATTTGCCAATGAATGAGCTTCTCCAAGCACCCATCGAGGGTTATGGAGATGCCATTGTTGTTCCAGCTATTGTAGCTGAGAGTTTTGAGCTCAAAACCGGGTTACTGAATCTTGTAACCTCTAGCCAATTCTACGGTTTTGAGAGGGATGATCCTCATGCTCACATTCGATGGTTTAACAAGATTACATCTACCATCAAATACAAGAACATCCCGTCTAGCTCAATCAAACTTCTTCTATTCCCATTTTCTCTCGAGGGACAAGCCCGGATATGGCTTGAAAAACAACCCCCTCGTTCAATTGAGACATGGGAGGACTTAGTTACAAAGTTTGTAAACGAATTTTTCCACCGTCTAGAACGACAAGTCTTAAAAATGAAATCATCAAATTTACACAAAGATTTGATGAATCGTTTAGTGACGCGTGGGATCGTTTCAAAGAATTGCTTCGTAAATGTCCTCATCATGGTTTTACCGAGTTGATGCAAATCGACACTTTCTATAATGGTGTGAGCCAATCAGACCAAGATTCTCTCAATGCCTCCTCTGGAGGTAATTTTTTGAGCAGAACTGTCAAAGAAGCTTTAGCGATTATTGAAAATAAGTCTAAGGTCCGTACTGCACGAACAAAGCCATATCATTCTCAGGCTAGTGCCGGTCCTTCTACTTCATCTCCCGTGAGTACTTCTAGCACCGATGCTATGATTGACAAACTCACGGACGCTATTCAAGCTTTGGTTCTCTCAAGCCAAAAGAAAGTCACTTTCACACAAACTCCTTCACATGCTGAAGTGAAGAAAGTGGAAGTCTGTGTTACTTGTGGTGGCCCTCACGCATACTACGACTGTACTGCCACCGATGGTAGTCCTTTTGAAGTTAATGCTATAGCAGGTACTTCAAATCAGGGAGGTAATCAATACCGTCCTCAAATGGAACCAAGTTACCGAGCTAGTAGCTACCAAGGACCACCCGGTTTCAATCAGAACCAGAATTTGCAAAACCGGAACCAAAATCAACATCGAATGAACCAAGGTTATCAAAACCAAGGGAATTTCAATTCTGGACAAAATCAAGGTTTCCAACACCAAGGAAACTTTAACCGAAACAATTCCAACCAGGGAAATCATTTTCAGGGAAATGGTAATCCAAATCAAGGGAATTTTCAACATCAAGGTTATAATCAAAATAACCGAATGCAAAATTTCCCTAATCAACATCAAGCCATTCCAGCCCAACATCCATCATCTGATGAGTTGTTGAGGCAGTTCATGAAAGCTCAAGAGGACACAAACAGGTTGTTGGTCAGCCAGATCTCTGAGATTAAAAAATCTTTAAATGATCAACCTTCGGGCTCAGGAAAACTTCCGAGCAACACGATCGCTAACCCGAAGGGCGATGTTAAGGCGATCACAACCCGAAGTGGTGTTTCATATGAGGGACCCACTATTTCCACTACCACTTCTTCTTCTTCCCCCAAGGTAGTGGGAAGTGAGCCTGAGGTGACTAAGGACCAGGTATTTCCTACTAATAACGGAGGTACCAACAACGTCCAGCCTCAAGTTGTCCCGAAACCCAAGACTAAACATCAAGTTGTCTTTGAACATCCTGAAACCCCGGTTGAAAACCCTAAATCCAAAACTTCTATTCCCTACCCATTACGTTTAAATGAGCAAAAGCTCCGCGAAAAAGCTAGTCAACAAATGGATAAATTCTTCCAAATTTTTCAAGAATTACACTTTGACATAAGCTTTGCGGATGCTATCATTCTGATGCCCAAGTTTGCATCCACAATCAAACACTTGTTAAGCAACAAGGAAAAACTGTTTGAAATGGCAAAGACTCCATTAAATGAGAACTGCTCAGCAGTTATCTTGAAAAAGCTTCCCGAGAAGCTTGGAGATCCTGGAAGGTTTCTACTACCTTGTGTCTTTCCAGGAATGGTTGAATGCTATGCCTTGGCCGATCTTGGTGCAAGCATCAACCTGATGCCTAAATCAGTATGGAAGAAACTTTCTCTTCCTGAACTTACTCCTACCTGCATGACTCTTGAGCTTGCAGATCGTTCAATATCTCGTCCTCTTGGCATTGCTGAGGACGTATTTGTGAAAGTAGGAAAGTTCCAATTTCCAGCCGACTTTGTGGTTGTTGATTTCGATGCTGATTCCAGGGTTCCTCTCATTCTTGGAAGAGGATTCCTAAGAACGGGCCGTGCTCTCATAGATGTATTTGAGCATGAAATCACATTACGTGTGGGTCATGAAGCTGTTACCTTTAACCTCGATCAAACTTCGAGGTACTCCTCAAATTACGATTCTGAATCGGTTAACCGAATCGATGTCATTGATATTGTTTCAGAGGAGTACTCTCAAGAGTTTCTTGGTTATTCTCATAATTCTGTGAGTGGGGATACCACCACATCTTCTTTACCTGGCATTTCCGACTCTTCCCCTTCTCTCACTCCGTTTGAGGGAAGTGATTTCAATTTGGAAGAGATCGATGATTTTCTCAAGTGTGATTCATTCCTAGAGGGGATTGATGACGCTGAGATTGATCTGGAGGGAGATATTCTTCTTCTTGAGACATTGTTAAATCAGGACAATTCTCCTCCACTCCCTCCCGTTGAACTTCATAATGAGGAAATCAGATCAGTTGAGAAAACCGATGAATTTCCTGAGGTCGAACTCAAAGACTTACCGCCTCATCTTGAGTACGCATTCTTGGAGGGTGATGATAAATTACCCGTCATTATTGCTAAAGATTTAAGTGATGAGGAAAAGACTGCTCTCATAAAGGTCTTAAAGTCACACAAGCAAGCAATTGCTTGGAAACTCTCCGACATAAAGGGTATTGACCCTGAATTTTGTACTCACAAGATTTTAATGGAGGATGACTTTAAACCAGCAGTCCAACATCAAAGAAGGGTGAATCCTAAAATCCACGATGTTATTAAACAAGAGGTTCTCAAACTTCTTGATGCAGGATTGATTTATCCCATCTCTGATAGTCCTTGGGTTAGTCCCATTCACTGTGTTCCCAAAAAGGGTGGCATTACTGTTGTCACGAATGAAGAAAATGAGTTGATTCCAACTCGATTGGTTACGGGGTGGCGTGTTTGCATTGACTATCGTAAGTTAAATGATGCCACCCGTAAAGACCATTTTCCTCTACCTTTTATGGATCAGATGCTTGAGAGATTAGCAGGGAACGAGTATTATTGTTTCCTTGATGGTTTCTCGGGTTACTTTCAAATTCCCATTGATCCACAAGATCAAGAAAAGACTACCTTCACGTGCCCTTATGGAACCTTTGCTTATAAACGTATGCCTTTCGGCTTATGTAATGCTCCAGGCACATTCCAGAGGTGTATGATGGCTATATTTACCGACATGATTGGTAAAACAATGGAGGTCTTTATGGATGACTTTTCGGTCATTGGGGATTCGTTCCAAGCATGTCTCTCCAATTTAGAAAACATGTTGAAAAGGTGTAAAGACACCAATCTTTGTCTAAATTGGGAGAAGAGTCATTTTATGGTCAAAGAGGGCATTGTCCTCGGCCATAAGATATCAAAGAACGGGATTGAGGTTGACAAAGCTAAAGTTGATGTCATTGGTAAATTACCTCATCCCACTACCGTCAAAGGTATTAGGAGTTTTCTGGGTCATGCCGGTTTCTATCGTAGATTCATACAAGATTTTTCTAAAATCGCCCGGCCTATGACTCATCTCCTTGAAAAGGATGCTCCTTTTATCTTCTCCCCAGAGTGCATCAAAGCTTTTGACATATTAAAGAAAAAGCTTACTGAGGCACCCATTCTAGTTGCCCCCGACTGGGATTTTCCCTTTGAGCTCATGTGCGATGCAAGTGATTTTGCAATCGGTGCAGTCTTGGGGCAACGAAAAGCCAAACATTTTCAGCCTATCCACTACGCAAGTAAAACCATGACTGAAGCTCAAACTCATTACACCACTACAGAAAAAGAATTATTGGCTGTGGTGTATGCCTTTGAGAAGTTTCGGCCATATTTAATCTTGACAAAATGTGTAGTGTATACGGATCACTCGGCTCTCAAATATCTCTTTGCAAAACAAGATGCAAAGCCGAGATTACTCCGTTGGGTTCTCCTCCTGCAAGAATTTGATATCATTATACGTGATAAAAAAGGAGCTGAGAACCTAGCTGCTGATCATTTATCCCGATTAGAGAACCCACACCAAGATGTTTTCGAGAAAAAGGAAATAAATGAAACATTTCCTCTTGAGACACTCAATGCGGTTACTTTTCGCGGAGATTCTACTACCCCATGGTTTGCCGACTTCGCAAATTACCATGCGGGTAACTTCATAGTGAAAGGGATGTCGACCCAACAGAAGAATAAATTCTTCAAAGATGTTAAACATTACTTCTGGGACGACCCCTACTTGTTCAAAATCTGTGCGGATCAAGTCATCCGACGGTGTGTTTATGGACAGGAAGCTATTGACATTCTCAAAGCTTGCCATGCTGGACCCACGGGGGGCCATCATAGTCCAAACTACACCGCCAAAAAGGTGTTTGATTCCGGGTTTTATTGGCCCACAATCTATAAGGATGCCCAAGATCTCATCAAAACTTGTGAAGCTTGTCAGCGTCACGGAAATATTTCACGACGAAATGAAATGCCACAAAATGCAATTCAAGTCTGTGAAATCTTTGATGTCTGGGGCATCGACTTTATGGGGCCATTTCCATCATCTCGAGGAAACAAATACATTCTCGTGGCTGTTGACTATTTGTCAAAATGGGTTGAAGCAAAAGCTTTACCCACCAATGATGCCCGAGTTGTTGTAAAATTCCTGAAAGCTCTTTTCGCCCGTTTTGGAACTCCACGTGCTATAATCAGTGATCGTGGTACGCATTTCTGCAATGACAAATTTGATAAAGTCATGCAAAAGTATGGTGTAACTCACCGACTTTCTACTGCGTATCACCCACAAACAAGTGGGCAAGTAGAAGTTTCAAATCGGGGGATTAAAAGAATCTTAGAAAGGACTGTAGGAGAAAATCGTGCATCCTGGTCGGATAAATTGGATGATGCACTATGGGCCTTTCGTACAGCTTACAAAACACCCATCGGGTGTACACCTTACAAGCTTGTGTACGGAAAGGCATGTCATCTTCCGATCGAATTAGAGCACAAAGCCTACTGGGCCTTGAAACATGCTAACTTTGACCTTCAAACTGCGGGTGATCACCGAAAAGTTCAAATGAATAAATTAAATGAACTGCGTGATCAATCTTACGAGAACTCTTTGATTTATAAAGAAAAGACAAAGAAGATTCATGACTCTAAAATCAAGAACCGCGTTTTCAACGTTGGGGATCGAGTCCTTCTTTTCAATTCTAGGTTGAAGATTTTCTCGGGAAAACTCAAATCCCGTTGGTCTGGTCCATTCACTGTTACAAAAGTTTATCCATATGGTACCGTTGAGTTATCTCAAAATGACGGACCAAATTTCAAAGTGAATGGTCATCGATTAAAACACTACTTTGGAGAGGACATACCATTCATGGTTGTCCCGGATCTTCAAACTTTCCCCATGAACCAATGAATGCGGGGATCGAGTCAAGCTAGTGACTCGGTGATCAAAAACATTAGCAAAACATGGGTTCTCACCCGTGTCTCTGTTTTCTTTCTCTTTTCAACCACCCTAGTGTGGGGGAGATGGTCTCTTCCACTTACTTCCCCGTAGACTTTTAAATTGCTTTTTCTCCCGGGCTGTTCAGGAACACTTTGTTACAGTTGGCCGTTCACAAGCGGTTAGCTTGCGTGATAAACCTGACTGTTCGGGAGGAATCAACTTAATTCGGGGTCGAGTCAAGCTAGTGACTCGGTGATCAAAAACATTAGCCCGCACCATATGGGTTTTCACCCATATTTCTGACTTCTTTCTATTTTCTACCACCTAAGTGTGGGGGAGATGCCCCACAGGTTGTATATATGTAAATATGTCTCAATCAAAAAAAAAAAAAAAAAAAAAAAAAAAAAAAAAAATGGTTGTGTGTATATAAAATAATGGCTATTCAGTATTTCCCTTTCACGTTCTAAGTATTGGTTTAACAGCCGGTTCTTTGAATATTGAGGGCAATATTCAGTTCTAAGTGTGGGGGGGAAATTCTAGCGAATTTTATCAAATGTATCATCTAGCACCCCCATTTTTAGCCAAAATTTTAAAATTTTTTCTCACTTAGAACGCGATAAATGGTTATCAGTCCGCCATGTCTAACCCACATAAGGATTGACTAATCCTGGAGCAAACGGCTCTGGGTAAAGATATATCAAATCCGTTTATGGCTTGCAATTTGCCAAAAATTGTATGGTTCTCGACTCACCATATCTTTAATTAGTGAAGAGTTGGCTAGCCCGCAAGGTTATGGCTTGTGGTAAAGGCTTTGGAATACCATAATTGGTAATCAGCTCACCAAAGATAATAGTTGTAATTTATCTAAGAGCTGGCTAGTCCAGAAGCAAACGGCTTCTGGTAAAGACAAATCAAAACCGTTTACAGCTGGTGATTTGCTCAAAATCACATGGTTATCAGTGTACCATAGTTCTTACTTGAACTGAAACATTTGGCTACTCCAGAGGTGATGGCTTTTGGTAAAGAGATAAAATCCATTAAATTTTCAAAAAAAAAAAAAATAAAAAAAAAAAAATATATTGCTAGGGACTAGCAATAGTTTAGTGTGGGGGATTGATGAGTGTGTAAATACTCATCATTTTTACCTAATCTGAACTGCCAAATCATCCAAAAACACTCAAAAATGTTCTGTTAAGAATCTGAATCTCCATATGGCGGATTCGGCAGATCCCAAATTTTGGATCCGCCTAGTGTATGCTTTGGATCCGCCAGTCCTGATCCTGCGGATTCCACGGAACCAAAAATTTGGTTCTGCCTTTGTTGTCGATTGGATCCGTAGGCTTCAACAGTAGCTTTTTCAAAATTCCCGACTAATCCCGATCCTTAAATTATTGATTCTAGTTTTTAGGTTTATTCTACTGATCATTTATGATCAGTACACACATTCACCTGTCCTTTACTTATCCATTAACTTGATTTGTAAATTGACAACTTCCTAACTAAACCAGACTCACAGTGTGCAAAGATATCACATATTACAAACCCAACTCATGACTGATATTATCCTGTATTCACATATGTTGCCTCACTTGGTTAATATGTCATCCTTCAAGACGATTTACATCGAGTCGTAACTCACACTTAGGTTATAGATGTAATTATCAAGTCTTGTCATCCTTTTCTCCAAGTAGGATTGACAACTTAAGTATTTCGTCCGAAATATTCGAGTATATCTGACTTACGATTGTAGTCATTAAAAGTCATATCTGAAACAATCAACTCACAAGTATTTTAACAACGTATGTTAAAACACTTATCTTATCATGACTATAACATTTGTTCTTCATCCCATTTAGCCCCTAGGTTTCACAAACATAACCAAGCACTTCATTCACTAGTGAACCACAAGAATCAATATCCATTCTTGTCATTTTCAACATTCATGAAACCCAAAGTACTTCTATAGTACAACAGATCTCTGCATCACCACATCCTTAGTTAGACACTCAATCTAAATCAACCAATCCACAATCCTTTCCATCATTTGAATCAGTTGAGAGCATTGCTCAAAAAGCCTGTAGTTCAACACTCATCAAATGCACGTTGAATCAACTCAACCATACTTTATCACCTATAGGATTAGAACCTTCACCATCAGATGAGCATGATGCTCACATTCATTGTTTATCAATTTCCACTAGGTTTAAGTAGTACCACAAGTCATCAAAGTATTGGTAATACTTTGTCATTTGACTTCTGCATTAGTTTCATTAAACCTTAGATCAACATTGTAGCAACTTTTGTTATAATGTAATCTCTAAACAAATCTCATGACAATGATTCTTGAGGAGTATACATAAGAAACTCAAGTGAATTTCTCATGTATTCATCTAGTAAATTTAGGATAAGTCTATCCAACTCAAACACTTTAAGTTCATATCTTTATTTAGGAAAACATGATGTTTCGGAAAACATTATGCTTAAATCATGCGTTTAGTTTTCATCTTGTTAAAAGGATAATGTATATCCTATGCATCATTCTCTTCTTGCAACATGAATGGTTGTGTTACAAGAGATTTCATTACACCTACAAGTTCTATGAACTTTCTTCCTTATCTGTTCATACTTGTTTTCATAAGCATGATAACCTTACTTGTTGAAAGATACTTTATGTATCTATCTTCTTTCAAGCGTACATCATAACCAAACCCTGCTCATAATCTAGTTCAAACCTTGTGTGTATCCTACACATCTCTAGAGCATACACAAGATCTATTAAAGTTGGTAACTTTACTCAGATTCTTGTTCCAAAGAGCTTTCTTGAGAACGTTCTCAACATATTCCATTATCATACACAAACATATCTCTTGGTCTTAGATGATCAAATCACTTGCATAACACATACTTAAACTCAACTTAAAAGATGTCACCCTTTAGATCATTCAACCTTAGATTCCAAACACAAAGATTAAAATCTGTTGACACATATTTGTCAAATTCCCGTGTATAACATGACACCTTCATCACATTAGTTTTAATAGAAATAGTTGAGTCTCAGTAATTGGTAAACTATCATATTTAGATAGGCAAAAATAGGAATTCCTATCTTTCAGACATGAGAATGACTACTGGAGAATTTATTGCACTAGAAACTCAATTTAACCTAACGGTTAAATTGCTTCCAGCAGAGAAGTTGGGTATGTGGAATCACCCGTAAAAATGGTCGTGTTTAGCCTGAATTGAGCACCGCTAGTAAAAGTCTCATATTCATTCTCCAACTTGAAAAATCTGTATTCCTATACTTGCCTAAAGTAAGTATTAAAATAAGATAATTTATCTTGTCTTAGGAATATTAATCAAACAAGTAGTAGATATAATTATTCTTAGTATAATCACTTGCATTTCATATACATGTGTTGATTACATGTTAGTTGTTTGATATGATTAAGTAACTTGACATAATCATGATAACTATTTTAGTGATAGTCAAATGTGTAAACCTTGGAAAGGTTTTGTTTGCATGCTTATATGTTTCATGTTAACATGATTTGAATAATATGTTCATTCTTTCGTTATATGCTATTTCGCAAGATTAACGTATTACTTGTTAACTTACGATATGTCATTTTTAATACATGGTGCTAGATAGCTATTGTCTTTAGTTGACATTCATTGAGCTTTTTCATAGGATAGTCTAAATGATGCATGCTTCCAAAATGCTAAAAATTGTTTGCAATGAATCTGTCGTCTCATTTTTTTTGTAACTTTTCACACTATTTGCCATGTGTGCACTTTGTCTAAGTGGTTTTGGTATGATGAACATTTAGAAGTCATTTTATTTACACATAGATTATTGTGTTAATTAATGGGTAAGTATGCTTAAGTGACTAAGCCTAACTTCAAAACAATTTCACAATGTAATATCTAAAACAATGTCATGCTATCTTGCAATATGATTATTTGTCTTGATGCCATGTGGTAGCTTTTTGTCTAGTAGATGAATATTTGTTTTTGTTTACATAAGATGCTATGATTTCTATGATATTCACATATTTTGTCATTAATACTTTTGTCTTGTAGATTGATAACAAATTATTTGTTATTTCTCTTTGTTATTTTGCATAATTATTGTCCCATTATTGCTACTTTAATTAGTAATATGTTTATAAGATCCATTTTTCTTGCATATAGCTTTAAAAGCTAATAGGATTAAGTTTTAGAGGTTTGAAATTTGTTTTTGGGTATCTTTCAACATACCTTTCTCCAAATCGTATTGTTGCTTCCGCTTTCCTAACATCTCCTTCATCTTTTTGTTATAACAATACACCTTCCATGAGGAAACCATATGCCTCATCGTGCGATCATCTCGCATTAATAGAGAAGAGCTACGAGACTTCAAGGATGAAACTCTTTGTATGCTAACAAACATTCGCAAAAACTTTGCTAAGCTCATCACTTTCATTAATTTGTATCGTCATTCTTCATCCGATACATCTCACATTATGTTGGATGTCCACCGATTAAGGGGGAGATAAATTCATTCACATAATTGTCTTTTCGCATTAAAGAACATGTACTCATGTTTCTTACATCCTCAAATACCAATACATAGGTTCACACCACTTAGTTAAATCAGCTCACAAAATCACAAAGTGATTCAAACCTTATTAGCTCAACATCACAGTTTTGCACCAATACCTCGTCAAGTGAAAAACACATCATGTGCAAACCTCTTAAACGAGAAGCTTTAAGTCTCCTTAGACTTTGAGTAGGATTAGTAAAATCAAATCTGTAGTTGTAAGTAAATAGACCTGATGAGTGTGTAAATACTCATCATTTTTACCTAATCTGAACTGCCAAATCATCCAAAAACACTCAAAAATGCATCAAAATACTGAAAATATTCCAGGAGTGTGTTTTATAAGTTTTAAATGCAAAATGTTTGAAAACAATTGAAAAACAAACAAAGTTTGCATAATTGGCAGTTTCAGTCCCTCAACTTTCAAAACATGTCAAATCTAGTCCCTGATTATTCAAAACATGTAAAATATCATTAAAGGTCCTTGGGAATTCACAAGTTGTCAAAAGAAATCCTTTAAAGTTAAAAATTGCAAATTGACAACTTTGGTCCCTCAACTTTTGAAAAGTGTCAAAAATGGTCCCTGGGTTATTTAAAATGGAAAATTAATAATTATGACCCTTGTACTATTCATCTTGGCAAAATTGGTTCCTTGTGATACTTTGGGAAAATTTCAATTTCAGTCCCTAAAAAACCAAAAATTACAAGAATGGTCCTTGTTACTAAAACCAAATCCAAACCGGATCCCTTAAACTAAATATAACCCACTACTACCCAACCCAAACCCTTTATTTAATAAACCCAGCCCAATCACCACACCCCTTGACCCGGCCCAATCCCAACTAAATTAACTAAAACCAGGTTTGACCCCAGTCAAACCCAGTCAAACACCTCCTTCTTCCTCACAACCCCGCCAAACCATCACTGCTCCAATATCACTCAACCTTTACACCTCAACACCTTCCACTTGCACCCCTAGTCACTAATCTCTCCCCTCCACCTCCACAAACACCCAAATTTCTTTAATTATAGAAACCTGCTCTTGATATTTTTCCCGCCAAAATGCCACTTGGACGATTGTGATGAAATTGATTAAATCAAAGGCTCAGGTGAAGTGGGATAGTCTCAGAGGTCGACAAGGAAGGCTTTTAAAGGTCAAAGGATGCAAGAGAGTAGTAGTAGTAGTATTTTTATTGTAATTTAGTTTAATTAATGTCAAATAATTAAATTTCAAGTTCTTAGTATAATTTTAATCTTGCAAGTGTTGTATTTCATGTTTTCAGAATGTTATAAACCTTTCTCAATAATTTAATTCAAGTTTCAGTTAACTTTTCAGTTTATGCAATTTTCACTTTATTTCAAAAATCTCAAATTACTGAATGTTGTTGTTTGATGTTGCTATGGATTTAGTTAGCTCATATAAGCTCCTAGAAAGCTCATGAAAGCTTTTAGTAACTATAAAAGTCAGTGTAATAAGAAAACTCAAAAATCACAAAAATATCACATATTAGAATAAAAAATCAAAAGTCAATGAAGAAATTTGAAGATGGCTGGAGCAGGGTAGCTTTTGGATGGCCCTTGGGCTAGTGGCTTTGTGGAAAGCCCATAGGAGTGATATTAAGTCCTTGTTCTTGGTTGTTTTGGCAGGATTGAAATTTGTAAGAAATTCCTCTTAATTTTGTACTTTACTGTTCCTTGTTGTTTAGTTGTTAAAATCTGTTCATTTATGTTTCTTTGAAGTTATTTAGTGATAATATAGTCTAAAATCAGTAGTTTGTTAGTTGAAATTCATAGTTGCTAAGTTTTCATATTTTCAGTTCATATTAGCATAATCTGTATCTCTTTGTTTCTTGTTGTTATTATTGTTGTTTTGTGTTCATTAGGTCTGTTATGATGATGTGGTAAAGTTTGAAACAGATTTGAGGATTGAATCATTAGTTTGCTTTGAAAATCTTGTAAACCTGTCCTGATAAGGGGTGTTTGGATTTGCTGAATCAGTTGGTTTATAGTGCTTGTTTGTTGTTGTTTTCTGTTGGTACATGTTATACTAGTTCATACTAGCTCAGTTCTACCATAAAATCCAATGCTTATTTGAGAAAAAGTCAAAATCACTTTTAATCTCATCTTAGTACTCAACTGTTGGGATTTTGAACTACAAATCTTATCTTAGTGGTGCATAACTTGTTAATCTAGCTTAAAATCATCTTAATATATCCTAATATAACATAATTAGTTAGTAGTGATCATTCAAATCTCACCAAAGTCAACCTTTGTTCTTTTCTGCAAAAGTCAAAAGATCAGCAGACCTATGATTTTTGGTTGCTGATCCTGGGAAAAATTGGACATCAATTGGAGTGATTGTGATAGGGCTTTTGTGTTTTTAAGATTCTCAGTAGTATAGAGAAGCTTTTGCCCCCCTAAGATTGCATCTCAGCAGCTTATTTGAGTGCTTAATCTTGCCTGCAAGTTGGCCTTGTTCCTGAAATTTCTGTGCTATAATCCACAACAGTCAATTGCTTAACCTGCTTAATCTCTTGTTATTATTTGTGTTTTTTAGTTGATTTGTGGTTATTTTATCATATTAGCCTGTTCCTGAACTTTTGGCAACTTTTATTGCTTATTAGCTTATTTTGTGCTTATAAGCAAACTGCTTATTAGCCCAAATCAGCCCATTAGCCTCATTCAAGTTCCAATTTTAATTTTCCTAGCCTTCTATTATTAATTTAGACTTAACTTAAATTTTTCATAATTTTTCTAAGTTTTTAATATTTTTAATCATTTTTATTAGTTTTTAATAGTAATTAAATCATAAAAAATAGAAAAAATAATCAAAAAAATATAAATCCAATTTTCATAATTTTCTTTTGTCATTTTTAATCTAGGAAAAATATAATCTTATTTTTAGTCCTTAAAGAAAAATCAAAAATAGAAATATAGTGATAGCTTCTATTTAATAGAATTTATCTTTTTAAATTTTAATTAAGTAATTTTCATTTTTATAATTTTCTTAGCTTCTTGTCACCTTAGAGTATTTATAGAAAAATTTTCAGATTTTTCTTTGATCTTTTAGTATTTATTAGAATTTTAATTAGTTTAAATAATTATTAAATAGTTTTTAATTAATAATAATTAATTAATAAGTCTAAAAAATAATTTTCTTTTTCCAATAATTTTCTTTTCTTATTAGGATTGTAAAAATATAAATTTCATATCCGTAGGCTTTTTATTTCTTAAAACTCACTTTTTATTTCGTACGTTTACGTTCATTTAAATTTAAACGTACGTCTTTTAGTTTTAAACGTTTTTAAGTAATTTGGTTTCCAGTTCTTGTTTATATAGCTTGTTTAAAGCTATTTTCTTATCTCCTTAGTATAATCAAAACCATAATCCCTTTTCTGTTCAATAACACTTGATCACGATCCGTTTTTAAGCACAATTTCACATCTCGCTGGGACTTAAACGACCCGGGGATAAAACTATACTCCTTGGATAATTGCTTTATGTTCTCAATTGGTTTGAATTTGTTTGATCACATCCGTGGTTGATTTTAGTTGACTGTTTTAGAGCCAATCAAGACCTTAGCTTGAACCTTCGTTTGATAAAAAAATGACAAAACATGACCAAATCGATTCTGGTCCCACGGCACCCTACGATAAGACGGACGGAACCAAAGATTTGGTTCTGCCCAATCCGCGGGTACCTGGTTCTGTTTTAACCATTCATAATAGACAACCCTCTCACAACCAACAAGTCTAGGATTTACTTTCACATCTTCATTGTCTAGAACAACTTCATTGTCTAGAACACCTTCATTGTCTAAAAACACCATCATAGGATCTCATCCTTTTCATTCTTGATACATATCAAGCACATCATTGTCAGTGCAAACAGAACCATCACTCTCAACACGTTGGTCAAATCAACACTCTCATCATATGATGTCATCCGCATATAGGTATCTAGTATTTCCAATTGTTGCATATGGAATTTCTATTCCTAAGTGATTATTGTCTTCACTTTCTCTTATTTTCATTCGAGCATTTATTATGGCATGATTCATCATCTTTGGTAGATGATAATATCATAACCTTAACCATCTTCAATACTCTTATAGCATTTGCTATACATAAGAGTTTCTGAATTCATTGCTTTCATTATAACCACCACCTTCCATCACGTCTTTCACTAATCATCAACCCCATGGATTAGTGAAAAACCTACCTACATCAACCTTTAGTTAACAATTGAGTTATCACTAGCATCACTCACTTTAACTCCACTTCATATCCTCCTCATAGGCATTGTTTTGTAATTGTAATTCTTATCAGAAGACTACACACTTTATAACACGGTTTACTAGATAATTACAATATCACAACTGGTATGACATGGTTTGCCAAATAATCATAGTTCTCTGACTTAAGTTGCTTGTGATTAGATTATTGATATGTTGCATCATATTTTTCTATGAGATAAAATATGTTGCACTAACCATTTCATTGTAAGTTCATCAACATATACGCTTGATCGTATATAGCATACTCATCTAAGGATGAAATTTGCATCGGTTATTTTCATTCTTTTATTATAGGTGCTCCTTAACGTCCTCAAACTAGGAGGAATATCTATCGAGCAATCATATTGCATCGTCTATACACTGGGTCGTATATGACACTTATGTCTGAAGACATAGCTTCTATAGTACTAATTTTTGTTTTGTAGGTTCATCTTGACGCCCTAGAGCAAAGGGAGCTTCCGTCAAGCATTTATAGAATGCATCATATACACGCATTGTTGTATATCACTAACCTTTATTTTGTAGGATTATTCATCCTTGGATCATATACGTTGGTACCCTAGCAACGGGGAGTATTGATCAAAAGGGAGCATATCATGTCCTAATTTTTTTTTGTAGGATCATAATCCTTGCATCATATACGTTGGCACCCTAGCAAAGGGGAGTATTGATCAAGGGGGAGTTATTAAGTTCTCAAAATTCATGCATCATACTAGGGGGAGTAATCATGCATTTTTCATATATCTTTTTATGTTGCACACCACTAACCTTGATGTAGGTTAAGGATCTAAATTTGATCCATGGATCCGCTAACAACCTAGGGGGCGCAACAACCATAGGAGATTGGAGTAGTCTATTTAACTTCACTAGGGATGATGCAAGCTCATCATTTCGGGGAGAAATGAAGTTAACTCCAAGGACACACCCTTTTTGCTTCGACAAAAGGGGGAGAAAGGTGTAAACGGAGAAAGTAATAGGCTAGAAGAGTTGAGGAAGGTGTAAACGGAGAAGGTAATGTTAAAGGTAGTATGGACACAAGTAACTTTTTATATTTTACTTTCTATCACGTTTACATGTTTTGTCATCATCAAAAAGGGGGAGATTGTTAGTGCAAGCAGTCTCGTTGGGGAGATTGTCAGTACAAGCAGTCTCGTTTGTTTTGATTGATGACAAACATGTAACTTGATACATAACGTAAAATGTACAAGTTACTTGTAATCATATCTTGTCTCAACATACATTCAACACCTCTCGAGTCCTCGTATGGTACAACACAGGTTCGTACATGTTGGTTATGTGGCATTATGATCAAACCCTTAACAAACCATTTAGAATGTTTAAAATACGGTTAGGACATTAAGTATTTTAAAAGATTAACCATTCTACATAGAACCGTAATAGGATAAGTACACTTTAGATGTCAAACTAAAATGATACATCTTGGTACACATATGTTAGTTAAGCTAGTATATACATGCTACATGATCACTAGGATACATGTTACATACATATTACATTTACATTATTTACATTTTAAATCTTAAAATGAAAATATATACATGACATCATAGCATACCTCATTTTGATATCTTTAGGATATCTTGAGGATTTAGGTAATATCTTGATAAGATCTTAGAGTGTTGACTTTGTTAGATATGGAAAGATTTGATAAGATCTTAGAGTTGACTTTGTTAGATATGAAAAGATTTGATAAGATCTTAGAGTTGACTTTGTTAGATATTGAAAGATTTGATAAGATCTTAGAGTTGACTTTGTTAGATATGGAAAGATTTGATAAGATCCTTGAGTTGACTTTTTTAGATTGTGCAAAATATGGAAAGATTTGTTAAGATATTAGCTGTCAGGTCCCGGCGGATCCAAACAGCATAAAGGGCGGATCCCTTTATTTGGATCCGCCAAATCCGTGGCATGTACAAATTGTTTTCCTATAAATAGTAGCCCATTGTTTACCCATAGTTTTATCCAACTAGAATACACATTCCCTTTATCATTTCATACACTTAGATCAGTAGCAAACCATGTAGAATCATACATTGATCACCCTTTGCATAATGATCATAATGTTACTAACTTTCATTATGTTGTAAGCATACACTGTTAATGATCCTGTGAAGCAAGCTCAAGATCATGAGACATCATCCATAGCATACTTCCTGATCCACCATGAAGGTTAGAAGATCTTGAAGTCATTATCCATCATAGCATTCTAACATATGAAGATTCAAGAGCACTTGACATCCTCAATGATTGAAGACTTCTTATTCAAGAAGTTAATGTAGATTCCATATGCGTATATGAAGATCCATCACAACAAGATTAGGGAGCTTGTGATCTTCATCCATTGAAGGCTTCCTATCTACGGAAGTTCATTTAGATTAGCCATTCATATCCATGACCCATTTATGTCATGGATCATCATTGTAATCTATTCTTACTAGATTAGATGGTTTATGTGTTTGTGCCATAAAACACAAGGTTTCTATGTTGGGCCATAAAACATAGCGGGAGTAGTTGTACCCTTGTCAAAGAACCAACGGGAGTGGTTGTACCCATGTAAAGAACTCGACATCTAGCTTAGTGTCGGATATTGTATAGGCGACGTTAGGTTGGTTCTACCTCGAATTAGAACCCGGTATTTAGCTTTGTACCGGAAAAAGTGTAAGCGACGTGTGTAAGGTTTTCTCCGCCGATAAACGAGCTTGTTGATCTAGTGAAGTAACTCTCGAGTTGGGTACTCGGGGAGTGGAGTAGGGCGGAGAGGAGCTCCGTGACCGAACCACTCTAAATTATCGTGTTCGGTTTGTGCTTTCTTTTTCTTATCTCTTTACTTTTATGTTTGCATTATGTGATTGCTTGTGTTGTGATTAGTTGATAATACTTGTGTGACAACATGCTTTAATTTATGCTAGACATAAACTACAACATACAGCTTCCATATTAGAACAAGCCAAATTGGAAATTTGATACAACAAGTTTTAAGTTTTTAAAACGGGAACGTATTCACCCCCCTCTACGTTTTCACAAAAACTCTTGTTAAGTTTTTATTGATCCAAAGCCCTAGTTCTTCTTCCTTTTGGTGATCTTCCATCCACACAAGAAGAGTTCTAGTAGAAGTCTTCAAGTGCTTTTCCAAGTAATCAAAGAAGTAGGAAGCTAGTTCTTGATCAATCAAAGTCCTATCCTTGTTCTTAGTTTCCTTTCATTAGAAAGCCAAAAGTTGCAAGAAACCCTAACACATTTTCTTGCTCAATATCATTTTCATGCTTATTATGCTTCATTCATGTTATATATGGTCTTTGTGTTATGTTCATGATGTATAAAAACTCTTAAAACAAGTTAAGAACACTATATGTTAACCTATGTTAAGTAATCAAGGAAACTAGTGACATATATTGTGAACTACGACCAAAATAGTATAAACATGATATTGGAAAATTACCTACTGTAATAGAGGACTTTACAAGGAAAACATAGCAATTTGAATAATCGAAAACAAGTACACGAGTCAAAAGTTATGACCAAAAGAAGTTAGCGAAACCAAAACGCCAAAACTGCCCAAAACAAGCTGTTAAGCAGCTGACCATTTTAAACGAGGCCCTTCTGGTCCGTTTCATCAAAAAGTTAAAACACGAAAGTTGTCCGGAACGATGTTTCCTTTAATAACGCTCGTCCCCTGAAAACGCATAACGAGTGATATTTTTCCTCAAATTCTTAACAGCCCCTTTTTAATACTTAAATGATCATGTAATAGGTCACGACTAATTAAAACCAAGAGGCCTAATGGCCTTAAGCCAAGACCACAGCCACGGCTAAGGCCATGGATGAGTCTCAAGACCATGGTAGCCATGACCAAAGTCACGGCAAGGCCACGGCAATTTGGATCTACTCCATCGATAGACCATGAGACTTTGCAAGTAATATCACATCCATTCTAGGCTTAATAAACTTATAAAGATAACAATCTTCATTCAAAATAAACTTTCCTAAGTTTATTCAACTTTCGGACATGTAACTTTTAAAGATCAAAAACATATATTTTCTATCGAATACTACAACACTAGGGAGCTTCATGTGAGGGGTTTCATTTGGGTAAACGGATCGACGAGTTGCTGGATTTACGAATTAAAGTGTCCTAGCTCCTCGAACGTTTACTACATGACCTCTGAATTATGATGGCCCGAACAGTAGTACGAGATACACAAACTTTACATGTTTCATAAACCATCTTTATACAACGACCTACACGACATACTAAGTA
Organism: Artemisia tridentata subsp. tridentata; assembly: GCA_021014915.2. NCBI lineage: Eukaryota > Viridiplantae > Streptophyta > Magnoliopsida > Asterales > Asteraceae > Artemisia > Artemisia tridentata. The sequence goes on along the minus strand of CP139507.1, from coordinate 168,858,426 downwards.
CTACATCATGAAAAATATGCAAGACATATATAGGCACGTCTTTGTATGCTTAGACATTATTCCAAACCTAAGTCGCAACGTTCTATTGTAGGTTGCACTTAGAGGTTTCCCGGCTTATCCATCGAACTCATTAAAGTACTAAAACACATCCAACTCACGGCGAGTTCATAGCCCCACTTTCTATTACTTAATTGTTTTACAAACCCTTGGGGGGAATACATGCTATTTTTTACCGAACACAATGCTTTGAAATTGTATGCTATCTGATTGTTTTATTATCACTAAGTACCATCCTTGCCAATCCTAGGCCCCATATCATGAACCATTTAATCACTAGGAATAGTGAGCGCGAGTATTGTGAATAGGCCTATTGGGATTGACGAATCTCGTTTGTATTGACCGGTTAGGCAAACAAACGCACTATATTTGAGACTTAGGTATGTCGGCAAAGTACCTACCGGGGCAACAAATCCACCGATTGATATTGGTACACGTTAACGTATTGGTTGCATGAGCTTAGTGAATAATAATAACAGTTTTTTCCAACCATGAGTATGAGTCTAATTAACTCACACTACCAACATATTGTGTTCAATTACATAACAAACTCTATGAATATCACTCAACCTTTGTGTTGACAGTTTAAGCATGTATTTCAGGTGCATAATGATCAAGGATGGCACGGAGGGGCACAGACTCAATCAAGAAGTCTATAACTTATTTTATCATTCAAAAAGACATCAAATGACTTTATGTTGATGTATTTTGTAAACATGGAACCTTTTGGGACCTATCTTGTAAACTCTGATATATTATTTGAATGATAAATCCTTTTTAAAACGACTCAGTTAGAGATCGTTTTCTATTATTATGACTGTTGTGCCGTCGAGTAACACCTAGTTTGAATTCCGTTGCATCATTGAATTGGGGGTGTTACAGAAATTATCACTCTATGTCCCTTATTAGGATAGAATTGTGATCATAACTGATCACTATGATCATGATTCTTTCCCTTTCGTCCCTCTAATAGTGTAATCGAGATCCTAGTAGAATATATTCAGAATTACAAATACACATGAAAATCATAATAAAGTTCACAAGTTGGTGGATCGTTAAACTCATACACAATACATTGATTCTTGAATGTGCAAGAAACAAGTGTGTATTTACACTTCAAGATGGAAGTTGTGTGCCTAATTGTGGCAATAGAGGAGGTTAAGCGGAATAGAGACTGAATACCTCAATATTCTGTTGTTTATGAATTCTAGATAAAAGTGAGAATGGCCATTAGTGACATGTTTGTCAAGTGAGGTAGAAACTTGACTGTGACACCACTAAGACTCTAACGAGAGATTTAGTGAGTGTTTGTAATGAGGTCGGTAAGCATTGCAGTAACTTATCGAAATTTCTCCTTTAAGCCTCTGACGAGAGACTTATTGAGAGATGATAGAGGCATGGGTTTGAAACCATATGTGAATCAGTTAGTGATAGAAACCCAACTTGAATGTAGTGCTCCTACCTCTCGAGTTTAATGGGAAACAACAAAGTCACTAATTGATAGAAGGTGCTATCAATCAATTGACCCATGTACATCGAAGATAGCACGGCGTTGCCGAATTAGGATGAGATATTCTCTTAACAAAGCTTGTGAGGCGTCTTAGCAACGAAGACGTTAGAGTAGCTTTGCCTATATAACCTAGAGGTGGTGCCGCCTTGAATGGAGAGTTGTGGTTTCTCTCTTAGAGGGTTATGAAACAGGATTTAAGCGCATGGCCATATTCGCGCTCAGTTTGAGAATGAGATGGTTACAATGGGAAGTGTGTAGAAGTGTGTTGGGTGATATCATTAAGGTTCGGTGGTTTAATTCCTTAGGACACCATTGAATCGATTTCACTTTACATGCTTTGAGTAAACGGGGTTTAATCGTAATGACACCTTCGTGACACAACCTATTAGAGTAGCAGAAAACTTTCCAACCTGGTGGGGGATTGTTGGAACTTTATGATGAGGTTGGCAAGTTTTTGAAGAGTTAAAGCATAATGTACAAGTAGTCAAAGTTGTGACTTGATGTACTACTTATTAAGCTTATAGTGCAAGCTCATATAGCAACAACTACTAAAGTATATGTGTGTGCGTGTATGTGACTTGGTCAACCAAGAAAATAGGATAGTAGGTTGGTTTGGAAGGCAACCTTCAGTTGCAACCACCAACCTATGATCTCCTAATTTTGAGCATGTATGAGATCATGGTTCTCCATGATTGTGCTTATAAACAGCTTTTAAAGAAATGAGACATACACACAACCAAACACATATATTAAAGTTATTAGAGAACATATAAGTTGTTGTGAATTGTGATTTATCTTCTTGCCATATTGTAGTTTCTGCTCCGCCATTGTCATTACGTTGTATTCGTTCGCTGACGAAAGGCAACGAGGGTTTGCATCAATCCTGGGGTCGCTACGTAAGTGGCTTGCAGCGAATCGAGCACGTAAACACCTTTTAAGGACAGGGAACGTCTTCCCGTGCGGAGCCTATTATCAGTTTGTTTGTTCAGGTTTCATGGGTGCGGTTCGAGTCGACATTGTTTTACTAACATCAGGTAACGATGATACTTGATTCTTTTATTCGCCGTTATGTGTTTTCATTGCACAAGTTGGTGCAATTACTTGTAACAGTAGGATACAAACTATTATCCAACAATAGTATGTATCAGATGTTAAACTTAAATTCTCCCAACTTAAGAAGAAAAGGTTTACATCTTATTTTACACTACATATGATGCACAAAATATATCAACGCGTATACCCTCAGTATCAAGTATGTCCGCCATTTTGATTCTACAAAGTGACACATTAGAGACTCATTCTATTAAGAGTTTAAGACCATGAAATACAATAATACCATTTACAGGTATCAATGTCATTGAACAAATTGATATCCGTCAATGTGGACATGTCCACGGTGATGCATTTGAATCTACTAGAATTATGTACATGATGTAATAGACAGAACCCGAAATTCAGAGCAAGATACAATAAAGTTTATGCTTTCACCACATGATTCTTTTGCTCAGCTTGTACCCAGAGAGAATTGCACAAACTGCAATTGTCAAAAGTGCGGCAAGTGACATGCAAACAGAAACTATTGCGGCTTTTTGGAGTGACGTGTTTCTTTCCAACTGTCTATGGATCGTTAGTGCTGTCACTGAAGAGCATGAAACAAGGAGGTAGCCTGCCAACTGTTTTTTATTATAGTGACAATGATTTAATGTATTGTGATGACACTGAAGAAACATTAGTAATTTTCATATCATTCAAAAAAAAAATATAAATTGTACCTGATCAAAAATGAAACTAGTGTAGTCGGAAGTCTTGTCCGATATAAGAATTGCTTTGAATGCGATGTCACTAACGCCTTTGAAAAGTTGATATGCAGAGTAGATGAAAGCCAAAGAGGTAATCACGATGCTGTAACTGCAATTGTTTGACAATTTTGGTAATTAATAAGTTCTTTAGCTCCAATTTGTTTTACTTCAGTCTTATGGCAATTTCTTTAGTTATGTAAGATTTGAAACTTCTCCAAATACTATTTTCAGGTGCGTGTGACAAGAAACTAATTGTTAATCATAGATCATTTCTTTGCTGAGACTTGAAAGATATGACTTTGACTTTCTAGTTTATAGCTAGTTTTGTTGACCCTGAAAGTCAAAACGATATACGATTGCATGTATATAATTAGTATACTACATTTCATGATTTGTTGCTAGGTAAGTCGGATTATTAAGGAAACGTTATGATAGAAGAATCTTAAATTCTTACCTATTCGCCGTTGTAATTTTTTTTTTGTTTTTTTTTGTGTGAAGAATTTCACAATTTTATATGGAATCAATGATGAGGTAAATCCTAGCAAAATTACGGGGCCTATAGGCTATGAAGCACGGGGATGGCTGTAGGGTCTGGGTACCCGTTCCGGGGACGGAAACGCCGGAGAAACGGCTTGGGGACGTCCCAAATTCCGGGGACGGCGGCAGAGAGAAGATGGGGACGTTTCCATTGATTATGGGGACGTTTCCTATGTATGAATATGATTATGGCCTCCCTCTGTCGTCGTCTGTCCCTCTATCTTCTCAAACAGGTATCAATCAAACTATGTATGAATATGATTATGTGTTGGTGACTGGTACTATCGAGTGTTTTTTACATGTATTGCTAGTTTGTAATAGTTGGAACTTTAGAGTAGAGATGTAAGATGAGTTTTTTGACTTTTTTCTTGCTGATGGAGATGTTTAGCAATGAAGTTAGTTTTGTGAATATGTTTTTGTTTATTTCTCGTGGTTGTGACTTGTGAATATTTGTGATTTGCATTCAAGATGGAACCAAGGTTGACACAGACACAATATGGATTTTAGGATGGTGATGGAAGATAAATAACATTAGTATAAGTATTTAATTTATTAATGTTTTGTCTTCTAGTTATTCTTTATATATTTGGTGTGTCGATGTAGCCACGTAGGTGCTAGACTACTAGACTAGAATGAGTGATTTGGGTATTGCTTTTTATGTAGGGCCCATCTTATCCAAACCCTCTTAGGGGGTGTTGACTTTCTTCTCTGCTACCGCCGCTTGTATTGTCTGCTTTATTGGGTTGTACATTCTTTTAAAAGTAGCCGGACCCCACATATAGGGGGGGAGGGTGTGGATAATAGAGGCCTTTATGTAGTTGTCACCAAGTTGGTAAATACTTACAACTGAACTTGTTGCTTATCGTGTATTGTTTGGTTTGATCCTAATCTTGGGTGTTGTTTGTTTATTCAGACATTTTATGTCTGAATCTGAATACCACGTCTGAATCTGAATTAGTGGTTCAAAAGTATGAATCTGAATTATTTTAGTCTGTTTGTTTTTATAAAGTGTCTGAATAAACAAAAAACAATCCTTTCGCTATAAAACAAACCAAAAGACCCTCCATTCATGATTATTAATAAAAAATCAAGACCAAAATGAGGAGATAAGGATTGAAAAAAAGTAGGTGTAAAGTTTAAGCTTTTCAGATGTAATCAGACATATTCAAATGTCTGAATGAATCAGACCCTATTCAGATGTATTCAGACTTCAGATGCCTGAATAAATAAACAGTCTGAATCTGAAAATGTCTGACCGAATCAGACTTCAGACGTATTCAGATCTGAATGAGCCGAAACAAACACAACCTTAATGGTCTAACTTCTAATATTATATATTTATTTATCTATCTTTTATTTTATGAAAAAGATATTTTTTAATTTATTACTACTAGTATGTGTTTTGACTTTGTATTTATTCAAATCATTCTACTTTCTAATAACAGTTTCAATCACAAAATCATGATTATGTGTAATATTTGTTCGGATTTTAGAATGTTAGGTAATTTTTTTTTGAAAGACAATTTTCACTATGCTAAAATATTATAAAACACATAGACGTTTCCCCACCGTACCCGTTTCTTGAATTTTAGGATGTTGTCGTTTCCCGTACCCGTATCGTCCCCGTACCCTGATGTCGTACCCGTCCCAGTGCTACATAGCCTGTAGGCAAGCAGTCCAGGAAAAGTTTGTGACCGACAGGTCGAGCCCATAACTGGAGCTATGTGTTGTTTGGGGAGGGATAAAATTAGTAGTGTACTTTTCATGTTATTTGTATGTTAAATTCTTAAATTATACTTTTTGGCCCTCCCAATATAGAAGAAATACCTTAATGGCCCTCCCAAAATTTATGTTGTAGTTTCGCCACTGGTCGAACCCATGCCCAAATTTCTTCATCATGGGATCCAATTCGACGCTTTCTACTTTCTAGCTATTTTGTTTTGTTTTCGTGAACATCTTGTGAAGTCACATATTTCATATATTCGTATCTGTAGCTAGTTCATAACTACTAGTCAGGTCCTTTTCTCTTAAAATTACAATACCAAATTGCACGAATGTAGAGCATATATCAAGACTTTTCTATCAATAAGTAGATAAGTAAACTTACACGAATTCTGGATAGTATTGGAAGCTCTGCTTATAGTTGTCTCTCTTATTATTAGACATGGTGATATAGTTGTGTCTCTTATTATTAGACATGGTGGTAGCGAGTGCTAGAGAAGAACCAAAGGAGAAAACCAACGTCATCACTCGTAAGCAGAGACTTATGTAATGAATGGAAGGTCTAGAAGAGCTCCATCTCGTAGAAGCAACTGAAAACGAGAACGGTGATGGTGTAGGGACACCCATAGCCGGAGACAAGTAGGTTGCGCTAGGAGAAACAGCCACCATCGGTTGACGTGGACTCATCCAAATACCACTGCCTTCTTTCATCATGTCAACTCTTTTCCCTTTGAAAGATATCCTTGGTCACAACTTATTCTAATCTTATATCTAATGTCCATTGGGCAGAGTAGACTAATTTGCATAAAAAATGCAGTCAATGAAGTCCCTAATCTTCTATGGTCTTTGCATGAACTATAAATATATGTTTAGGTAGGAATGGATAACACAAATCTCTAGAATAGTAAAAGTAGTAGGTGTCGAAAGAGACATATTTGTAAGTTTGTATACGTTATTCACTAGTTGAGAGTACACAATACCGTAATGACATTATATAATCCATGGATAATTGCTTGATTAGTGTTAAAGCTATCAATCAATCAATCAATCTATATTATAAGAGAAACTTACAGCAATGGACTAAAATAGAAGTGCTTTGCTAGTTATAGCCTACTTTTGAGGTTTTCGAATTTGGAGTTTTGGACATTTTATCATCGTAAGAACGTTTGTATCCGCGGCATCTGCGCATTTCATGTCATCCTCACAAATTTTTTCAAAGTGAAAATATAAGAAAGAGAATATTGTTTCTTATTATATCTATCGGGTGATTGGATCCATGGCTTTGCTGAGTACTCCTGTGTTTTTACGATAACAAAAAAAGAAATTTTTTATATAATAAAACAAAACCTCTAGTGAGAATTTTTCATTTTAAAAAAATTAAATCATACCTTATTTGGTAATATTTTTTTTAAATTGAATTTTTTCCCTGAATTTCGAAAAATAATTAAATCTATTTCTTTCCTAATTTATCTAAAAAAGTTTTAAAAAAACGTTTTTATATCATATGTACAAAAAACCTGAAAATACACATGGGCCTGAGTGCTATTTTTTATAATTTTAGGCCAAAACTGTAAATTTAAAAATAAAAACGGAAGTATCAAAGGTCAATGCCATTGAAAAGTTCTCATCTCATAACCACTAAAAAAAAAAAAAAAAACCCCACATCTTATTCAATCTTTTTCTTCAATTCCAAATCTTATAACTCATCCATGTGATTAATTTAAACACAAAAAACACAATCCTACCCAATTCCCAAAACCCTAAAACAATAAAACCTTCATCGGTAATACACACAACACCACCATTCGCTCCAGTAAATTTAATTGAACCAAAACTATCGACAAATTGTGGGTTTAAATTATCTAAATTCATCTTATGATGATATTGATGTTGTCGATCTGTCTATGATAAGATTATCGAAAGGTATGTTTTTTATGATCGAATTATTTAAGGTCTTTTAATTTTAAACACTATGTTTATTCAATTGTTATGACATAGATATAACATAGACATAAAGTCAAATTATGACATAGATATCAAGAGCAGGTAAACTAATGAAGTCGCAAAATTTTAGTTCTTGATTTCCCGTGATCTCATTAACTATAAAGTCTTTCGAGGTATTTATTTAAGTTGTTTAATATTGATCTTCTTACCTTAAATCTTTGAAGTTGTTTTAGGTGGCTTTGTTCTATGAGACCAAACACCTGTTGAAGCAAAAGGTGTTGGCAGAAGAATGCTTGACATGGTGCACAATATTAACAGTTCTGAATTGGGTTGTAAGGTATTTGCATACAATGGTGAAAAGACGTTGTTTACTGCACGCCTTTTTCACTCGATTATACTCGAGTTCCCTGTATTGTTGGAGAATCTATCATAGACAGGTAGATAGTGTTTGATGTTTACATCTTTTTTGATCCATTTAAGTTTATTTATTTTCACTAATTATCATTTGTTGTCTCTTTAGAACTGTTCGTGGAGGCAGCCCGGGGGACAATGACCCCAAAAGATCAAGGCCTCAACCTGAGTCAAAGTCATACAATGTGAAGATAAGCTTTGCAACTAAGTCCCAATTCGGGCCATCTTCAATGCCGCCAAGAATCTGAATAGTTTAGTGAACTGTAAGGTTGGAAGTGCTCATAAGACGACATGCTGCAAATCAGTAAGTCATACAGTTTAAATTGACTATTAATATACAGTGTTTCTTATTATTAACCATAATAATAGGGTATTAAAGGGTTCTTTTTTTTTTTTTTTTTTTTTTTTTTTTTTTTTTTTTGTCGTTGACGATCCTATATGCAATAAAGTTTCTAATGAATATTCTATAATATAGAGTATGCTTTTAGACTTATGAAATGTGCAAGTAAATTGTGTGCTCTGTGTTTTCAATAGAGCGGTTGTTTGGCATTGAATTATTAAAGATTTTTGAAGGCTTCATTTGTGAATGAAACAATTGATGCACTTTATATATGTAGGATCTAATTAGTCCACAAAAGTTAGTTTGAGTGTTTGATTAAGGGCCCTCTATTTATGTAGACACGTCTATATAAATAAAATCTCTATATTACAACTCTGAAGCCGAATAAAAGCTCGAGCTACTTTTAACAAACATACCGTTTGTGTCATTTTTTTACCTCTCATAAATTGTGAACATACAACATTATAAGATAATACTATCTGATGTAACGGTTTTGTTATAGTTGATAGTTGCTTTCGGTTATTACTATTAAGCACTATGCCATATACCTATTCACACTAATAACATTCATGCTTCGTATTGTTTTTCTTCATTCTTATAGAATTTAAGCACAACGAAAAGTTGAATACGACCAATGGAGTTGTTAAATTGTTGCAAGATAGTGTGGCTTTTTGTAAGTGAAGAGTTTTAGATAAGTTATGGGTATAACTGCAAAAAGTAAACATATCTAATATTTAGAGGTGGCAAAACGGGCGAGTCGGACGGGCACGGGCTAGAACGGGCACGGGCTAAACGGGCACGGGCCAAACGGGCACATGTTATACAAATCGCTTTATAAAAGAGCAAAAAAGACGAAATAAATTTCTTAAACGTAATACTTCATTTATATTTAAAAAATTAAATATATTATGTATATAAGTTTTTCTTTAAAAACGATTATAATGTTCTCCAATTAAGAGAAAATATGTGCCCGTTAGTGCCCATTTAACTTTTCAATGGGCTAAATATGCCCATTTCAAAAAAAATGAGGGGGCTAAATGTGCCCAAGTCTTTTACAAAGTAGCCAAAATTAGCCAATTCTTTTTATTTTGGGCGCAAATTGCCACCTCTACTAATATATAAAGGATTTTTTTTTTACATCTGTTTCAAAAAGAACGACTTAGAACAAAATTCAAATAAAGAATGAGTACTCTAGCACTTTTTTTAAACCATAGATTGCATGAATAAATATATTTTATCCTTATAGTTATGTGCTTTCACTGAGAGTTGTGCTACTACCCATATCAAGTTCTTCCTGACACTTATGAGTGGACTGAATTGGGTTATATTGGGCTGTATTTTAGCTCAAATGGTTCCAAAGTAATTAACTAAAAGGGAACGGGTCAACCATGGTGACACAAGTAAATTTTAAAGCATACAACCTCCTTGCAATGGCCTTTTTTTTTCTTTTTTTTCTTTTAATAGAATATCCTTTTTTATATAGTGTGCAAATCTATATTTACATCATATTATGATGAAATATTCTTTTTTACTGTATTATGTTGCAACTCACGATGTTTATGGGTCAGCTTTGACTTTTTCGTACTTAACTGTTAATTTTGTTTGGTGTAATATGTTGTCATGTGCTAGTTTATGTGCTGGAATTTGTCAGACATTGTTTTAGTTTGCATTAGGCCAGTAGGAGTCATGGATGGGCTAAACTGTGAAATGATTGTAGGGTTCTAACATCATGTAGGGTAGGTGATGCTGGAAGTTTATGATGCACAATGTGGTGATGTAGTTAGAATATTCTCTTAGTATCATAAACGTCTTTGTGAATACGTTAAGCAAGTAAGGGATGCTCAGAGACTTGAGAACGGAAGTGGTCGCCAGTTTCGAGACGAGCAAGGAAAGAAATATCAGTAAGGCGTGCGAGTCACTTGCGGTTCTGATGGTTGAAAAGAATAAACTGTTTCCTGCATATGATGGAAGTGGTATCTTTATGAACCCACAGTTTTCTAAATAATTGATGTCAATGGGGATATACCTGATGAATTCCGAGATGTGATTATTGATTCTCTCAAAAGTCCCCCTCAGTTGCTTGTGGCAGTAGCTATTTACACTCAAAAGTTGAAATCCTTGATTGCAAAAGAAATTGAGAATATTGATGTTACAGCTGATGCCGAAACATTAAAGGTAAAACTGAAAATATGTTATTAGCTATTTAGTAATCAATTCAAATATCTTGCTGTTTGTACTCTGTAATAATTTACTAATAGTGTTTGGTTCTAATTTTCATACGAGAATAATAAATTAATGGATGCCTCTCCTGATCTAGGCTCCCTATTACAGCTTAAACTTTATGGTAATGGTAATATGGGGCACAACGCTTCAAAAGGGACTCGATACCATCTTTTTGAAAGACAGTTACACGCCTGTCTACTAAATAGCCTCAGATTATGCATTCTTTAGCTTCTATTATGTATGTGTATAAGATTATTCTATTCCATCTTAATTTTTTTTCTTCTTATATGTTGATAGATCTCATAGCCATTGGCAATTTATGATACTTTTTGCTATGTGTCATGTTTAAAGATCAACTCAACAAAGTTGCAGAGGCTAGAAATTTGTACATATACTTTGACATGAAGAAGGTTTAGTTGAATCTGCAAATTTGGTACACTGTTCGGAATTTGCATCAAGTTTTTTACTAAATTTAGCATGAGCTTATTGAAAGATTTAATTTGTTCATTGTAACCAATTTGAAAGTGGTAAATGTATTGTTTCTTGATTTTCCTTATGGCATTAGATTGACGAGTTCCTAAATCTTTTTTTTTTTTTTTTTTTTTTTTTTTTTTTGAACTACGAGTAACCATATCACAATATATAATATATCTCACATATAGGATATTTGGTGGATATTTTCCCCCGTTATGTATTAAGTAAATCCCACGTTGAGTAAAACATTCCTTACTACTGAGTTTGTAATGGAAGTCGCCCGATTAAGTTTCACATGATAAAAAAATGACAATGATATGATATGCCTATAGTTAAGACACCTTTTATCTCATTAGAAATTGAGTTGAATTTACGTTGATTATGAATTAATTCGAAAAGAAAACAAAAATTAAATTAATTGTTTTTTAATAAATAAAAATACATTATTCAAAAATTTAGAAAAAACCCCGCACGTGCGCGGGCATTATAACTACGAGTAGTATATATATATTCAAATTCGAAAACCCAAAAATTTACCAGTGAGTATTTTGGTAACTAGGCCATAATTTTGTAGTCTCGGCCCACTATTGTAGCTCATTGTAGAGTATATTGTAGCCCAAGTGCCTTGCCAAATAAAGAAAATGAAAAAAAATGTAACAAACATAATACCTGCGAACCATAACCTTGAAAACATACTAAGTTGTCTTCAAAAGCCCAAACCCAACGGCGAAGGAAACCGACCTTCGAGAAAAGTGGAGACCGCCATATCTTCTTGGTTGTTTGAGAATTATCCAGAGAAAAATGAAGATAAGACCTGACATAATCTAAAGACGGTGTGAGCTAAAACGGGCCGTTAATGGGCCATTTACACGGGCCAAAAATATGTCGAATGGCCGGTGGATTATTATATGAATAACCGACGATGAGAAATGATTTATAGTAGTAATAAAAAGAATTCACTTTTACATATAAAAAAAAACTATATCCACTTCATATGACATCATGAATTCTTTTTCCATACATTCACAGGATTTTTTATTACTATTTTTTGTTAAAAAGTATAATAAATCTAATTGTAATTGTTATGAAAAAAAAAAAAAAAAAATCAAAGTATTAAAGTTTTAATAAGGGTGATCAGAAAACCGAAAATCTGAATCAAAACCGAAAAAACCGTTAAAAACTAGACCGGAAACCCACTTTAATTGAAAAAACGATGCTGGTGGTTTTGACTTTTGAAAAAGCCGACTGTGTAGGCCGGTTTTTAGTTTCATATGAAAAATCGGATCGCAAAAATCGTCTTGCCTCACCTTTTATCTATCTTTAAAATTTTATAAAATATATTGTCTATGCAACTATCTGAAACTTACTTGCTTGAATATAAGATTTGTATATTGTATTTTTCTTGGTTTCCAACTTTTTTATATATCATATGAGAAGTCAAATAGTTAACAACTTTTACAAAAGTTAGAAAAAGTTTTGGATTTTGACTCCTGATACTTGATGCGCGTGATGTGTCATTGCGGTTTAGCAGTATTAATGCATACTCAAGTTTTAAATTTGTATTTAGCCGACTTATCAATAACACACACACTTAACGAGCAGTGTACCCGGTCAGTATGAATATAATGGTAAGTAGAGTGTCGATCACTAAGAGTGGAACGTATTATCTAGTTATTCTAATCAGTATTTTAATATTCTAAGTTAGATATACAACCTAATATAACGCAAGGGGGTTCAGCCTGAGAGACTGGCACGTTTTGGTTGCAATTAAATAATAAGCTAAACTAATGAGCACGAATCAGCGATAGGCACGCACGTACACAGATAAATACTCGAGACAATAAGAAGACCTGTCCTGATGATTAAGTAGATTGTCACTTGTTTTATTGATAGTTTTATATGAAGTGTATGTAATTAACCCTTTCTCGTTGGCCCTAATCTTATCGGCGAGAAATCCCTTAATGATTACTTATGTCTAAAAGTTATTCCTAAGTGATCAATTTAGTAACAACCGTGGGAGCCACATTCTCTTCCGTAGTCAAATGCGCAGGCCACTAATAAACACAGAGGTTATCAATGCACTAATAAGTAGTAACCAAAGACATCAACATATAAACTTTAATTGATGGGAAAGCAGTTTTATGGGAGTGCAATCTTTCTCCTCACATTACACAAGCCACCAATCCTGATGAATTAAAGTTTACTAACACAATAAAACAAAACTACTTAATGAATTAAATACATGCAGGACCTTCTTACAGCTCTTGTATCTCCGTTCGGGTGTGTCTTGTGCTGCCTAATCGTCTGAATTCGGCCTTAGGGTTTCTGTACTTCGGTCTTCTAAAACTGTCGAACTCTCGAAATTCGTCTGGTCTTGGGGTATTTATAGTTTCTGTCTGAGGGTAAGATGCGGCGCATCTAATAAGTAGATGCGGCGCATTGACTTAACTTCGCGTGGGGTCCAAGATTAATATATTCAGGAATATTCGTACACCGCCAGAAGATGCGGCGTAACTCCATTCTCAGATGCGGCGCATGTCCTTGCTGTCTTGGATCGTATCTTGTGAAATCTTGATAGTGATGCGCCGTATGTAATAAGCAAGATGCGGCGCATCTGGAGCAGAATGTCTTGATCTTGTACATTTCAGTAGACTCTTAACTTCTTGCTTGTTTTGCTCCATAATTAGTCCAAAATCGCCAAGTTTCACCAAATGCTTGTTTTTAACTGAGAATTACAAAAGTAAACGATTAAGTATCAATTCTCACAGATAATATAATAAAACAAGTCAAATAAATAGGATAAATGACGGTAATAAAATGTACTTATTTGAGTTCATCAATACTTCTATTAGTCTCTATTTGAATTATGTTAGTTAAAATTATCTTTACACTATATTAAAAACTTACTAGCTATTGTTAGCACGTATTAGTC
>CP139507.1:168718196-168844377 GCA_021014915.2 Artemisia tridentata subsp. tridentata | reverse complement strand
AGTTTAATTTTTTTTAATTTATGTTTTAACGGGTTCAAAACAAAAACCCCTGGGTCCAAATTCAAAATCTTTTCCCAACAAGGTTTTATACTAAATTGTTAGTGTTTGTGGAAAATTTGTATACCTTAATTATACCATTAATTAAATTTTTTAAAACCAAATGGTATGTTGAACTATTAGGAGGTTATGGGAAAACACAGATTGGAAGAGAAAGAGCCCTTTTCTCTTTCTCTAGCGATGAAGAATCTGGTGATGCTGACACAAAAGGTGTGAATTTATTGTTGAATGTAAAGCTGTGTGAATTTTTAATTTATTCAAGTTTATGCTTTAACGGGTTCAAAGGCAAAAATCCAAACAACAACAACAACAACAAACCCAATCCCCCGGGGCGGGTATGGGGAGTGGGCTGTAGACAGACCCTACCCCTACCCCAAGGTAAACCCGGTAGTAGAGAGGCTGCTTCCAAAGAGACCTCCGGCACTAGCAGGTCCAAATTCAAAATCATTTCCAACAAGGTATACAAAGTTGTTATGTGTTTGTGGCAAAAGTTGTATACCTTAATTATACATTAATTAAATTTTTTGAAACACAATGGTATGTTAAAACTATTGGGAGGTATGGGAAAACACAGATTGGAAGAGACATAAGCCCTTTTATTTCTCTAGCGATGAAGAATCTGGTGATGCTGACACAAAAGGGGTAATAATGGTCCATTTAAAAATGTGTTGTTTCGCTACCTTTATCACTTTTCTCAAGACTTAATCCATTATATATACTCTTCAACTTGTAGGTATAAAATAAATTTATCGGGAAATATTGTTTTGGGGACTGCCGTTATAATTAAGAAGATGTACCAACCGATGGCCGATGAAGAAGACTCTCGTACATAAATGGTTTTTGAAATTATGTAAAGGTGGTGATCATCTCGACTATTATGAACTAGAGGATAATTATTTTTAATATGGAAACGTAGTGCAGTTATGAGTAAGAAGATGTACGTTGTATCAACCGATGGCCGTGAAGAAGACTTCTCGTACATTAAATGTTGGGCCGTGAAGAAGACTTCTCGTACATTAAATGTTGTGTTGAGAATTATGTAAAGGTGGTGATCATCTCGACTATTATGAACTAGAGGATAATTAGTTTAATATGGTATGTAGTAGCAGTTACGAGTAAGAAGATGTTGTATCAACCGATGGCCGTGAAGAAGACTTCTCGTACATTAAATGTGTTGATAATTATGTAAAGGTGGTGATCATCTCGACTATTATGAACTAGAGGATAATTACTTTAATATGGTACGTAGTAGCAGTTCTGATATTTAATTTGGATAAATGTAATTATTAATGGTGCAGTAACTGGTAACTAGTGTAGTTTAACTCTGTATCTATTTTATAACTGTAATGATAGTATTTTGGTTTGTTAAATGGTAGCAATTTGTGTTCTTGATGTGATGATTGCACAGTTAGATTTTATGGTAGCAGTTTCTGTTGTTGATTTGATGATTGCACATATTTATTTAATGGTAGCACTTTGTGTTCTTCATTTTTCATGTTGGTTTATGATTTAATGGTAGCAGTTTGTGTTAAATGGTGTCAAGTTGTGTTCATGATTTTGGTGTAATTGTGTAAATTTGAGTTCTTGATTTGATATGCAGTTTGTGTTCATGATCTTTGTTCTAGATCTTGCTTCATGATTTGCGATTAAGATAATGATATATAACATTTGGAGCCAAAATTTTGATAATGGTAGCAGTTTGTGTTCTTCATTTTTCATGTTGGTTTATGATTTAATGGTAGCAGTTTGTGTTAATTTGTCAAGTTGTGTTCATGATTTTGGTGTAATTGTGTAAATTAAATTTGAGTTCTTGATTTGATATGCAGTTTGTGTTCATGATCTTTGTTCTAGATCTTGGTTCATGATTTGCGATTAAGATAATGATATATAACATTTGGAGCCAAAATTTTGATTTTTTTCAAGTTTATGCTTTACTAAACAGGTTCAAATTTAAGGCAAATTTTTAAAATAATTCAATTGTTATTTTGAAATTAGAATTTGGAGCCAAAATTTTGATCCAAAATTTTGAAATCGCCTAATTAATTAGAAGCGGGTACCAAGAATAAGGTACGATTCATCTTCTTCCTATACCCTCTTTTCTCTCCTAAAAAAAAAAAAAAAAAAAAAAAAAAAACTGCAAAGAAAACACAATAATCAATTCTTATATCACCATTACTCTCAAAGCCAGAATCATTTTCTTGTACCCATTGTTACTCAAGAGTCATGGGAATTCAACCCATTGTTGATAATCATCTTTTGCTTCCTGCTGATAATGAACATGATGATAACAACATAGACTATGAATCCAAAAAGTATTCTGATGAGGAAGATCTAGATGCGCCTGGAACCAACCAATCAGATCGGATACTAGCTAAGAGAGGCATGACCAGGCTATTTAAGTTTCACATGAAATATGGCAACCCTGGTGGAATAAAGCTCAAGGTAACCTTCGATACATTGAATAGGGTATCAGGGTTACACAGAGCACTGTTTACGAGTTTTTTAGGAGATCTGGTTCGTGAGCACATAGGTTTGAAGAATCTTTCCTGGAGGAATGTGAATAAAGAAGCAAGAGATAAACTATGGACTGACATCACTGTACATATATACTACTGTATTTTTTAACCCAGTACTACATAATTTTATCTATGCAGTTACATTATGTGCAACTAATTAACAACATTGTGTTAATCTTTGCAGCGATATTTTGATGTTGACGTGACATTCAGAAAATTGGTAATGACTCGTCTTGGTAAACTGCTAAGGACTTTCAGAACGAAGCTCAGAGAAGAATACATTTTGCCCCACCTAAATACACCTTCCAAACTGAATGAAGTCCCGGCCAAGTATAGTCAATTTGTGAAATCAGAAGACTGGGTCGAGTTTGTAAACAACACGACCACCGATGAATACAAGGTTTTAATTAGTCATCTTTATTTAAGTCTATATGTCATTTCATAATTTTCAGTTTGCAGCATTACCACATGTAAACGCCTTATGATTTTGTGTTTTTAGAAGATAGCTGATAAAGCTAAAATGTCGCGTTCCAAAAATATTTATCAGCATAAAATGGGACGAGGTGGATATGTTTATTTGAAAGAGAAAATGGTAAGATCACATGTGTATGCACCTTCATATTTTCGTTTATCTTGTTTTAACTTTACATGTGTATGCATTTGATGTTTATTAGATCGAAAATAAAGAGATTGAAGCAGATGAAGAACCCCCGCGTGGTATAATGTGGTTGAAAGGAAGGGTAAACAACGATGGCGAATTTCCAGATGACGAGATCACATCAGTGGGAGATACACTTGTAAGTTTGACTGCAAATTCTATTATTATGCTTATATACCAGCAGGATTAAATGTGTACTAGCAGTAGTAAATTGTGTACTAGCAGTGGTAAACACTAGCCATATTTGTAATTGAAGTTCATGAGCATCACTAACTCCATCTGAGCAGCATTGACACAAATAAGAGCATCAGTTACTCTAACAGCATCCAGAAGACTTTTAATCCCAACATTTCCTATATTTTTTTTTGGCAGAAAGAATCTGATGACCAGATCAAGAAATTGTCCAATGAGATTACAGAAACAAAAAGAATACTTACTCAACTGATGGCACAGTTGAGTCAACAAGGGGTGCAGTTAAATTTGTCATCTCAATTGCCAGTAGCCTCAAATGCAAGCCAACAAGGGTCTACAGATTCCCAATCGCAAGGAAATGTGTCTCCAACACAAGGAGTACCAACAGTATGTATTTCAACATGTTTCTTGTTATTCTTTTGTTTATATAATGTAACGTGTTTTATATATACATATAGGAACCTGCTAAAACTGTCGGACCTGAGAAAAAGCCTAAGTCACGACAAAACGGGCCTCCAGATTCCCAATCAGAACAAAATGTGTCTCCAACACAAGCACTGCCAACAGTATGTACATGCAAAAATTCTTTTTTTAAGCCATTTAACTGCAAACTGTGGCACTTAAAGAAATCAAATATCGTTGCTTTGGGTACATACATGTGTTTTTTCAACGTACATATATATAATTCTTGATATATAATTCAATGTTTGATACAAGCGTCTTTTGTTACTACAGGTTACACTGCCAACTACAATGCAAAAGAAAAGTGACAACAACTGTGGACCAACAGCACCATCGAAGCGCAAAAGTAATGTCTCTATTGAAGCCCTAAAGCAAGCTATGCCGGCGAAGAGTCAAAAGTCTTTAAATTATGGTACTTGAGAATTTGATTATGTACGACATTACAATTGTATATTCTGTTCAGTTATATACATTCGAGTTTTATTCAATTTCAAATTTCTTTTTGTTTATGATTCTGTTTTATATATATATAATATACTCATTCCAGCAGCACTAGCATAGTACTAGCAGTAGCAACTTTGCTCCAACAGTACTAACTTAAAAATACCAGTAATAACCCTGTGACTAAAAGATGCAGTCATGTATTATGGTCACGCTTATCAACATTATTGGTCACTCTTTGTTTAATTCGATGTGTGACTAAATATTACAAAAGGCCCACACAAACATAAAATTCAAGTGGCCATTGGATGATCAATAGTCACACAAAATACAAATTTCTTCACTTTAAACAGCATATGGTCACACTTATTAACACTTTTGGCCACTTTATGCTTAAGTGTATGTGACTAAATACCCAAAACAAACATGCTTTGTGTGACTGAATATTACAAAAGGCCACACAAACTAAATATTCATGTGACCATTGGATGATCAATAGTCACACAAAATACACATTTCTTCACTTAAAACAGCATATGGTCACACTTATTAACACTTTTGGCCACTTTATGCTTAATTGTATGTGACTAAATACCCAAAACAAACATGCTTTGTGTGACTAAATATTACAAAAGGCCACACAAGCTAAATATTCATGTGACCATTGGATGATCAATAGTCACACAAAATACACATTTCTTCACTTAAAACAGCATATGGTCACACTTTTGGCCACTTTATGCTTAATTGAATGTGACTAAATACCCGAAACAAACATGCTTTGTGTGACTAAATATTACAAAAGGCCACACAAACTAAGAATTCATGTGACCATTGGATGATCAATAGTCACACAAAATACACATTTCTTCACTTAAAACAGCATATGGTCACACTTATTAACACTTTTGGCCACTTTATGCTTAATTGTATGTGACTAAATACCCAAAACAAACATGCTTTGTGTGACTAAATATTACAAAAGGCCACACAAACTAAGAATTCATGTGACCATTGGATGATCAATAGTCACACAAAATACACATTTCTTCACTTAAAATAGCATATGGTCACACTTATTAACACTTTTGGCCACTTTATGCTTAATTGTATGTGACTAAATACCCAAAACAAACATGCTTTATGTGACTAAATATTACAAAAGGCCACACAAACTAAGAATTCATGTGACCATTGGATGATCAATAGTCACACAAAATACACATTTCTTCACTTAAAACAGCATATGGTCACACTTATTAACACTTTTGGCCACTTTATGCTTAAGTGTATGTGACTAAATACCCAAAACAAACATGCTTTGTGTGACTGAATATTACAAAAGGCCACACAAACTAAATATTCGTGTGACCATTGGATGATCAATAGTCACACAAAATACACATTTCTTCACTTAAAACAGCATATGGTCACACTTATTAACACTTTTGGCCACTTTATGCTTAATTGTATGTGACTAAATACCCAAAACAAACATGCTTTGTGTGACTAAATATTACAAAAGGCCACACAAGCTAAATATTCATGTGACCATTGGATGATCAATAGTCACACAAAATACACATTTCTTCACTTAAAACAGCATATGGTCACACTTATTAACACTTTTGGCCACTTTATGCTTAATTGTATGTGACTAAATACCCAAAACAAACATGCTTTGTGTGACTAAATATTACAAAAGGCCACACAAACTAAGAATTCATGTGACCATTGGATGATCAATAGTCACACAAAATACACATTTCTTCACTTAAAACAGCATATGGTCACACTTATTAACACTTTTGGCCACTTTATGCTTAATTGTATGTGACTAAATACCCAAAATAAACATGCTTTGTGTGACTAAATATTACAAAAGGCCACACAAACTAAGAATTCATGTGACCATTGGATGATCAATAGTCACACAAAATACACATTTCTTCACTTAAAAAAGCATATGGTCACACTTATTAACACTTTTGGCCACTTTATGCTTAAGTGTATGTGACTAAATACCCAAAACAAACATGCTTTGTGTGACTGAATATTACAAAAGGCCACACAAACTAAATATTCATGTGACCATTGGATGATCAATAGTCACACAAAATACACATTTCTTCACTTAAAACAGCATATGGTCACACTTATTAACACTTTTGGCCACTTTATGCTTAATTGTATGTGACTAAATACCCAAAACAAACATGCTTTGTGTGACTAAATATTACAAAAGGCCGCACAAGCTAAATATTCATGTGACCATTGGATGATCAATAGTCACACAAAATACACATTTCTTCACTTAAAACAGCATATGGTCACACTTATTAACACTTTTGGCCACTTTATGCTTAATTGTATGTGACTATATACCGAAAACAAACATGCTTAGTGTGACTAAATATTACAAAAGGCCACAAAAACTAAGAATTCATGTGACCATTGGATGATCAATAGTCACAAAAAATACACATTTCTTCACTTAAAACAGCATATGGTCACACTTATTAACACTTTTGGCCACTTTATGCTTAATTGTATGTGACTAAATACCCAAAGAAAACATGCTTTGTGTGACTAAATATTACAAAAGGCCACACAAACTAAGAATTCATGTGACCATTGGATGATCAATAGTACACATTTCTTCACTTTAAACAGCATATGGTCACACTTATTAACACTTTTGGCCACTGTTTTTTAAATTGTATGTGACTAACTCGAAAAAAACAACACACGATGTGTGACTAAATCATCACAAACGTCACATTTATTATATTTTCGTGTGGCCATAGGATGGGAAATAGTCACACATACTGATGAATCCAACAAAACTTGTGCCTAATTAGTCACACATATTCGGGTTTTGGTCACTCTTTTTCGATGAAAACGGCCACAAACTAAACAATGTGACCATATGATACCTACGGTGGCGCGACTTTTTGTCACACACACCCAAAAAAACGTGTGTGACTATATGCATATAGTCACGCATTTCCAGTGTGACGATAGGCAATATCTGTACCAGTGGGTGAAAATGTTGAAGAGTTTGTGGTTAAAGGTAGATCAGGAAATGAGGTGGTGCTTGAAAGTGTTGAGAAAGTATTAAAGGGTGATTTTGTTGCTTGTGCAGGGTATCCTGCTGCTAGTGCAAATTTTTCTGCTGCTGAGACAGAAAAAGGTTCTACTGCTGGAGATAAAGAACCTACTGCTAAGATGGATGATGAGATAAGCTTAGCAGGAGCTTTAACACTGTTGGGACTAACACAAACTCAATCATCTAAACCACAACCAACACATGAGCAACAACCACAACCTCATCCTACTGCTCAACAATCATAACAACAACCAAGTCCACCACCTGCAACAACACCTGCAACTACTAAAGTGTCTCCAACACCTACAAATCCAAGACAACCAGTCAAAGAAGTGGTTATTAGAGAACCTGAACCTGTACCAAAACCTGCACAACCAACTATTTCATCTAAAGACAAAGCCAAAGGAATTCTGATTGAAGAACCCAATCAGAAGTTCAAATTTCAATCACCAATTGAACAAGAACAACAAAGTGAAGCAGATGAAGAAGTTACCAGAAGGCTACAAGCAAAGATTGATGCAGAAGAAGATGCAAAGAGAAAGCAAGAACAAGCTGATTGGGAAACAGTTGTGAAGGCTCAAGAAGAAGAAAGAGCAAGCTACACTCCTGAAGAGAGACAATGTGCTATAGATGATCTATTGGGTGAGTTTAGAAAGAAATAGAGCCAGAAAAGAGATTATAAGAAGAAGAAGCCTACAAAAGCTGAACAAATAAGGTATATGAAGAGTTATCTGACGAATCAAGCCTACTGGAAGAATAACCTTTTCCAAAGGATGACTCATGCAGCTATTGAAAAGGCATATTTTGAAGCTCATGCAATGATAAATAGACCTATTGATCCAGAATTCATGATTGATACAGGACTCAGTAAGAGTGAAAAAGAAAAGTCTGTGAAAGAAAAAAAGAAGAAAGCAGAAAAGGTTGATGAAGTTAAAGAAAAGGTGGATAGTGAAAAGACAGTAGAAGCTGAGAAAGAAGATAAGAAACATGAGGAAAAGGATGAAAAGGCTAAGTCTGATATTGGTGTAAAGAGGTCTGGCAAAATATTAAAAATGCAGGCCAGGAAGAAGAAGAGATCTAAACCAGTAGTAATGAGTGATTCAGAGAGCAGATCTATAGTGGAGAAGGAACCAAGTGCTGATGAGCATGAATCTGAAGAAGTAACTGCAGAAGATATGAAAAGGGTAATGGATTTTACAGTTATTTCTAAGCATCAAGAGACTGAGATCACAAATGCAACCCCTTCGAAAGTAAAGCATCCTATCATCTCTTATGAGTTTGGCATCAGGGATGGAAGTGAAGCCTTCTGGGAGTTCAAGAGAACTAATGGTTCCTACCACAAGTATACAAGGTTTTCACAGATGTTGTACTGGATGGACAGGGATGATATAGTTTCTCTTTGGAAGTTGTACAAGGAAAAATATGGAGATGTGAGACCAGAGGAGATTCACGAAAGGGTGATCTATTACTACTTGATAATAATGTTTGAACCACATGACAGTGATATAGAATGGAGAACATTGATTAATAAAAAAGTTCACAGATGGTATTTGTATCAGTCATGTGGAGTTCATGCTTTGTTTGGACAAGGATTGTCTATTTATATGCTGACTGATAGGGATTATCCTTCATTAAATTGGCAACCAGAAATTCTTACGCAGATGTTACAACCTGGTAAGTTAGAGTTGCAGAAGGAGTTTTTCACAGATGATCAGGCATATAAGTTGATAACAAAGTATGACAAGATCTTAAACCCAAAGAAGAAGTAAGTTTTTGGAAGCATCCTCCTGGTGTTGTTCTATGCTTATAAGAAACTTGATGATTTTGGGATAAAATATCAAGTTTAGCGGAGGATTGTTGGGTTTTAGGATGCTGCTGCTCAGTGATCATCATACTGCTCTAGATTGTAAGTGGAAAAATGTCCCAAGTGTTATTCTACTGCTAGCCAAGTTTATTCTGCAGCTAGTATATTTCGTTCTACTGCTGGGTTACTGAACTGATTAAGGAAATGTGTCAAGTATGGTTCTACTGATAGCGATAGAAGATTCTGCTGCTGGAGACTTTATTCTGCTGCTTATCAGATAAGCGTGTAAAGTTTGTTAGATAATTATGGTAATGATACGAATAGATATTATCTTGTATAGGAAGTCTTTGTAACCGACTAGGACTCCTTAGTCTATAAAAGGAGGATCTAGGGATAGAGGTAGAGTACGTACTGTTTTGTAAGTCGAATCACTTCAAGGTTTTTGTATCCCTGTTACTTTTGAGTAACCGTATTAATATATTGAAGTGTTTATTGAGAATTCGTTTTTGTTCATTAATAATTCTTATTAAGATTAAATACTAGATTCCGCATAGTATTCAATAGTTATGCTCAAGAACAGTTTCTATACCTGTTGTCTTGGATTTATATCTAAGATGATAAATAAGATCGTTAGCTCAACTGGGATCAACAAAACTGAAAAAGATAGAGAAAGGGTAATGGCTCTCACAGTTCTCTCAAAAAAAAAAGAAGAAAGAACCTGAGACTACTAATGTAGTTCCTTTAGCATCAAAGCATCCAATCATCTCATATTCATACAAGATCAGGGGTGGAAGTGAAGCCTACTGGGAGTTTAGAAGAACAAATGGTACGTGTTATGGATTTGTTAGCTTTTCACAAATGTTGCATTTCATGGACAGAGATGATGTGGTTACCCTCTGGAGGTTATACAAGGAGAAGTGTGGTGATACAAGGCCAGAGGAGGTATATGAAAGGGTGATCTACTATTATCCAATCGATCCAAACAAGCAAAGACGTAAGTATTCAAAATTATTCAACATAAATCATAGTTAAGTTCAACCGTTGGTGCATCTAAAAAATTAAAATGAACAATCCATGGTGTCATAGTTAAGCTCATAAGTTACAACTTCCATATAATTCGCTACAAATCATCCAAATGAACCAAGTGCGGGTGACCTGAGGGCCCCGGTTGTGTCTGAGTGTGGTTGTTAGGAGCGTTGACATTATTTGACGACCCCAGTTGTGACTGGCTGTCGTTGTTAGGAATGTTGCTTTGAGGAGTAGATGATTCACAATTCCATATAAAAGGACTGTTTGACTCAGCAGTTGGGTCTGTCCGTTGGACAGTTTCACGACTGCTGTGTACTTCCTGACCTTGTTGTTCAACTGACTCCTCGTGAGTAGGGGTGCATGATTCTCTCTATCTTTTACGTTTCTGAGATGTAATGTCAGTTTAAAATAAAATAATATTATACTAGAAAGTAAATAACAAAAGTGTTTGTGGAAAACTAGAAGGGGGGTTGAATAGTTTTACGTCTTTTTAAATTTTATTTTGAAAACTTTTGTTTACTTTTAAAAACTTCGATTCGATCTTATGTGACTTCAACTCTTAAACAATATGAACAAATATAGACAAATATAAATAAGTAATGCAAGTAAAGTAAAGTAAATGAAATGAAAGATAGGGATGGAAAGATCAAACCACAACACAAGGATTTATAGTGGTTCGGCTACAAGGACACCTTCCTTGCCCTACTCCACTCCCCGAGTCACTTACTCGAGAGTTCTCTTCACTATGTCAACAAACTCCCTTATGGCGGAGAAAACCTTACACAACTTTAGCTTACACCGGCTTAACGACACAAAGCTAGATGTCGGGTTCTAATCGTAGCTAGAACCAATCTCACATCTTATACACGACTTCTTCACGACTTATTCACGACTACTTCACGACGGCTTCACAACTTCTTCACTACGACTTCACACCTTCTACACGATGGCTTCACAACTTCTAGACTAAGGCTTCACAACTTCTACACTACTTCTTTACAACACAACTACTTACTTACACTTTGATCTACTAACAACAACTACACAAACACTTTACACAACTATACAAATATATGAATTGAACTACAACACTTCTTCATAGATGTTGAAGAAGTATTCTTCTTTTGCACTTGGATGATGGAAGATTGGATCACTTGGAAACCATTGCTTAAGAGAATATGATCAAAGGATTTTAGAAAGATAGAAGAAGAGATTTAGAACAGAAAGTTTGAGGTGCAAAAGGTGAGAAAAAGTCCAGGGGAAAACCAGTATTTATAGGCAAAAACTGGACAGCTGGAGGAGCGGGGCGGTCCCCTTAAAATTAAGGGGGCCGCCTTGTATAATTAGGGGGCCGCCCCTCAAGACCGTTGCCCAGTTTTGTCTTTTTGTGGGAAAGGTTTTTCTGGAACATTTTTGCCATTTTTGGTTGAAAATTTGAATTCATAAATTTATAATAGATTAAACCTTTTTATTTATTACCAAAAATGTTTTTCTAAACGATATAAAATTCTTTTGACATTTTATAAAAAATCTAGTGATTAAGAAAATGTTCCTTTGATCATATAATGCATTAAGCATTTGTTTATTCATACATTAAGTGATTGAGTTGTTAAAATAGATGTTTACAACTAAATACTTGTTTACGTCATAATTTTCCGTTTAATGATTTTACATTTTGTGATTATCAAAACGTAGAGATATCGAAAAATATTAATAACGTGTTTAGGCATTATTTATATCAACAATCTCCCCCTTTTGGATGATTACAAAACCTAAACTCATTAAATTGAAAGATTAGTTTTTAGACAAGTATTTAGTGAGTTTATATCTATTTCTCCCCCTTTTTGTAGAATCAAAAAGGTTATGCCGACAAGTTTTAGAAATGAACTTTGTCGGGACGAGAACTCCCCCTTGATGTGTGCTCCCCCTTGTTTGAGAGCATAATGGAAACGAGATATGGAATACTTGCAAAAAAATATTAGAAGCACAAGCATTTATATAGCAAAGATAAGTAAGTATATAAAAGAAAAACATCCATTAATCAAGGTGTTGTGTATAAATACACAACCAAATAGAGTACATCATGAAAGAAACATACAACATTTAACAAAGAGTGCAACTAATGATACTACATAATCATCCCAAGAGTACATGATCCTCATAGAGCTTGCAACCAAAAAGAGTGGAAAACATTATTGGTGTTGAAACATTTTTTCTAGTTTGAATAGAATGGAGGAGGTGGTGGTGAAATGGGTGATGATGGTGGAGGTGGGTTGGTTAACATATGCTCAATGCATGAGAACATGTATTGCATCTCATCCCAAAGACCAAAGATGATGGTTCGGTTATGAATGCAACAAAGGCAAGTGTCTCCATGAGCTTCAAGGAGACTCCAAGGAATGGGATTAACAAAGAGAGGTGGTGGAAGTGGTGAGGATGAAAAGTGAGCATCAAGAGGTGTGATAGGTGAGATGGAGGTGGCAAGCTCGGTGGATGGAGGTTCTTGAGTGAGATGTGGTGGTGATGTTGTTTGTGGTGATGTTATTTGTGGTGAGGAGAGGTGTTTGTTGATGTAGTCATTGATGGATGAGGTTGAAGGTAAGGAAGAAGAGGAGGTACCATTGGTGGAAGGTGTTTTTGATGGTGCATTAGGTGCATTTGGAGATGAGCATTTAGGTGGTGGTGATGGAGTGGTGTTGTCTTCCTTAGTGAGATCAATGAAAAGTTGTTTGGGTGGTATGATGACCATTTTGTGTTTCTTAGAGAACTTGGAAATGGAGGATTTTGGTGATAGCATGGTGTTTTGGGTTGGTGTTTGAAGGAGATGAGGATTGATGAAATGAGGGTTTATCATTTGGAGGGAATTTATAGTATGAAAGTGAGGTT
Source organism: Artemisia tridentata subsp. tridentata (assembly GCA_021014915.2). Lineage (NCBI taxonomy): Eukaryota > Viridiplantae > Streptophyta > Magnoliopsida > Asterales > Asteraceae > Artemisia > Artemisia tridentata. The sequence goes on along the minus strand of CP139507.1, from coordinate 168,831,223 downwards.
GGTTTGGGTAAGGTTTTGAGGTTTAGTAGTAATATTCCAAACTCAGTTGGGTTATTAAGAGAAAGGGTAGCTGAGACTAGAGAAAAGGGGTCACAAGATGCAAAACAAAATAGTGAAATTTACTGTCCAGATGGCCGGTCCCCTTAATTGTACGCCGGCCCCCTTAAAATTAAGGGGACCACCTAGCAAAATTAAGGGGGCCGCCCATCTGGTATTTCTCAGACGACCAAAATTGAAATTTTTTCAAAAAGGGTCAATTTTTGGGTTGTGTTTGCAGCAAGCTCTATTTGAACCATGTACATTAGGAATGATTTAATAGTAACGGTAAGATATTAAGAGATAATGTATATATGTAAACTAGTAAAATCATATTATAAGCATATCATAGGCATATTTTATTAAATAAACTAGTTACTTAGTTCTAACATGAAAGAGGTTAAACATCTAGCATAATGCAAGTCATACCAAAAAAAATATCAAGGAAATAACACTACACATAATTGTTTAAAAAACATAACATCAAAGTTCAATAAATCTCCCATCAAATACATCTACTTCTTCTTTCCAAGCATCTTCCTAAGAGTTTTTCCAATGGACTTGAAACCGCCTCGAACCTCCTGATGCATCTACTGTGTGGTGTTGAGCAATGAGGTTTGTCTTTCGAAGACGAGTTGGTCGGTTTGTTCAGAACGAGAAGGAACTTGATAGTCGGTGTAATCAAGTTCCGGAAGATTTTCAACGAAGGTCCTAGGTGATGGAGTACTAACACGTGATGTGCTTTCCACCTCATCATCATAATCATCATCTCCTTGATGAGATGTAGAACCACGAGGTGGGAGTGAGAAAGAGCTACGAGATTTGCCCTTGTCACTTCGGGATCGACGAGGTTGGACACGAACAAGAGGACGAAGGACCGGTTGAACGAACTCATAAATATCACTCTCAAGATGAGGGTAATGTTCCATGACATGATAATAAAGTCGAGTAAGGAACATACCATAAGGAAGATTGGCATTACGAGTGTTTTTGGCGGATATGATACGATGAACAAAGAGATAGGCCAAATTGTATTGTTCTTCAGCAACAACACAATACAACATGTGAGCAATGCTCGCCTTGAGATGATCACGGTGACCACCGGTACCGAACGCATTCTCGCGAATGAGTTCTTCCCAACGCTTCATGTCGGGGCGTAACTCCTTGAGGAGGATTTGGTTTGCATGGATGTCAATATTTTTTGACTTGATCTTTCGGCTAGTCGTACCACGTTCTAGCCCAAGAAATTGACGAATGTCACCGGGAGATGGAATCTCAGAGTAGTAAGGACCATCTTGAGGTCGATGTTGCTCAAGAGAAGAAAGATCCCATTCATTTGAGAAAATGGCTTGACCGTTGTGTGGAATTTTGAGAATTTGACCGAATTGAGCGAGAGTAAGAGTGATGAATTCGTTTTGGATCATATAGGAGATGAGGATATAACCATTGTTATCGGTTTGCACCGTAACTTGGCTATAGAAGTCAAGAACAAAGCGAGGAACGATACGCTCATTGATTTTGTAAAGACAATCAAGACGAACATTGGAGAACATTCGTTCGATATAGTCGGATTGATAGAAAGATGGATCGACAATTCTCCCCTCATGAATGTTTCTATCTTCAATGGGACGATAGAGACATGCAATAGCGGGAGAAATGCAGGGAGTGGCAGAAACTTTTGGAATGTATTGTTTTGTTTTGGAGACATTGATGAAGCGAAAAGTGTACCGCTTTTAGGGGGTCATTTAAGCCCTAAATCGTATTTATTTGATCAAATATTGCCCTAAATCGTTCCTTTTGTCATTTTAGGTACTTTGGAGAAGAAATCTGGAAAAGGAAGCATTTTGGACGTTTTTAGAGCATAAAAGTTGTAACACCCTAGGCAAATCCTACATCGGCTGTGGCCTGGAGAGATGTTGGGTTCATAAGATAACATTCGCCTTACAATGACACAACGCGTTTTGTGGTCTACTGCGAGTGGGGTTCTTAGGAACTGGCAGTTAAGCGTGCTCATGTGAGAGTAGTACTGGCTTGGGTGACCTGCCGAGAAGTCTTCAAATGAGGTCACAAAAGCAAAGCCGTGAGCCTGCGGGCAAAGCGGACAATATTGTGGTCTGAGTAGGCGGGATGTTACAAGTGGTATCAGAGCCACTCCAGAGCCGTTCAGGATGGTGGGGCAAACCTCATCGAGGACGATGAGTCCCTAAGGAGGGGGGGGGGGTGATTGTAACACCTTAGGAAAATCCTACATCGGCTGTGGCCAGGAGAGATGCTGGGTTCATAAGATAACATTCGCCTTACAATGATACAACGCGTTTTGTGGTCTACTGCGAGTGGGGTTCTTAGGAACTAGCAGTTAAGCGTGCTCATGTGAGAGTAGTACAGGCTTGGGTGACCTGCCGGGAAGTCTTCAAATGAGGTCACAAAAGCAAAGCCGTGAGCCTGCGGGCAAAGCGGACAATATTGTGGTCTGAGTAGGCGGGATGTTACAAAAGTGAAGAAAACGACAAAGTCTCCAAAGTTGCTGGAAAAGTACACTTGACGGCGTCAAGGATTGCTCCTGACGGCGTCATGGCTTGGCAAAAGAGGTGGATATGACAAAATACACGTGACACGCCAGAGAGTTTTACAATGGAAAATCTGACGGCGTCACCCTTTAAGGTGATCAAGGCCATCACGGTTTAAGTTAAAGAGAGACGGCGTCAAGCACATTTCTGACGGCGTCAACCCTTGATAGGCCAGAGCGGATTTTGGAGGATTAAAGAGGGACGGCGTCAGGAAGACCATCCGGGAACCCTAGCCGCGGCGAGGTGACGGCGTCACCTCCTACAACGTGACGCCGTCAGACCCTAAACTCTATATATGGTTTTGCAATTTTTAGTCATTAGTGTGCAACTTTGTGAGGAGAAACCCTAAGACGAATTTTCTACCATTTTTAAGGGTTTTATACCCTTGGATCTCCCATGTTTAATTGAAGATAAGTAATCACTTAATCATTCAATATGTCTATGTGTTGTTTGATTATATCTTGTTCTTGTCTTTTAATTAACATGCTAGGCTAGATTTATCTTGTGTTTGCTTAGATCTAATGAAACCTAACTATTGATTATTGGTTGTTGGTGTGTTATTAATTGTATTGGATGATTGTTTATCGATGTTAGGCTTAAGAAAACTGGCTAACCTCCTATACGGTAACTTGCTTGAACGTCTTAAGAAACATGAACCAATGCGTACTAAGGTTTTTATGGTCGTATTTAATGCATGAGCGAATTCTAGTGATCCCATGTTAGGAGCTTCTTAGCCGGCTCGACATAGGAGTGAAGTAGGAGCTTGTAGAGTTGGGGAAGTACGTACGCCACCCCACGATTGGTATTAAGGAATACACCCATCATCCACGCAATTAATACACACTAATCAACCGGTAAAAGATAGTTAGGGAGTAAGGAAATCTAAGTAAACACATTTCTCTCCACATAAGTTTCACAACCTTTTCATTTTCAGTTATTTTATTTTATTTGCATTTGTAGTATTTGGGTTAGTTGACTAGCAACTAATTTCGCCCACTCTTTCAAACCCGAGATTTTACTTGCTTTTATAAAAAATATAAAAATACAAAAAGAATCTTCCCTCACCCTTAGACCTATTAGAGTAGTTTTTCAATCCTAACGACACTATTCCCCTAGAGAACGATCAATCCCCCGGTACTTGCCACTACACTATACTACATCGGTCAGGTACACTGCCTGGTGGGGATTGCAAGCCTCTTGAGATCCCTCGAGAGGTAAAACCTGTTGTAAGGTCGCAAAACCACGCATCAAGTTTTTGGCGCCGTTGCCGGGGAATAGTTATTGTTTAGGTTGAATTTTTATTTTATTAGGTCTACTCACTAGATTCCTTTCTAGTGAGATTTTTTATTTTATTTTTCTAGGTTTTCTTTAGTCTATCTTTTTTCTTCGTTTCTTTGTTCATAACCATTACCATCCGACATCATGGAAGGTGGTAATATCCTTGATCCCAACAACCCACCACCACAACAACACCCACATTCTAGAGCCTGTACCTTAGGAGACTACTCCCGTCCTAGCCACCATGGCTATCGAAACACCATTGTGCTCACTCAAGGAGCCAATGTCACTCCCTTGCGATCCGACACCATCCGGTTGGTGCAAAGCGGATGCGCATTCCATGGACTTCGTTCCGAAGATCCTAATCAACATCTCAAGGACTTTCTCAAAATCGTTGATTCCATAGACCTTGATGTTGTCACTCGAGAGACGACCCGACTGCGTCTCTTTCAATTCTCTTTGCGGGACCAAGCTAGTCAATGGCTAGAGCGTCTACCCGCAGGATCCATCACCTCTTGGGATGATCTCACCACTCGTTTCCTTGCTCAGTTTTTCCCACCAGGAAGAACTACCAAGCTAAGGAATGATATCTTGATGTTCCAACAACGTCAAGGTGAAACCCTCTACGAGGCATGGACTCGATTCAAGGACTTACTCCAAAAAGTCCCTCACCATGGCATAGAACTTTGGCTCCAAGTCCAAATCTTCTATGACCATATCAATCTCTCCACGAGGTAAACCATTGACCAATCGGCCGGTGGTAAGCTACGTGATCTAAGTGCGGAACAATCATGGGCTCTCCTGGAAGATCTTGCTCTTTATGACACCGAAAGTTGGAATGATCCCCGTGATTTGAATAAAACGGTCAAGGCAATATCTTTGCCTTCGAACAATTCAAGCACTTCCGACCGTAGGATCATAGAACTTGAAGACCAAGTCAAGTTTCTTATGAAATCCTACGAGGCTCCTAAACCTTCAGGCCAAGTGAACAAAATCACTTCTTCGTGTAAATTATGTAGTGGTCCCCACGACACTCATGATTGCATGGAACTCCCCAAACAGGCTTTCAAAGAATTCGCATCCTCGCGAATCGATAAGGCGGGAGATAAGTGGCTCACCACTAATTATGGACCCAAGAATTCCGAAGATAGGTATGAGGCATGGAAGAGTAAGCCAAATTTTAGTTGGAACCAAACTCGAAGCGTATCATTCAATGACTCTCCCCCACTCACCTGGTCTGAACATTATCCTCATCAGCATACGCATAAACAACAAAATCGCGAGGAATCACTGCAAAAATTCATTCTCTCTCAAGAAACACAGCTCTCCAAACTTGAGAATCAATTCAGACAACAGCAGGTTGATATGAACAACAAGGTTGATAACCTGTTAAAGGTTATCAATGATCGCATTGCTGGCAGGTCAACTTGTGAGTTGGCATGAGTCAATGAGATCAAATCTGTCACGGTGACTCACCAAACACCCCCTCCTGTAAAAATCAAGCACCCTAGTAAACTCTTCAAACACATATCACAAAACGGAAAAGAAACTAGAGATACTCATACCCCTTCAAAACCACTCCACTTCGTGAACACCATTACAACAATGCCTATTCCTAAACCCCACCTAGACCAACAATCAACCGAGAATGTGGAGAATGAAATGGAGGGTGCAGTTCCCGAAAAGAACACCGAGGCGCCCGGCGACTATCTAGACTCACCAAAGAACTCTAGTACAAGAGAGTTGAATGATGAGGAGGGCTCGGAAGAGAAATCCGAAATGCCTCATGGGCTCCCAGGACTGCTAGACCGCCCCCTGGTGGAGGAACTTGAGAGGGGCATAGCAAAGCTGCCTATGGGATTTGGAGAGAGAATAGAGGATGGCGCTCCCAGGGTCTTTAAGATATCTTGCACCACAAGGAAAAAGTTTATAAAAGATGCCTACATAAACCCCAACTCTTCTATGAATGCAATATCCCTTTCTCTATATAACGAAGCCTTCGCCAAACAGGTCAAATATGAAGGGTTTAATATCATTGGGGTCATAAGGAGGGTACCAATTGTGTTAGAAAAGTTCCTCTTTCATATCGAGCTAACTGTATTTAATAACATGAACTCGATCATCAGCCCATCCTTAACTAGCCTTGTTCTAGGCAAACCATTCATAAAAGCAACGGGAGTGATACTCGATGAGGATAATAGTAGTGCATTATTTACCGATGGTGTCAGGAAAGTGATTTTTCGGGATGGCAGTGAAGAAGTGTATGAGTATCAACTATCAGCAATTTGCAACACATGGGGGCTACACGGTAGAAGGCCTGGCCGAATTAAGCGACGTGATCCGAATAATCTCAAAATACCTTGCATGATTGGTCACAAGCATTTTTATAATGTTTACATTGACACATGTTTACCCAAAAATGTGATGTCCTTGTTTCATTATAACAACATTTGTAGATGGGGGATGATTCATAAAGGGAAGGATGACATTGGCATAGATGATGATGTACAGGTGTTTGTAGGAAATATGACATTCACTATGAGCTTCGCAATCGTCGATAATATCGATAAGTACATCGATCCCAGGTTATCACAAGTTGTTTTTGGGGCACCTTTTTGCAAGGCCACAAGCTTGGTTGTGGACGAGCTCAATGGGATCATGACTTTCACCGATGGGATTAGGGAAATCTCATACCAAACGCCTTACAAGATGAGAGAATTCAAGGAGATTGATTATGGAGGGCTCGATGGGTTAAGTTCCCAACTCGTGTTATGTGATGATGATGTGAGAAGAGGATGTAAGGACACTTTTGACCTGTCGAGTGGATTCTTTAAGCATGTTAAAGTGCTTAGTTCTAAATACCAAAACAATCCTTTTGATCTTGAGGACCCGAAATACCTTTACTATGAAAGTGATTCTGATAGAGAATCAAAGGGGAACCTCGAAACCGTGACCAATGATGGAATCACGTAATGTACGTGACTTTGAGTCTAGCTACAAGACTCGTTAATAAAGAAAAGCGCTTCTTGGGAGGCAACCCAAGCTTTATTTGCTTTGTGTGTTTATTTATTTGTTTGTTTGATTTTATTTGTTTCCGTATGTATGTTTAATTTTTATTATTATTGATTCATGTTCAAAACTAAATTGTGAAAATGCTTTATCTTGTTTTTAACTTCGTCTTGACTACATATAAAGGTATTTTGCAAAAGATAAGTGTAAGGGAAATCCAAATCGGTTTATTAGAACAAATGAACATGAATCATAACAATATTAAATTAACATACATATTAGTAATTGTTTGAGTCAAATGCTTGTATCGAGTCATAATGATGTTTTGCAGGAATTCCAGGAAGTAAGGTATAGGTTTTTCCAGAAATTTTCCGAAAACTTAACATGAGAATTCTGTCAGATCATTTCTGACGGCGTCAGGCCTTACAACCTGACGGCGTCAGGTTTTAATTTTCTGAAATTTTTGAAAGTTTTGTTTTCATAAAAAGTTTTTATTAAATCTCTAACTTATAAACTCCAGGAATCTGCAAAATTATCATTCCACAAGCATTATATCCTTATATAGATTTATCCCGCCGATGTTATGCAGGTTTTCGTGTTTGTTTTCTCAGGTTTAACAGGTTATTTTGGACAAGGAGATGTTTGTGGAATCTAGCTTTTGGCGATGCATTAGTCTTGAAGCTTCTACATTCTCTTGGAAGAAGATCTAACCATGTTACCTCTTTATCCACCAAACGAATCAGGGGAGTATTTGATTTCATTCTTTTACCTTATTTACTTTTACATCTTGTTATTTGAACATTGGGGACAATGTTCATCTTAAGTGTAAGGGGGAGTAAAGTACGATACTTTAGAGAATACAATTGCGCTTGATTTTTGTTTGTTTAATGGTAGATGTGTAATAAAACTGAGAGAAATACCTGTTAGGGCAATTTTAGTGCCAAATTTAAAATTTTTTACAACATATAGGAGTGAAACTTTGATCTTAATGAGCGTCTCATGGATAGGAGTTATATGACTAGCACAAAAACCGTACCACTAAAAAAATTTTCCACCCCCAAATATGTGAGGTTCGCCCCTAGAATTGGTAGGAAAAGCATTTATGCTATGATGTGTGTACCGGTAGCACTTAGATTCTAGAACTTGCGTTAGGACCATTCCGAGGCCACAAGTGAGACTACATTCGTGTAGTTAGGATTAACCCATTGTTTTACACCTGTGTTTTTGTTATAATTACATTGGCTACATTGGTCAAGTAATTCTCCCACACCCTTTGCGTTGTACTCATTTTTAGTACACGATACCCCTAGTACACCCCTCAGAGCCTATCTTTTCGTTTCGACCTTTAAGCATTTTACTTAAAGGAAGAATTTGTTTACACCCCACTTAAATGTACACCCAAATCGCCTTAGCCTACCTTGTATGCACTCATTTTTAGTGCATTATTGTGACAACATTTGTTTAAACCCCAAGTTAATTATCTAATTGATTACATGGTTGCTAAGTCGAGTCATATCCTTGTACATATTGTTTTGGGACGATTGGGACTCATGGGTAAAGTACTAGTGTAATGGAGTAATGGGGAAGAACAACATTATTACCCCCATATGTGCTAAATATTTTAAAAGTACTCCAAGTGTTTCGATTATCTTAATTCGATTCATTAGAATAGTTATTTGTAAAGTTATGTAAAAGTTCAAGTGTAAGGGGAATGCAACGCCCCTATGATGTATTATTTTGGATGGTAGGGCAAAAGTGTATGCAAAAAAAAAAATCGAAAAAATCAAGAAAAATACAAAAAAATGAGAAAAAGAAAAGTAGAAAAAACATACGGACTATCATCCCGTTTCATTTTATGTTTATTTTATGTTTTTTATTATTTTGTTTTTAGCTTAAGTCGAGTCTAGTCTTGGCTTAGCAACGCCATATTGTACATGTAATTAATCAAGATCTTTAACTCGCCACCAGTAAAATATCCCTTATCCAACAAAACCGTGTTTATCATATCCCTACACCTAACGTTATAACCCATGTAAAAGCCCTCTTTGATAGTTTATCTTAGGTGCTTACGCCTAGTGGAGAAGGTTTTCGATCCTTTCCCAAGCCTATGGTGATCTATTTGCTATGACAGGTAGTGAGAGATATTATCCGTTTTCATTTATGAGATATACTTTTATGACACTTGAGAGATGTGAGTATCTAAACACTACTTGTGAGGTGCTAGTGTGTAATCTCCGTGCTTATTATGATTAAAGTGGAACGACTATTTGTTGTAATTACTTTTATATTAGCATTAAATGACCCCTAACTTGTATTTTGATTAGAATAAAGCGCATTTGCTTGAGGACAAGCAAATCTCAAGTGTAAGGGTATTTGATGAAGCGAAAAGTGTACCGCTTTTAGGGGGTCATTTAAGCCCTAAATCGTATTTATTTGATCAAATATTGCCCTAAATCGTTCATTTTGTCATTTTAGGTACTTCGGAGAAGAAATCTGGATAAGGAAGCATTGTGGACGTTTTTGGAGCATAAAAGTGAAGAAAACAACAAAGTCTCCAAAGCTTCTGGAAAAGTACACTTGACGGCGTCAAGGATTGCTCCTGACGGCGTCATGGCTTGGAAAAAGAGGTGGATATGACAAAATACACGTGACGCGCCAGAGAGTTTTACAATGGAAAATCTGACGGTGTCACCCTTAAAGGTGATCAAGGCAATCACGGTTTAAGTTAAAGAGAGACGGCGTCAAGCACATTTCTGACGGCGTCAACCCTTGATAGGCCAGAGCGGATTTTGGAGGATTAAAGAGGGACGGCGTCAGGAAGACCATCCAGGAACCCTAGCCGCGGCGAGGTGACGGCGTCACCTCCTACAACGTGACGCCGTCAGACCCTAAACTCTATATATAGTTTTGCAATTTTTAGTCATTAGTGTGCAACTTTGTGAGGAGAAACCCTAAGACGAATTTTATGCCATTTTTAAAGGTTTTATACCCTTGGATCTCCCATGTTTAATTGAAGATAAGTAATCACTTAATCATTCAATATGTCTATGTGTTGTTTGATTATATCTTGTTCTTGTCTTTTAATTAACATGCTAGGCTAGATTTATCTTGTGTTTGCTTAGATCTAATGAAACCTAACTATTGATTATTGGTTGTTGGTGTGTTATTAATTGTATTGGATGATTGTTTATCGATGTTAGGCTTAAGAAAACTGGCTAACCTCCTATACGGTAACTTGCTTGAACGTCTTAAGAAACATGAACCAATGCGTACTAAGGTTTTTATGGTCGTATTTAATGCATGAGCGAATTATAGTGATCCCATGTTAGGAGCTTCTTAGCCGGCTCGACATAGGAGTGAAGTAGGAGCTTGTAGAGTTGGGGAAGTACGTACGCCACCCCACGATTGGTATTAAGGAATACACCCGTCATCCACGCAATTAATACACACTAATCAACCGGTAAAAGATAGTTAGGGAGTAAGGAAATCTAAGTAAACACATTTCTCTCCACATAAGTTTCACAACCTTTTCATTTTCAGTTATTTTATTTTATTTGCATTTATAGTATTTGTGTAACACCCCAACCCGACAAGGGCAAAGGTGTCACAACAATGGTTACATATCAGAACAACACAAGCATTTGACATTAATAATACAATAGGATTCCATGGTTACAAAGGGAATATGAAACTACAAGGTTACAAATGAGGTACAATAATTTCTAAGTCTAATTAAAGGTTCTTCTAGTCATCTTCAATAGCTAGTAAAGTCTTCTAATCCAATGGTGCTCTCCACTCGTACCCAGCTTCCAACTAAAACCTGCCGCGGGAAAAAGAAACGCGGCTGAGCTACGAGAGCTCAGTGAAACGCTATTATAACGATAACAAAGCAGAAATATGGGACAATGAAGTAAGTGAAACATTTCAAGATGTAATAGGAGTAAGAAGGAAAATGGGACAAGGTTATCAAGAAATGGTTACAACAGGTAGGTGTAAAGTAAACCGTAACCCACCACCAGCCCAAGTCGAATCAAGTCAAGTCCAGTATCAAGTCATAGGGTAACATAACCAGTAATCCACCACAAACCCAAGTCAAATCAAGTCAGGTCAAATGTCAGGTCAAGTGTCAGGTCATAAGGTTACAAGGATTCAGGAAAACAGAAATCCTCTACGAGCCCAGAAACAGTACATATCCAATCAATCACATATCAGGGTGTATGGAGGGGTGACCTCAGCATACCAGGTACAGGGTGAGGGGATACCTCCAGGGGTTGGAGTAGCTAGCTCCCAGGATTGTGAAAGACGTGGATTGCACCCATCATCAGTCACCACATATCAGATATCAGAAACAGGAAAAGTCTAGGATGCATCCATTCGCCCCCCAAAACAAATCATATTGGCCATAATAACAGGAGTGTGCACATATCAAAATCAGGATGGGGACGGTGTAACCAAATCACTAGGGCTACACACTAGTCATGCCAGTGGTGCATCACAGACACGGCCATGTTACCTTCATGGCTAGGGAACAAATTTTGGCTCGTAGTCTCAAACTGTGGGTCAAGGTCAAGTATCAAGTCTCGGGTGTCAAGTCTCAGGTATTAAATATCAGGTATCATATCAGGGTTCATATCAGGATTCAAGACAGGAGATAAATGCAGGGGTTCATTATCAGGAGGTCCATATCAGAAGGTCCAATACTAGAAGGTTCATAATAGTTTATTATAAGAAATCCTTTTTTACATGGTTTTAATAAAATGGTCGTTAGAACAGTTTCATAATAAAAGTCCTTTAAAGAAATGTTCAAAATCTCTTCATATATAACTAAAAAGTAATTGTAAAATCTTATGAACCTTCAAGTACCCAAGGTCTTAATTATTCAGGTTATCAGGGTTGAACAAGTCATGTCAAGTATCAAGGAAACGTAACAGGGTTCGAGGCAAGGTTTCAAGTAAAGGTTCAAGTCAAGGGAATCTTATCAAGGGTTCACAATACACGGGAACAAAAGCAAGGTTCACAGAACAAGGGAACATAGCAATGGCTTGGGGAAATCCTAAACGAAGTCAAAATCAGGAATCAAGAGAAACGAAGGCTCCTTACAAGAAGAGCAGAATATCTTTACCTTAGCCAAACTCGCAGCCTAAACAAAGTCCATACATATGTCCTTGACAACTGATCTACATAAGTTTACAAAAAAAACTGTTTATTAACAATGATTCACCTTATTGCTAATTTAGTCTTAATGGTTATAACCCTTTTCATTTTCCTTATACTCTTAAGGTTACTAGTCCCAAAAACTAATTTACCGACAACTGATAATTAGTCACACCCTTAGGTTTATAGTATCTATTTATAATTTACTAATAAGTAAGTCCTTTTTTATTTATATCCAAATGTATATATGGAACATTTGATAATGTATATCAATAATATAACTCAAAAATTATAGTTTAACATATATTCCCCAAAATCTAAGATGCTTAAGCATAAATACAAATACAACAAAAGTGTAGGACGAATTTTATATGTTATAATGTTGGCTCGTTTGTAGCTAATCATGCCCATTGACAAATGTGTCTTTACAAGGATTATGATCACACAATTTATTATGACCCACAATAGTTTAATCTATAAAGTACCCATGTCAAAAAAAATAGATCTTCTTTACTAAAATCATACCGTACCCATCGATGAACCTTTTTCTAGATTTTCTTTTCTCCATTTTAGATACGAAATCTGTTGCCCATGTCATTCATAGGTTTAGTAGTTTTTTTTATAGATGCCCAACATGTTTAAAACCCGCAAACGATTCATCCTTACTGGTGATTATCGATTATGATTCTATTATAATATATATATCATGTTACCATATAACTAAATATCTTAATATAATACTGGTGTGTCATAACTGATCATGCATGTCAATATGTCTAGCCCCATATATTTCATTAACGTATAGTACGTCTTATATATATAAATCATAAAGTTTTGTTATAACTGATCATGCATGTAAATATATCTAGCCCCATGTATTTCAGTTCATAGATACCTTAGACGAGGATGATCGAAACCGAAGATACGAACACGGCTGAACGTACACAACACCAAGATTCAACGAGATGAGATGGAACCCGAAACCCCGACGTACACAATCGGTTAACCGAGTTTAAGTCGCGAGCTCTACACCTCCAACGAATGAGACTGAAACAAACTACCAGCCACGAACCAAACTAATTCAAAGCACGGACCACAACCCGAACCCTACTCGAACTAGCAAATGAAACTGAAGGCTCGACGCTCACAGACACTCACCTATTCTCATGCGAAGGTAATAATGATTTTAAGTTTTGTTCATTGGTTTTTGATAGATTTTGCAAAGAGTGCATGAGAATGGCTGCATATAAACTAGTCGACTAACTCGGGATATTGGAGGAAACTTGTATGTTGATATGCTGGAATCTTTGCCAAAGCGTGTGAAGTGATAAGGAATGTCATGAATACCAAAAGCAGCAACCTTTGAAGCCTTGATTTTGAGAGAGTTGATTTGTGTGTCTCGTATGAATGGGAGGAGAGGAAAAAAAAAAGAACACGTTATAACCAAAATAAGGAGGAGCGTGTCTCCAACTTTGGCAAGTTAATAAAATGAATTCAATTTGCTTGATTTGCATTATTAAATGTCAGTTATTTGTGCTATAATAAAGCCGAGATTTATGGAATTTAAGGTACATAAATCGGATGTTAGGAAGGTTAAACTTGCGGGATTGAACTAGCAAAACGTGTGATGGCCTAGGGAATTTTGGAAAGTATATTTTATGCAACAAATATTTATTTAGGCATTTTACTTATGTTAGTTTTAATTAATTGTATTTATATTCATGACATATAGTTTTAGGTCTTAAATTAAAATGTGAAATTTAAATATAAGGTAATGTTTTTAATTGACATATAGTTTTATTTTCATGCTTAGGTCAAAATGTATAATTAGCATGTTCTTATAAATAAAAAAATAATAATAAATAAATAAATAAATCTTTTTGAGGGGCAAAATGGAAATTTCAAATGAATGAAAATTGAGGGTTTTACAATTTGGGTTAGTTGACTAGCAACTAATTCCACCCACTCTTTCAAACCCGAGATTTTACTTGCTTTTATAAAAAATATAAAAATACAAAAAGAATCTTCCCTCACCCTTAGACCTATTAGAGTAGTTTTTCAATCCTAACGACACTATTCCCCTAGAGAACGATCAATCCTCCGGTACTTGCCACTACACTATACTACATCGGTCAGGTACACTGCCTGGTGGGGATTGCAAGCCTCTTGAGATCCCTCGAGAGGTAAAACCTGTTGTAAGGTCGCAAAACCACGCATCAGACATCACCAACCGTAACTTTAGGCATTTTCACCTAAACAAGATAGCAACAAGAAAAATAAGATTAAGAAAAAAATGCATGTGTCATATACACTACTTATGTGGAACACAAACATACTTCGACTCTAAAAATTAAATCCTAAGCCGTAGTTTGCAATGTTCCTTAGTTTTAATTTTTAACTCGCTTGAAATGTATTTTATGATGTTAAGAAGTAGTTATCATGATGTTTTGATAAAGAATCATAAATATTCAAACGCTCCTTTATACATCATAAGCCATTTTGAAATGTGGCTAGATAAACATTAGATTGTATGTCTAGCTATTTCTTACGAGTATTCATGTTAAGAAACTTATGAAAGAGATGAAAACATAGATTTTGACTCGAAAATGTGTTTTAATTCATTATGCCAAACGCTCCTTTTTTCTAGAAAAATAAAGACTCATATCTCAATATACATATGAATTATGTATCTTGATGACTCAAAATTACTAGTTGCATGTTTATAAGCTCGATAATTAGTTGTTAATTTTATTTCAACTTAGTTTCGGCTATTTTATGACCTAATCCAAACACCCTCTTATGTTTATAAAATCGTTTTTCATGATTCAAAAAGTATATTTTTAGGATTAAAAGTTGTGATACTATAATGTAGTTAGTTTTAACAAGTGTTTATGGCATTATTCAACAATGTATAACAAATTTTGAATGAGAGTGTTTGGTTTTTTTTTTTTTTTTTTTTTTTTTTTTTTTTTTTTTCAAAATTTTAGCATGAGGGTTTTAGATTATTTAGATTCTAGGTTAATTAAGTACTCTAATCCTATGGGAAGCATTTGGCAATGAGTATCCTAGACTTAATTTCAACATAAGTTTGAATTTAAAAAAATATATTTTAACTAAAATATCAAATTGTGATTAGACTCGAAATTTGATGAAATTAGATGAAATGTGTTTTGGAAAACTTACAATATATGTTGCTAATCGAGATATAAGTGTTTGCCCCTTGCGAATTTAGCCCGAATTGGTGATTTGGTAAGTGATTTTGATGGTTTTTGGGTTGTTTAGCTCGTTCACAGCAGTTAGCAAAGAAAGGGTGTGTGAGAAATGGAGTGTTTGGCAAAAGTTTTAAGAGGAAAATCGTTTTTGGTAGCATCAGATGGCCGGTCCCCTTAAACATTAAGGGGACCGCCCTCGTTAACTAGCCGGTCCCCTTAATTTTAAGGGGGCCGCCTACCAAAAATGGGAATTTTTTATTTTTGTTTCTGACGGTAAAATATTTATACGTATATATATATAGACTTATAATATATCAAAAATACGTTGGATTGTATTGGCACGAGGAGGGAATGCTTGACATTTTATTAACATTTCGTTAAAAAATATATCTTGAGAATTTTGGATAAAATAATCAAGACGTCAAGTCGACAAAGGTTTTGAGGAATGAGAGGGAATGTGCATATATATATATATATATATATATATATATATATATATATATATATATATATATATATATATATATATATATATATATATATATATATATATTGTGTGTAAAAGTGGGATGTTGAATGGCGTCGAGAAATGATGAGGCAATGACGGAGATAAGTGCTGACGGCGACGGGAGTTTGTTTCATTTATAGTTTTCTTGGCGCGACGATTTAAGTACTACTTCTACGTTAATCCACTTAACTCACTTCTCTTCATCACCATGAGTTATGTGATAGTGGACATAGAAGATTTTCGTGTTGAACGTTAAGGTTCAAAAGAGGCAAAGGGGGAAGAAAAGGTTCGAGGACGAACAATTTCTTTTAGTTCTAGATATTCAACAAATGACGTATCTAGGTTATGTGCGGATATATTTATATGTGTATATAGTATATATATAGTAATATAGATATATATATTTATATTAGATATATGTATAAGGGATTATCTACTAACTAACACACAAGTACCAACTAAACTAGGCATTGAAAACTTACGGGGGCATGCAATTGGCTAGTTCATCAATCTTAAGCATATAACATAGTAGAGAGCATGAAAGAGAGGCGTACCTTTTAGTCTTCAACAAGTAGTCTTCAAGTACTTCAAAGTGTTTAAGTTGACTTGTAGAAGTCAATCAAAGAAGAGATGCCGATTTCCCAATGAGTTAGCAATTTAGCCACTTGGTCCCCATTGTCTCATTGGTCCAAAGTTGTTTGAACCAAACATGGGTTGCAATTGACTAGGATGCATATATGGTGGAAGTATTCCCCAAGGATTAAAGCTTGGTGGATTTGGATAATTCCACATTGGGTAATTATTATTATTATGGAGGTTTTGTCGATTTTGGTTTCTTCTAGGTTGAGGAGTTTTAGGCCGAGGGTGAGGATTATTTGGTCTTCTTAAGGGAGGTGTTTTTTATCTTAATTTCGGTTTAGGTAATTCTTCTTTGGTTTTTAAAGATGGTTTGTAAAAAGTTTTTATTTCATCATTACTAGCAATGGGTATTTTTCTATCTTTTATAAGTATGTATTTAGGTGTTGACTCTATGGGTTTTTGCTTACTAGATTCACTTTCAAACTTTACATTTTTAGTTTCACTAGTTGAGTCCTCAGTTGAATTAAATCCTAAACCGGTTTTATCTCCTACTACTCTTTGAACACTTATTATTTTCCTAAGTGAGTTACTACTATTTTCAAATTTGTCAAGTTTACAAATTTCTTCCTTAAGTTTTTCGTTTTCATTTTTAGTTACTTGACATGTTTTACATTCTTCAAAAGCTTTTTTTCCTTTTTCTAAGTTGTGTAGTTTAATCTTTAATTCAAGTATTTCATTTTCTAATTGATTGTTTAAGCGTTTTAGTGATTTATTTTTAGTCATTACTTTTTGACCTAGTTGGCGTAATCTATTATATTCACTATCTAAGTCTTTTTCGTCTAATGATAAATATTCATCACTAAAGTATTCGGTTTCGGAATGTACCTCACTTGATGTCTTAGCCATAAGACATTTCTCCTCCTTTGTGGTTTCTTTCTCATCTTCGTCACTATCACTCCATGCTCCTCCAATGAACGCCTTTTGATTTTGCTCCTTTGACATCATTGGACATCTTCCGATGAGATGATTTGGATCGCCGCATTTAAAACACTTCCTCTCGCTCTTGCTACCTTTGTCATCTTTGTTTCTTTGGAATGACTTTCTTTCGTCATGTGGTTGTCTAACGAATCTTCCTCGTCTTTTGAAAAACTTCTTGAAGTCTCTTACGGCCATGGCATATTCTTCGTCATCACTTTCGGAGGTTGAGCTATCCTCGTCACTAGATACCTTCCTAGCTTTCAATGCAATTTTCTTGCTTTTTCTCTTTTTCCTTTGACCATCTCGGAGTCTTTCTTTATTATTGCTTCATAGACTTTCAAGTTGCCGATCAACTCATCAAGTTGAAGAGTTGACAAGTTCTTTGATTCTTCAATCGCCGTAACTTTAGCTCGCCATTTTGGATGAAGCACCCTAAGAAATTTCCTAACAAAATTCTTACTAGAAAAACTCTCATCAAGTGCTTTTAAACTTGTGATGATTGTGTTAAATCTAGCAAAAGCATTATCAATTGATTCCTCTTCCGGAATCGTAAATTGTTCATATTGTTGAACAAGAAGATCTATTTTGTTATCTTTGACTTGACTATTGCCTTGGTGAGTTATTAGTAGAGAATTCCAAATTTCTTTTACGGTTTCACACATAAAGATTCTTTCGTATTCTTTACGTGGTAACGCATTGTAAATAACCATTTTAGCTTCATTATTTTTAGCAAGTTTTCTTTTTAAATCATCATTTTGTTTTTCAAAAGGTACTATTTCATCATTTTTAGTTTCCGGATTATTTTGAATAGGTAAAAAATCACCATTAGTAATAACATGCCAAAGATCTAGATCTTTTGATTTCACATAAGTTTCGAATAGATTTTTCCAATAAAGAAATCCATCACTTTCAAATAGTGGTGGTCTTTGCATAGATTGCCCTTCTAAATATTTTTCAGATTCCATAGATCGTTTTAAGTTTTAAAATACAGTTTATTTTAAAAATCTTGTTTGACGTGGCTCTTGATACCAATTGTTGAAAACTAGAAGGGGGGTTGAATAGTTTTACGTCTTTTTAAATTTTATTTTGAAAACTTTTGTTTACTTTTAAAAACTTCGATTCGATCTTATGTGACTTCAACTCTTAAACAATATGAACAAATATAGACAAATATAAATAAGTAATGCAAGTAAAGTAAAGTAAATGAAATGAAAGATAGGGATGGGAAGATCAAACCACAACACAAGGATTTATAGTGGTTCGGCTACAAGGACACCTTCCTTGCCCTACTCCACTCCCCGAGTCACCTACTCGAGAGTTCTCTTCACTATGTCAACAAACTCCCTTATGGCGGAGAAAACCTTACACAACTTTAGCTTACACCGGCTTAACGACACAAAGCTAGATGTCGGGTTCTAATCGTAGCTAGAACCAATCTCACAACTTATACACGACTTCTTCACGACTTATTCACGACCACTTCACGACGGCTTCACAACTTCTTCACTACGACTTTACACCTTCTACACGATGGCTTCACAACTTCTAGACTAAGGCTTCACAACTTCTATACTACTTCTTTACAACACAACTACTTACTTACACTTTGATCTACTAACAACAACTACACAAACACTTTACACAACTATACAAATATATGAATTGAACTACAACACTTATTCTCTAGATGTTGAAGAAGTATTCTTCTTTTGCACTTGGATGATGGAAGATTGGATCACTTGGAAACCAATGCTTAAGAGAATATGATCAAAGGATTTTAGAAAGATAGAAGAAGAGATTTATAACAAAAAGTTTGAGGTGCAAAAGGTGAGAAAAAGTCCAGGGGAAAACCAGTATTTATAGGCAAAAACTGGACAGTTAGAGGAGCGGGGCGGTCCTCTTAAATAGGGGGGCGGTCCCCTTAAAATTAAGGGGGCCGCCTTGTATAATTAGGGGGGCCGCCCCTCAAGACCGTTGCCCAGTTTTGTCTTTTTGTGGGGAAGGTTTTTCTAGAATATTTTTGCCATTTTTGTTTGAAAATTCGAATTCATAAATTTATAATGGATTAAACCTTTTTATTTATTACCAAAAATGTTTTTCTAAAAGATATAAAATGTTTTTGACATTTTATAAAAAATCTAGTGATTAAGAAAATGTTCCTTTGATTATATAATGCATTAAGCATTTGTTTATTCATACCTTAATTGATTGAGTTGTTAAAATAGATGTTTACAACTAAATACTTGTTTACGTCATAATTTTCCGTTTAATGATTTTACATTTTGTGATTATCAAAACGTAGAGATATCGAAAAATATTAATAACGTGTTTAGGCATTATTTATATCAACAGTGTTTACATTATTCTAAACAAAAACAAGTACCTTTTTTTGGACCAATGGTACATTACATGACCGCCGTGTGTGTCCTTTCTTGTCACACCTCGAACATTTTGTGCTTTTCGGTTCTTCCCCCTGTGATCGGATACGTTCTTTCTCTTTTGGCCTTCCAGGTTGCCGCTTAACAATAAGCGGTGGTTTTACCACTTGCAGGTCATCAGGAGTACGCCACTGTTTCATGTCTTTTAGAGGATACACCTTATCTTGGTACGTATTTTTTAGCGCTGTTTTCTTAAACCATTTTAACGCCCAACTACTATTGTTATCCAAACCTTCAGCTCTAGAAACAGCACAAACATGCCCACACGGTAAACCTGATATTTGCCATTTACGGCAACTGCATTCTTTTTTGTCAAAGTCAACAATATGAACCTCTCGTGAATCAACAACTTGATACATTTTGAACATCTCAATCCCGCTAACAACCCAATTAGCGCTCTTTACCATTCTATCGTTTACTTTTGCAGCTGCCCATTCACTAAGTTCATCCTTTGGTGCATCTAAAATTAAAAAATAAAATAGTCTTACATAAATGAAATGTTAAACAAAACATAATACACACTTGTTTTTTTTTAATTACCTTTGTATTTTGCTCGACGATCACAATACCATTTTTGTAGAAGCTTTCTGTAGTACTCCATTAGCATGGTTATTGGAACTTTCTGAACAGATGCGGTCAAAGAGTTTACTGATTCTGCACTATTCGAGGTCAAATAATTGTACCTGTCTGCAAGGCAGTAAGCCCGTGACCACTTACCAAATCCAGCGTTTTCTAGTTTTCTATAGACATCTGGTTTTCCGCGTTGAATTTCAGATATTGAATCATCAAAATTCCTGTCTGTGTATGCTTTGCATGTCCTCCAATATATAGCCTTCCACTTTCTACTCTTCAAATTGCAATTCATCATTAAATGACGACAACAGTACCCATGAAAGGTGATTCGCTTAAAATCAACACATTATTTTTCCCAAAGGAATACAGCGGAAGTTGTATTCCCAGGTCGTTATCCCCAACGAAGGCTGAATGGAATTATGTGATCTCGAATCGCGCAACGTGTTTGAATGGTGAATAAAAGGATTTTGGGTTTTCTAAGCTACGGTTGATGAACATAAATTAAAAAACGATCTAAAAGGTAATAAAAACAATTTAGGAAAAACAAACGTAATTAAAAACGTAAAAGAAAAAAAAAACTTAAAAACGCGAAAACAGGACTGAGAACGAAACTAAAAACGGAGAGATTTTGGATTTTTGATTTCCGAAATTGATAAAGTACTTAATTATAAGCACTTTTTATAAAAGACGATATTTTTGAAAACTTAAAATAAGCACCGAAAAAAAGTAGAATAAAGTGGCCGCTTATAAAAGACTTGATTGAATTTTTTTATTTTATTTTATTTTTTTGGTATTTTTATTTTTTAAAACTTATAAAAACTATTTAACTTTTGAAAAGAGAATATTTTTAGAACTCAAAAATAAGCCAGAAATAAGCTTACAAGCACTGGGCTTTTCTAAATAAGCCAAAATAAGGTTTGTTGGGGTGTTTTGTAGACCAGAAATAAGCACTCAGATAAGCTCTAAATTCTAAAACAAGCTGAAACAGAATAAGACTATACTACTAACTACTTGTATAATCAAAATAAAAAGCTAATTCCTACTTTAACTTAACTAAAATTGAGATTAAAAAGGGGGCTGTAGAGGCTGCTACAACTGGTGCAGACTGCAAGAAGCTAAGGTACTAAACATGCAGTCTTGGCAAAACATTGTCAACATTTTAAAAGCTAATGCGACTAGAAAAACTACTTATTCAAAACTACAAAGGATACTTACATTGCAAAGTAACAGCAAACAAGTCAACTTTCAACAAGAATAAACTAATCAGTACATTAAATGGCTTAAAATCTAGGAACTTCCATTAAATCAACCAAAACTTATAAATGAGCTCAAAACAATACAACAACAGATTACATGACTCAATTTTTACTAAACTAACTTAACCCAAAGGACACATCAACAGTGAACTACTTTTGACCCATTTTGGCTCCTTGACCCAAACAGTCACTTATAGAGACTGTTTTGTGAATTAAGCTAGAAAAGTCCAAACCAAGCATGGATTAAGCAACAAGGCTATCATACTAACTTTATTAAGCACAATTAAGCTTAAAATAAGCATGAGAATACGCAATAAGCTAAGTGACTAACAGTTGACTAAAGTTGACTTTTCTAAAAATCTTAGAATTGAACTGAGGTAAGCAACAGGAAACTATTAATACGCTAACAAGAAACTTATGTGAGCTAAATGGGAACAGAACACAGGCTTAGGAAATCTTAAACACCAATAACTAACATGAATTCGAATTCACTGAAAAACTTGAAATAACACCAATTGAGTACAATGTTTTTGAAACTGAAACAAGAACTGAGAATTTGAAATTAAGATTACAATTAACTGAAATTGAGTTTTACACTAAAACTTGACTTAAATTAAAATCTACACTACGAAATTGTGGTCTAAATGCAGTGACAAAAGATCTCTGAGTCTTCTCTCTTCTTAAATATCACTTCCACAAGCTTCTTCTCATTCTTCTCAATATTTCCCAATCGTTGGATTAGGTGAAATTAATCTCATCCGTTCATATCAGTTTTGGCGGGACAACTTAGCCAAGTGGGTTTTAGCTAAGATTGTATCACGTGAATAAGGTACACACGTGAGGGAGCTAGAGGGGGGGGAGATAGCGTGTGGCAATGAAAAAAGCATGGGGAGCATTTTTGTCGGTCTGGGGAAATGGTTTTGGTGATGGTGATGGTGTACGGGTTGGTTTTGGTTGGGGAAAGGTGAAAGGAGATGGGGGTTTGACTTTTCTATTGACCGGATTTTTATTATAAATGTGGGATGGGCTTTGTTTATTGAAGTTGGGCTGGGTTTAGGTGTTTATTTGTTTAGTGGTTGGGTTTTTAGGGGAAATGGGTTAGGCAGTTTAGGATTAGGGTTGGATTGGGTTTATGGGTTTAGAAAGGTTTAATGTTGGAATTGGTTTTAGGTTTAGGGACCACTATTGCCATATTCTGAAAATCCAGGGACCATTCTTGCAAAGTCTGAAAATTATCTCCAAGGACCAACTTTAACATTTTGATATTCTCGGAGGTTAACTTTGATATCTTGATCAATTTCCGGGTCCAAACATGTAAATTTCTTCCCCGGCTCCGGCTTTTCACGCTTTTCCACTCTTGTGCTCGGTTTTTGCCTGTTTTGCCCTGTTTTCGATCCTTTGTACCTGAAACAAATAAAAACACAAACCAAGGATATCTGCAGTATATTCGGGTATTTTTGGTCATTTTTGTGTCTTTATCGGGTGTAAAATGATGAGTATTTACACACTCATCTAATCCCCCACACTAAGCTATTGCTAGTCCCTAGCAATCCAATCATGTGAAGTAATGAAAGGATCAAAAGAAAATACCAAGCGTACCCCGTTTTGACTTTTTATTCAATGAGAGAAATTTAAACTTAGGACAAAATAGATAACATGCTTGATTTCCAAAAACGGTATCATGGAACGGGATTCACACAAAATGGGTGTCTCCAGGGAATTAAAATCGTCATCCTCTTTTTAATACTCCCAACTAAGCTTAAACACATTGTGCAAACGTTTTTGTAAAATGCTAACACTACTTATACTAATAATCTATGTAAGCCGAAACTTAACTTTTCACTCCCACAATTTATTCAATTAGGTGACTGTGCTATTTTCAAAATTTTGACCGCAAAAATCGACGTTTTTATAAAATTTTGACTAATACTAGTTGAAAGATAGATTTAAAATTCACAACAAGCAAGCTTCAAAATTTATTGCATTTTGCAATATCATTCCATTTTATTTCCTTTTTATTTTTTTTCTTTTTTTTTCATTCATTTTTTTTTTTTTTTTTTTTTTTTTTTTTTTTAATACTTAACTTTGTGCAATATAAACTAACGGAGTTTCACGGGAACCAAGACCTTAAACCTTCCTGGAATAAAGGATCCAAGGGCCGTTACAACGGAGAGTTCCAAGACCTTAACGCCTTTCAGAATTAAGGGTCCAAGGGCCGGTGTAAGAGGGTAGCCAAGACCTAAACGCCTTCCGGAAATAAGGATCCAAAGGCCGATCTTGAACCTTAGCTTTTTAGCACATTTATTTATTACTTAACTTTTGCAACTATGACATATGCTTGTTCCGAAGTTTAAATAAATCTTTGAACTAGTATTTTTCAAAATCGTATGAAAAAATGATTTTGTGTGTTCAAATGTTTGAAAATAAGCACTAATTAAGTCAGATTAGGAGCTACTGGGAGGAAAAGCCATAGATTACTTACATAAGCTCTAAAGAGAACCAACTACTCTACGCTTAGCATTTTCATTTGCACAAATCGTAAAACCTTAGTCTAAACGTTAAGGAAGCAGCTAGATCAACACTCTAGCAGAGTCGGGATTCCCTTTGTTCTAACCTAATCAAGACTAACCACTTCTTTTTTATTGCAATTACTTATCTAAAAATGACAAAAATTTTTAAAATTTTGGCCAAAACGGGGGTACTAGGGCACTAGAAGGTACATATGTGACAAAATTCGCGAGAATTCCCCCCCACACTTAGAATTGAATATTGCCCTCAATATTCAAAGTACCGGCTATTATGCCGACACTTAGAACGTAAAAAGGTAATACTAATAGCCAAGTGTGGAAACGAAATCTCCATTTTTCACAAAAAAGGTCGAAAAGATATCCCTAAATAAACGTTAGTAACAAGATCGGATATTGGGCGGCTGGATTGAAAACAGGCGCATCAATCATCACGATCTAAGGGAAACCTGCAAACAAGAGCAAACAACACACAAACAAAGCACAACAGTGGGATCCCCCCACACTTAGTGTTAGAAAATAGAAAGAAGTCAGAAACATGGGTTGTCACCCATGAAATGCTAATGTTTTTGTTAACCGAGTCACTAGCTTGACTCGACCCCGAATTCATTTGTCCATGGGGGAGCAAGTGGAAGAGAAAATCTCCATCGGACTTTCATTAAAAATGTTTGGATAAACATTGAAGTTCTTGAAAGTTCCACTCCGATGAGATACACCCGGCTCAAAAGAATGATAAATTGAGATGCCGGGGTCAAAAACTTTGTCCTCATTCCCGAACGAGAGAATGAGAGGACAATCTACCTTATAGGAGAAGAAAGGTAGAAAAACTCGAACGACATATGTGAAATCAATATAGTGGCGATCCACAGAAGGAAAGGTCACATATGTCGGAGAAAGAACGTCGGGATTAAGAACCGAGGTCATATCATCAAGATTTGAGATAATAAAGTCCTTGACCTCATCGTTCTCTAACTCTTCATCAAAGAGAGGATTTTTGTTTGAAAAGTACTCATCATCAAATTCAAAAAGAGAATTCGAATAGACTTTGAGACTTTCATTTTGAACTTCCTCATCAGAAAGTGATTCGTCATCACTAGAGGAAAAATCATCATTTGAATCGAAAAGAGGGTTAGAAAACGTCCCGAAAAAATCATCAGTAGTGTCAAAAGGATGATCACTACAAATAGACAAATCACATTCATCATCCGATATATCCTCAGACTCACTTGGGATTGGGATAAGGTTCTCAGCACTAGACTTTATGAATTCGTCCGATTCCTTTTCAGGAATAGTGCTAAGATGCTCATCCCCCATAATAGGAGAGTCATCAGGGTTCATAGATGGAAAGAATGATGTGATTGCAATAGACTGAGGGAGTTGAGAAATGATATCGCTCAAGGGAATAGTACTCTCCTCGTCATCATCATCGTCATCGAGCATGCACGCCTGATTAAACAAGAAACGATTGTGTGCAGCTCGTTCTATGGCGAGTAATTCTTCCATAGATTCACCATGACGATCATCTTGGGTATGCCTAACAGCCAAATCATTAAGTTCATTCCTCACATCATCAAGTTTTTGGAATAAATCTTCGAAAACCAAATCCTGAGGAGATGGCTGAAGCTGAGGCTGAGGCTGAATTGGTTGATACTGTGGAGGTTGGTCATGATACGAATAATCATAATTGTTACAAGGACCATGCTCATAGACAGGCGGGTTCCTCGTTTGACAATCGGAATTACAGTGCGGACCTCCACAGAATTCACAACAGTAAAACTGTTGTGGTGGTGTATAATATGAAGATGTGTCAAATCCGGACGATGTCTGATTGTTATAAGGGTTTTGCTCATAGACAAGCATGTCTCCCGTTCGACAATCAAATCCCGGATGAGGACAACCTCCACAAAATTCACACAAGTGTGTCTCCATATGATGTTGTGGGGGTTGATTGAAAAGGTCGGGTGTTTCATTGTAGGGATTTTGGTCATAGACAAACCCGTTTCCCGAATTTACAATGCTACAACCGTGGCAATTTCCGCCATTTGGAGGTCCCCCACACCATTCACAACCGTAGTTGTAAGATGAAGACATCTGGGGCTGTGGAGAGTAGTCGGAAAAATTTGTCGGTTCATTGAAAGAATTTGGATTCTGATCATAACTAATTGAATTACTTGAACCGCAAAACAAACAACTTCCGTTCCGAATATCATTACCACATCGTTCGCACGTACACCAACGACATGGTAAACCGAAAAGCGGCTCTCCACAACCGACACAAGGAATCAATGATTCCATCAGAATTAAACACAAAGAGGGTTAAGGAGATAGAATAAAACGGATAGAGGGTGAGAAAAGGAATTAAACGAATGGAAAGGATAAGAAGAATATTTTTGGTTTTTTAGAAACATTTTTAAAAAAACAAAAAGGAAAATAAATTTTGAAATAAAAATCTTTTTGGTTTTTTAATGAGAAAATATTTACGAAGATTCAAAACACGCAACGATAAACGAGATTTAAAAAAATTCGCGTCAGCCCTCCCCGGCAGCGGCGCCAAAATTTGATTCGCTTAAAATCAACACATTATTTTTCCCAAAGGAATACAGCGGAAGTTGTATTCCCAGGTCGTTATCCCCAACGAAGGCTGAATGGAATTATGTGATCTCGAATCGCGCAACGTGTTTGAATGGTGAATAAAAGGATTTTGGGTTTTCTAAGCTACGGTTGATGAACATAAATTAAAAAACGATCTAAAAGGTAATAAAAACAATTTAGGAAAAACAAACGTAATTAAAAACGTAAAAGAAAAAAAAAACTTAAAAATGCGAAAACGGGACTGAGAACGAAACTAAAAACGGAGAGATTTTGGATTTTTGATTTCCGAAATTGATAAAGTACTTAATTATAAGCACTTTTTATAAAAGACGATATTTTTGAAAACTTAAAATAAGCACCGAAAAAAAGTAGAATAAAGTGGCCGCTTATAAAAGACTTGATTGAATTTTTTTATTTTATTTTATTTTTTTGGTATTTTTATTTTTTAAAACTTATAAAAACTATTTAACTTTTGAAAAGAGAATATTTTTAGAACTCAAAAATAAGCCAGAAATAAGCTTACAAGCACTGGGCTTTTCTAAATAAGCCAAAATAAGGTTTGTTGGGGTGTTTTGTAGACCAGAAATAAGCACTCAGATAAGCTCTAAATTCTAAAACAAGCTGAAACAGAATAAGACTATACTACTAACTACTTGTATAATCAAAATAAAAAGCTAATTCCTACTTTAACTTAACTAAAATTGAGATTAAAAAGGGGGCTGTAGAGGCTGCTACAACTGGTGCAGACTGCAAGAAGCTAAGGTACTAAACATGCAGTCTTGGCAAAACATTGTCATCATTTTAAAAGCTAATGCGACTAGAAAAACTACTTATTCAAAACTACAAAGGATACTTACATTGCAAAGTAACAGCAAACAAGTCAACTTTCAACAAGAATAAACTAATCAGTACATTAAATGGCTTAAAATCTAGGAACTTCCATTAAATCAACCAAAACTTATAAATGAGCTCAAAACAATACAACAACAGATTACATGACTCAATTTTTACTAAACTAACTTAACCCAAAGGACACATCAACAGTGAACTACTTTTGACCCATTTTGGCTCCTTGACCCAAACAGTCACTTATAGAGACTGTTTTGTGAATTAAGCTAGAAAAGTCCAAACCAAGCATGGATTAAGCAACAAGGCTATCATACTAACTTTATTAAGCACAATTAAGCTTAAAATAAGCATGAGAATACGCAATAAGCTAAGTGACTAACAGTTGACTAAAGTTGACTTTTCTAAAAATCTTAGAATTGAACTGAGGTAAGCAACAGGAAACTATTAATACGCTAACAAGAAACTTATGTGAGCTAAATGGGAACAGAACACAGGCTTAGGAAATCTTAAACACCAATAACTAACATGAATTCGAATTCACTGAAAAACTTGAAATAACACCAATTGAGTACAATGTTTTTGCAACTGAAACAAGAACTGAGAATTTGAAATTAAGATTACAATTAACTGAAATTGAGTTTTACACTAAAACTTGTCTTAAATTAAAATCTACACTACGAAATTGTGGTCTAAATGCAGTGACAAAAGATCTCTGAGTCTTCTCTCTTCTTAAATATCACTTCCACAAGCTTCTTCTCACTCTTCTCAATATTTCCCAATCGTTGGATTAGGTGAAATTAATCTCATCCGTTCATATCAGTTTTGGCGGGACAACTTAGCCAAGTGGGTTTTAGCTAAGATTGTATCACGTGAATAAGGTACACACGTGAGGGAGCTAGAGGGGGGGGGGAGATAGCGTGTGGCAGTGAAAAAAGCATGGGGAGCATTTTTGTCGGTCTGGGGAAATGGTTTTGGTGATGGTGATGGTGTACGGGTTGGTTTTGGTTGGGGAAAGGTGAAAGGAGATGGGGGTTTGACTTTTCTATTGACCGGATTTTTATTATAAACGTGGGATGGGCTTTGTTTATTGAAGTTGGGCTGGGTTTAGGTGTTTATTTGTTTAGTGGTTGGGTTTTTAGGGGAAATGGGTTAGGCAGTTTAGGATTAGGGTTGGATTGGGTTTATGGGTTTAGAAAGGTTTAATGTTGGAATTGGTTTTAGGTTTAGGGACCACTATTGCCATATTCTGAAAATCCAGGGACCATTCTTGCAAAGTCTGAAAATTATCTCCAAGGACCAACTTTAACATTTTGATATTCTCGGAGGTTAACTTTGACATCTTGATCATTTTCCGGGTCCAAACTCGTAAATTTCTTCCTCGGCTCCGGCTTTTCACGCTTTTCCACTCTTGTGCTCGGTTTTTGCCTGTTTTGCCCTGTTTTCGATCCTTTATTACCTGAAACAAATAAAAACACAAACCAAGGATATCTGCAGTATATTTGGGTATTTTTGGTCATTTTTGTGTCTTTATCGGGTGTAAAATGATGAGTATTTACACACTCATCAAAAGGCATCAGGAAAAACGGTACTACACGCATGTCGAATTGCCGGATGTCTGTCAGAGATGATGGCCAAATCGCCAACATCACCAATGCATTCTTTAAGTTTACTCATAAACCAAGACCATGATTCGTTTGTCTCACCTTGACAAACACCAGTGGCGATAGGTATGATCTGGTTGTTACCGTCCATTCCAACAGCAACCATGTTTGTTCCACGGTATCTCCCTTTAAGATGTGCGGTGTCAATTATTATCAATGGCCGCAAAAAACCCAAGAAGCTCCGAATCTTTTTTATTAAACCAAATATTGGTTAGTGAATACTATATACATAATAATCTAGGTAAAAATTAAAAAAAATTAAGACGAGCTTACCGCAACACCGAACCCTATGAATACCATCTTAAATCGATCTTCATCATCTGTCTCGATGTGTGTTACCGTCCCTTCATTTTCCAACTTTAAGTTGTAGCAATAATACGGTAACTGCTCAAAAGAATCCGTGGGGCTACCGTTTACCAACTGTAACGCAATGTTTTTCCCACCCCAAGCTCGTTTATAAGAAACGTCAATTTTCCATTCGATATTCAGATCTTTTTGTATGTCCTTACATGTATAGATCCTTCTGCTATCCTTCAGTTTGTCTACCAGCAAGCGACCCAACAATTGTTGGGTAGCGTTTCGATGATTAGGATTAATTCTAGTTCGGGAACATGTATCCACGTCGTTAATGCTTGACACATGGAATCTACATGTTATAATATTTTTTCGTGTGTAAACGTACCAGTTGCAACCCTGCCATGGGAAGGTTACAATTTTGAAGTTTTCCACACAGTTTACACTCAACCTACTCTTGCTAGACCTAATTACTTTAAACTCAAAACGTTCAACTAAAGCTTTTATTCCTATTGCATAAAAGCACTCAGCCTTATCATCAAACCAAACACCAAGCTGAACTTTGGATACCACAGCATGTCTAAGGGTATTAATCATTTTAATTATAGGATCAGGTGAATTGGGTAGGTCAGGCATGTTTTCAAATGTGGATTTTTGCCAACGGGGCTGAACATCGTCAAACACCTGTTCGCTTTTAAAATTATTATCATGATTTTCAACTTTCGGTGTTTGATAATCACATTCTTCAGCGAACAAAGAAACGTTAAGATCGATATCAAGAGGCCTAGAAGAATAAGATGGTTTTACCTCCAAAGTTTGATCGATACGTTCGACGTATATTTTCTGAACCATGGTATGCTTACGACATATTTCGTTAACAAAGAAGGCAACGTCATCATCATTACATACTTCTATTTTGTTGGATCCGGATATGTAGTGTAAGCTGATGTCCTTATCTGTGATATCGTATTTTGCCTTGATATACGTTACCAACATGATGTAATTAGCGTCTACTGGAAGTAAAACTCCACGAGCTAATTTTTGAAATTCAAATAAAACTTTTAATTTTGAGGGATTAGTTGAATTTATCTTGTTTGGCGTGTGAAAATATCACAAGTTTTGCCTTATTTGTGGTGTGGGGTTGTGCAGAACCCCAAGTACCAGTCGCTTAAAATTTTACGATCTGGTCGCTCAATCAAAAATTCGCTTAAAAATTTTCCTCCAAACTTTCGTTTCCCTCTCATTTGCACTCTAGATTTCCCTCCAAAATTTATTTTCCCACTCATTTGGTATGTAATGGCTTCATCTTCTTCCACTTCCAAATCAAATAAAAAGACCATCAAATACTACCTGAATGCTACACATTGCGAATGTCCAAAACCATTACCAGTCGCACTACAAACATGCGGAAAAGAAGCGGATATACAAGAAGGTGGGATAGACTATAGTTCCCTATGAAGGTGTTGCACTTTCACAAAATGAGCTGATGATGGAAATGTCTGAGTAGTTGACTTTTATCAAGTCAAAAGTGAAAGTTCATGACAAAGTTGTATTTGTTTTATCTTTCGTTATTCTCTTCATTGCTTTTGTTATAGCAACAAGTGTTATGTACTGGGCTGTAATAAACTGGTAATGGCTGTTTACAAGTTAATGTGTCATTTTAATGCGCATCACATGCACTCACAGTTGTGGTGCTCTACATAGTTAAACAGTCGATCAATATACAGAAACCTACAATCAATATATAAAAACATACAGAAACCTACAATAGTTAAACATACACGAGTTCAGACTAGACTACCATCTCAGACCAAGTTAGTTGTTGTACTTACATGTTGTAGTTATAATTCCCATTGCCATAGAACACAAAACCAAAGTATAATCCCACGCCTCCACTATATTAACACCCTTTTGTGAAGCTCCACACGAGCTGGGTCCAAATCGTCTCTCGGCTATCACTGCCCTAACACAATGTTCGTTCCTCCACCTCCAAAGATCCCTACAAACATCAGAGATCGCAACATTTTGTAACAATCCTAAAAGATCCTCTACATCCCCACATGCTCTCCCTCTAAGATCCCTGACCAAATCACATTCCCATTTCAAAACCCCATCCAACCATCTCCCCTTGTTGTAGTTACATGACTAAACCATCTCAGACCAAATTACATGTTGTCGTTACATTAGTTAACAATTAAAAAAAAATTAAAATAAATAAAAATTACAAGCAACATATAAACCATAATCTATTCAACATCTGTATTAACAGGCACCTTATACTTCCAAAAGTATGTTACCATGTGCTCTCGATAGGCTAACACTACCTGGAGAGGATCATCAACCCTCATACTCAAGTTGTTAGCTAACCGATGCAAAAAAATGCACACCCAAACTCCATAGTCACCATATTCATCAGCTTGTCTAGGGATATTATCTGCCACTCAAAAAGTTATCTTATAATTTGAAGCAGATATGGATTTGGCGTCAAAAACTTTACACGACTTTAGATACTTGGGGAGCATTTTCTTGAAAGTGGCCCTCATCTTCAGATTGTCCTCTCTGGTCTCTGGATCTGGCGTACCAAGTGAGTCGTAAATCATTACGACTCCAGTACTAATTTCTAGCTGTGCCAGAAACCAGTGGTCAGATGGAACGTTGACAGGAAAGTAGACCTGCATTTGAAGACAAAAATACTATGATTAAAATTAAAAAAAAAAAAAAAAAAATTACTAACGGTTTGTGAGAACAAATGCAGTTTATACACCCACCTTGTCAACACTGGTCCATGGCACAGGATACCATCTGCCATTTGCATTACAGGCACGCATTCTTCCCTCGAGAAGATTAGTCGTGAAGAACGTACTCGGCATAGCCCAATCAGCATTGGCTGGTCTGAAGTGCCACATTAGATCAACCCAAAGATCCAAATGCTGTAAGGTTTATATAAAAATCATACTGTTAAACTATTCAAATATAAAGACATTGTATTATGTAAACTAATAAATATTTAATAAAACACAGACACCAACTGATTAATTTAGTACCTCATCCCCAAGCCATCCTCCTTTGTGACCTCTTCCATATGCCAACAAAGCTCTCCAAAATTTGCAACGAACAACAATGTCGGATTTACCCCAAGGAAACATATGAGCTGCATTTCTTCATTTTTCCAGAAAAAGCCCCATACATTCTAGCTTAATTGGGTTCTTGGGTGCCTTCTTGTTACTAAGTAAACCAGCAGGACGTGACAAATTCTGAAAAAATAAAAATTTAAAATAAAACATATTAATGCATCGTCTAGTAACTATGATTACCAGGATCCTATATGACCAATTGAGTTAAGTTGTAGTATACCTCTACCCAAGGCTCCAACTGATTGAGAGGGGGGAAGCTAATTACTTTATTCAGTCTTTTGGAACGCCTTTTGGCCACTGGTGGAGTTGTAGGTGGTAGCTTCACATAAGGGTCCTTCAAAGACTTACCAACCTCTTTCGTCCTCTTTTGTTGAACGTCTGGTTTCAACTCAATTGTCTTCTTTTTTGTCACATTCGGCCTACCGCGTTTCTTTTTTTGTTGTCCAAAGAAGGGTGACTGTACAGCCTTACCCAACTTCCTCTTCCTTTTTAGACGCGTGAACATTTCCTGTACGCAAAGTTCAACATTCATATTAACATCGTTTTTGACATTTGATATTTGTAATAACAATGATACTAATGTTAGTGTATTTCATACTACTACTGGAGATGGTGAGAAGGTGAAGTAAATACACCAAATGGATACTACTGCTAAGTAGATGCTACTGCAGGTAACAATGATACTACTGTTAGTGTATTTCATACTACTTCTGGAGATGGTGAGAAGGTGAAGTAAATACACCAACTGGATACTACTGCCAAGTAGATGCTACTGTTGCTAAGAATTATACTAATGTTAGTGTATTTCATACTACAACTGGAGATGCTGAGAAGGTGAAGTAAATACACTAAGTCATATATTTAAAAGGTACCTCAGGATCCCGGTCGACAACCTCCTGACCAGAGTTATTTTGAGATTTAAGGAAAACGGCGTTTCTTGCTTTCTCAGCATCCCGGTCGATTTTGTCAATATACACCTTTTCTTTGTCAAACACCGTATCCGTTACTTTCTCACCAGCAGCAATGTGTTCTTCATTTTCTAACGATGCCTTTCCCAAGTTATCAAAATCATTACCACTTCTGTCACCAACATGACCATTAGCCTTGTTGGTGACGACATCATTGTATTCACCAGCCTTCGTCTCTTCTATAACTAGGACAGCCTCACTTAATTTCTCAAGACCGTTATCATATGTATCAGTAACAAGCCCATCCGCAATGTTCTCTTCATTATCCAACACATACTCGCTGACTTTCCCACCATCATGAGCTTCTCTATCTGCATGCCCATCAACCTTGCTCTCTTCAACGGCAGACACCGACTCTCCTAATTCATCTGGACCTTTTGATTTTTCTTCTAAACCCATTGATTCATCACCCGGTTCTATCGTATTAGCAGAATGACAATCAACTTGCGGCTTAATTACTTTTGGCAAAACCGTAGGAAGGAAATCATCAGGAAAGTTATTTGGTTGTAAGTTTACATGAAAACACAAGTATAATAAGAAAGTGAATGTAGCAAACAACTATAACATGTGGATTTTTTATAAACTGCATACTTACATCAACAGCCGTTTGAGAAAAATGCTCATTTAAATTTGGTAAATGCATATCACTAGCATTATCAACTTGCATGTGATCAACTATCGGGTAATCTTCAATTCGAAGATAATTGTCAAGTTGCGACATGGAGGATGGATACGCGGTAGCGTCAAGATAATTAAGCTTCCCATGTTCGTCATTCTTTTGAGCAGCAGATATTGATGTCTCGCATATTACATTTTTAACATCGTATTTGACGTTGACATGAGTACGAATAGGGATTTGGTTCTGAATTTCAATCTCAAAGGGGATTGAAGTCTGAATTTGAAAATGTACAAAAAAAAGTAATTATAACAAAAGAAGGATACCAACGGATTAAAAATTTACTTAAAGGATATTACCTTGGCATCTTTGGAAGCTAAATCTTCATCCACTTGAAGTTGTACCTCTGAATTGTCATGAACAGGACTTGGAGTCTGAAATTCAAAATATAATATGAATTTACTATAAATAAAAGAAAGATGGATATATGTGACAAATTAAAAATATCTTCTTACATTTGCAACTTTGGAGACAAAGTGATCACAAACATTCGCCCTTACTTCAGACGTTTCAGGAATAGATGTTGAACACTGTTTCAATAAATATATATATTTTCTTCATACTTTTTGTGAAAAAATAAAATAAATATGGTATCCTCAAAGTAATTTTGTTGATAAAAATATAAATTTATACAGCTAACCCCTTGAAGTTG
Organism: Artemisia tridentata subsp. tridentata; assembly: GCA_021014915.2. NCBI lineage: Eukaryota > Viridiplantae > Streptophyta > Magnoliopsida > Asterales > Asteraceae > Artemisia > Artemisia tridentata. Next base: position 168,796,284 of record CP139507.1, on the reverse strand, counting down.
TACCTCTGAATTGTCATGAACAGGACTTGGAGTCTGAAATTGAAAATATAATATGAATTTACTATAAATAAAAGAAAGATGGATATATGTGACAAATTGAAAATATCTTCTTACATTTGCAACTTTGGAGACAAAGTTATCACAAATATTCGCCCTTACTTCAGACGTTTCAGGAATAGATGTTGAACACTGTTTTAATAAATATATATATTTTCTTCATACTTTTTGTGAAAAACTAAAATAAATATGGTATCCTCAAAGTAATTTTGTTGATAAAAATATAAATTTAGACAGCTAACCCCTTGAAGTTGTATCTCTGAATTGTCATGAACAGGACTTGGAGTCTGAAATTCAAAATATAATATGAATTTACTATATAAAAAAAGGAAAGATGGATATATGTGACAAATTGAAAATATCTTCTTACATTTGCAACTTTTGAAACAAAGTGATCACTAACATTTGCCCTTACTTCGGACGTTTCATGAATAGATGTTGAAGCTTGTTTCAATAAATATATATATTTTCTTCATATTTTTTGTGAAAAAATAAAATATCCTCAAAGTAATTTTGTTGATAAAAAATAAATTTAAACAGCTCACCCCTTGATGTTGTATGTTCAGAGATTTCTCAATATTCGCAATTCTTTTTTTAACTTCATTAATCACGTTAACATCAACCTCCTTAACTAGTGACTTCACGGCCGCAAGCTCAGCAAGTATCTTACGTCTTTGGAGGTTTTCTTCTGGTCCATCATCTACACCAGCATTTGCCTACAAGAAAATGAAAATTGGTATCAAAATAATTTTGAAGTACGGTTATAGACCCCAACTGGTGCAAAACTTTCTAGTTATACAGTATATAGTTAAACCTTTTGTCCACTACCTGCATTTATTATGACTTTAATGCTCAAATGGCATATACGGTTGTCTGTATAGGTGAACCATTTTTTAGAACTATGTCTCGGTGTTTAAAGCGTTTAGGATAATTTTTTTTTTTTTTTTTAAATTGACAATTTACCTGAACGGCATCATCTGCAACGTCTCCTTGGCTTTGAATACAATTGAGCTCAACAAAATACTCATTGCTACGTACAAACCATGGTTGCAACCTTTCTTCACTAGTTGCAACAAGTTTCAATATTGGATTCGAACCCTAGATAACAAATTATAGTAATGTCAAAAACAAATATAGAGAATTCGTAAGTAATTTACTAATAACAAAAAATAATGGAAATGCTTACCGAACCACAAAGTAGATCATGATCACATTTTCGGAAAATTTTACCCTTTGACCAAGAAATACCACGTGGGATCTTACTCGAGTCTTTGTTCCACCATGAGCTGCTATTGGGATAACTCTCAAGAATCCAAATCTAACACGAAAACAATACAACTAATGTTACTCTTAGTACACGAAAACACAACAATAATTACAAAAAGATTTTTGCCAAAATCAAACCTTAAAAGCCCAAATAAAACCAGACAGAGTATATGTGGGAGGTTTAGGTGCCATTAACTTCTGATTCTTCTTGTAGTAAGCTTCACAACGCCTAGGAACTACATTTGCTAAATGGACGTATAAACGTCTCCACAAGAACTCCCCCCATGGATAGGCATTCCAAGCAGAAAAATCCTCAACCAGTTGGAAAAAATGATTAGGAACAACATACCAAGATCCACGACCATTGAATATGACGTCGGCCACTATCAACAGGCAAACTCTAACCGCATCCTCATTAGATAATGCATCAAATTGTTTATCGTTTTCAAAAAGTGCTAAAAGCTCAGTACCTTTCACATTGAACTTTTTATCAAATTTTTTATCAGGAAAGAGTCGCAAACCTAACGGGGTATTATCAACTTCTGCAAGGTCAGGCAAAGGACCAAAAACTAAACCAGTAATCAATAGAAACTCCCAACGACCAAATTGCAAAACATTATCCCCAATTCTGAAGGAAATAGGGGGGCAATGATCAAGCAATTTTGGAATATATACCTGGTTCTGTAAAACGAAGTTTAGCAAATGGTTATCATTTGCATGACAAGGGGGTATATCTAAATCTAACCATGGACCGAAAACACTTTCTCGAAACAGGCTAATTCTATATTGATTCTTTTCCAACTTACCTTTAATCTTTCCTAGATAATGTACCTGCGACCGAACAGTGATTTTTGCATCAAAGTATTCATTTGTCATGTGGGTCTTCAATAATTAATAATGTATGCGTCTAGGGTTAGGGGTTATTGAAATTGATACCTCTATTGAAATTGGAATACAGAATTTGGGGTTACGGTTTATACTTTGATTTTGATTTTATTTTTGGATTTGATTTACAGTAGGTGTTTTTGGGGAATTTGAATGGGTGTGTGTGGGGTGGGGGGGCTTAATGGGAGAATGTTTTAGAAACGACAGTGGATTAAAGAAACTCAAAGTCGCTTAAATGATTTTTCAATGCTTAAACGAAGCGTGTTTCATACACTTTTTTGAATTAAAAATATAACAGTATAAAAAGTATAAAAAGCATTAAAAGTATTCAAAGTATAAAAGTTGGAAAGTACAAAGTTAACTGGCAAAAGCAAAAAAAGTTGGCAGGTGAAAAAGTCGCTCAAAGTACAAGAGTCAGTCGCTTAAATGAAAAAAAAAGTCGCTCAAGGCGTGGAAGGAGCAAAAAGAATAAAATAACATTTTTCGAAGTTTGACTTTTTGGCTGAAAAATGACAAATAGAAAGTCGCTTAATTAAGATAAAGTCGCTTGAAAAGTACACAACCACATGTCACTCCCACATTTAAGCGACTTTGGCTAGGGCTATTTTGGGAAAACGACTTTTTTGAAACCAAAAAAGCCCAACACTTCAAGCGACCGGGCTATGTCTATATTTGCCCCTTTTATATATATTATACACATGCTAGATTGCTGGTACTTGCTCTACTTCTATACAACTTATTCAATTTTGGGATTTCCTCCTCAATAATGCACACTACTAAAGTACACGTTAACGCTTAAATTCCTATTTTTGGTGGTGTTCTTTTCACTTCATACTATTTCTGTTTACGTTATTGTTTTCTACAAAAGGCATTTTTGGAAGAAAACTTTTTAACTCCTACGTTCTATAAAATATCAGTTTTATTTTGATTTTTATAAAAGAAAATTAGACTTTATGTATTTATAAGTACTAGTCAGAAGTCTTCTGCACGCACATAGTTTACACATGAATCAAATCTAGTTTAAAGTTTTAGTTTAATATACGGGCATATAAAAATTTGATCATGTTTATGTTTTGCAATTATGATATAAGTACAACTAATTATTATGTGTTGGTTTTACATAAAGTTTTTTATTATGTATTAATATAGATTACCATTTATATAGATTTTTGTTTGATTAAATATTTGACTTTGTTTAAGTGACATGGTTTTGAAGTTGATATTGCTGTTTAATTTAACTATTGATATCATGTTATACACAATATGCATGTTTAATAGCACGTAATGCCGTTGACGAAGTTAAAATATAAAGTAAAAAAAAATGATTTTTCAGATATCTTTGTTTAAACTATATATAAGAATTACATTAGTCGTTGTTATAAATATAATATCGTATATTTTAATTTCATATCACAGTAACACGTATTTATATTTTGGTATTTATATTCCTGTCAATAATAATTTTAGCCATATTTATTTTTCAAACCCTTGTACACATTAGTTAAGCTTATAAAAAGAAATAACATGAGTCGTTGTGTAAGACAAATAGCAAAAAAAAAAAAAAAAAAAAAAAAAAAAAAAAAAAAAAAAGTCCTTACTTAAACTTATAAAGAGAAATAACATAGGTTGTTCGTATACGTACAATCTTGTGTATTCATTTACATATCACAATAACTCGTGCTTTCATTTTGATATTTATAATCACGTGAATATACATGAATTTAAGCTATATTGATAATAATATTCATAAATAACAACATAAAAGTCGTTTTTTTTAAGATATAAAGTTTAGGGGATATACAGTCTAAAAGGGTATTTGTTTATTTTTTTTTCAAAGTTATTAAAAATATGAAAACTTATAAGTTTACACTTAACGGTGTGCAATTTATTTAAATTCAAACACTAATTTTTTCTTAATTACCCTCTATTTGTTTTAGTTTTTCTTTTACAAAATCAACACATGTATTCTTATACATATCTATTTTGCCGAACGAAATTTAGACGAGTTTGACCACATGAAAGCCAATTTTGACTTATATTGGCTAATAGAAAATGCTTGATTTGAGATTGAGCTCTCCTAATAATCAATTAAAGAATGAATTACCACAAAACATTTTCTCTTATTATATAAAAGGATTGTCTAACATGCCCTAAGGGCACCGATTAAACCACGTTGATTAAACTCGAATTTTTCTTTTATATTACAAATTATATATATAATACACATTATTTAAACTTATAAATTACAATAATTACATATAATTTTTAATTAAATAAACTAAAATTTTCCTTTTATTGTCACGTTAAACCTTACCATTATGACAACCCGCTATTTTACATGTCAATACTATTCAATAAACTCAATTTACTTACCTTGACATTTACTTGAGAACAATTTACATATAACTTTTTACTTGAAGCAACATAAAAATTTAGAATACTTTTCAAGTGTACTAGGACTTAGACTATATTTAGTCAACAACAACCCAATACCTTGCTCCTACTCCGGTTCGAAATTTTAATTCCTAAGACAATTTCCTTTTTATTTACTTACGATTGTTAATTTAACAAACGCTATTCGCGATTTAAATAAACACCCGATATGCCCAATACTCCTAACAATTATTTTTAACGCATTTTTATACTTCCTAAATTATTACCAAAGTTTCAAAAATATTTTCTTACGCCTAATGTAATTTCTTTATTCATTACGTTTAATTACGCGTAACTTACGTTAATTACCAAACTGATAACCAATACCTATTTCTAATACCCAATACATGCAATATATACACTCTTGTACAAAATAAAAGCTTCTACTCCTATATTCTACCTATTGCCCCCCCCCCCCTTTGTTACCATAATAATATCTAGACAAATATTCTACCTACAATTAATGCTAAACATATCACCCTAAAACATGGAGGTGTAAAAATGAAACAGTGGCTTGACTACCACTTTGTCCCCCCCCCCCTTCATAGCCATTCGGCCAACACCATCAATCCTAGCCATCTTGTGTTTCTTGACCAACTATTGTTACTTTGACAAACCTCAAGTATAAATACATGCACATATTTAGTAACTAGCACAAGAGAAAATAAAACTACTCACTCACCCTCTCATACGAATCGATCCACCAAGGAGCAAGAAGAAAGAAGGAAAGTTGTTTGGCTAAGTTCAAGCATCATTATGGTACAATTGTAAGGGTTTAGAAGCACTAGTCTTGGGTTAATCAAGTAAATTACCTTCTCATCACACTAACCATCTTAAGTAAGTAATACTTTTGTTAGGAATATAAATATTCATATGAAAGACTCGGTCACCCTGAGTATCTTTTGGCATTAGATAGCTCCTAGGCTTTATAGTTATAGTTTAGATATCGTTTCACCATGGAGTCGGGTCGGGTCTTTACCCACTGTAGCCCGCTCCATAGCCCACATGGGGCGTTAAGTAAGTTGTATAAATACCCTCTCCCACCAAGGGAGAGGGTTGGAGCTTCTAATCTAATATTCACTTTTCCTTCACTCTCTCTCTCTAGAACTCCCATCCTCCTTTTCTCTCTCTCTCTAAGATTCGGCCAAACACAAGAATCACGAGTGTGTTATGATACCCTATATCTTACAATTGGTATAAGAGCCATGGTTTGATTAGCTAAATTGTGTGTACTTGGATTCGTGGATTGGTTTGGTATTTTTTTGGTTCGACGTGTAAAGAAAGAAAATTCAAGATTTGAACTTTGTTTGTGGTTTGATTCGAAAAAGTTTTGTACTTTCGTGTTTAGAAAGGTCCTAACAACTTATTTTGGTGATTATATTGCTTATTTCATAAGCCTAGGGCTAATTCTTGGCTTATTCGAATGTTAGAAAAGTTTTTTCTTAGTTGCGATTTGGTTTTTTTCTTGATTGCGATTTGGGTATTTGAGGTATTTCTTGACTGCGGTTTGGTTAAGAGTTGTGTTCTTGGTTGCGATTTGAGTCTTTTCTTGGCTGCGTTTTGTGAAAAAAAAAGGGTAAACATAAGCTGCGATTTGCCTAGAATCTCTCTTGCGTTTAGATTTGTAGCTAAAACGGGAAAAAGACAAAAGGCAGTTGAAAGTGACACTTCTGTCCTTTGCGTTTTGTTTGGTTGTGACTGCGATTTGGCAAGACTTTTCGTTTTGGCCACTGTGATTTGCCTCCAAAGAACTGCGATTTGGCATTGCGGTTTGGGTGTTGCGATTTGACTCTGCAGTTTGACTTCTGCGTTTTGGTCCTGCGTTTTGTCTTTGTTGACTGCGTTTTGACTTCTGCGATTTGCCTCTAAAGCTGCGTTTTGGTCTTGAGGTTTGGTCATTGCGGTTTGACCAGTGGATCTTGCGGTTTGACTAAAAGTTGACTTTTTACGTCAAAACTTCAAACGGCCATAACTTTTGAACCGTAACTCCGTTTTCAGCGAAATACCTGTCAAAACGACCAGAATAGCCTGAATATTGTGAGCAATCTTTCTATAGCAAAAAGGGAAGGGAGAAAGTTTACTTTGAGAAAGAAAGGCCTTCTCTTCTATTTCGATTCTAATCTTAGGAAAGGTGCGTTATCGCTTTGATTTTCGAGGCCCAAATCCCCTCCGAATGGAAGTTATTGAGGTTTTAATTTTTTAGACCAAAATTTCACGATAACAACTTGCATCAACCAAACCAAATCACAACTAAACAACATATCACCTAGTCTATCAAACAGCTATCATAACACATATCTATTATCATTTCACGGTTTTTTCTTGATTTTGTTAAATCCCGCGAACGATTCTATTTCTCGGTTTAAATCATAGACTTGTAAAATCCTTTGAATGTTCATATCATGTCAAACACTTCGGAGTCAGTCATAGTTGAGGTACTCAAATTGTACGACATGATCAATGAACATAAGATTCCCAACAAAGAACAACAGACAAACGTCTTTGAGACATATACTACTAAAATGGAATCTTTGTGCTTTTATTCACATGAGAGAGAGAGTTGCATCAGTTACAACAATTGCAAGATAATGCAAAGGAAAGTTGCATGAAATACTTTCGACTACTTCATTCACATCTCAAGCTTCTCTCAGAAAGACCTAGTTCCATGGGAGGATTCGAAAGAGCATTTGCGTCACTCTTTGGTCAAGATGTTCAGACTTTCACAGGCACAATGTTCCTGAACTTGGATCAACTAGAATAACAACTTGACAGAGAAGAATTTCATGAATCTGGTTCCATGGCTGCTTTTTGGGTGATCAACAAACAACTTCAATTGTTCATCAATTCAAAATTCACTTGGGAATATGACAGTCAAATGACAGAAAAGTGCTTTGCTGATTACACTAGAATCGAAGTTGACTTGTTCAGAGAAACATTACTCCAATACATGGGTAATGTTAAGATGTGCATTGATGAAAGAGCAAAACACAAACGAAAGTATGACATCAAGATGAATGAAAACCTGATGCAAAGAAGAGAGATTAAGGTTGATTCGAGTAAAGCATTGGATGCTAGTTCAGTTGTTACAGAATGCAGTGGGACAAAGTCAGATAAGCATGACACAAGCAGCAGCTCAGAGAATTATACCACACATGGTGTGGATGCAGATATCAGACCAGCAAATGACCAAGTGCCATTTGCTGAGGTACATTTAATTGTTCAACATAATGTCCTTGCTAGTGAACAACAACATACTGATCAATTTGAACCTATTTATGACACATATCTGTTGGAAAAGGCTGATAGCAATACCACTCCTGATTCAACAAATATAAGTCATAAGGGGGGAGAAATTGACCAGGAAGCTAAACATGATCATGTTAAAAGTCCTTTGCTTAAGGCTGAGCTTCTCAAAACGAATGATATGGTTGAAAAAGAGGTTTATAATGAACTTTCAAACAGATTCTTACAACTTGAAAAACATTGCATTTCACTTGAAATAGCAATACAACATAAGGAAGAAAGTCTTCAAACTAACAAACCATGTAAAAATCCGGAATTTCCTGAATTTCCTGAATTTTTTGAAATAAACACTTTGAAAGCTCAGCTACAAGCCAAAAACTCGACGATCAACAATTTGAAAGAACGGATTCTAGATATGCATGAGAAAAGTAATGTAGTCAAGGCTAAACAAGATATCGATGCAATTAAAACAAGAAACATCGAATTGGAACTTAAAGTCGCTAAATTACTTAAGGAAAATGAGACTTTGAAAAAGCATTACAAAGACCTGCATGCTTCAATCAAAGAAATGATAACTAAGAATATAGAACAAACAACTTCTTTGATTGCCAAAAATGATGAATTCAAAGCTCAACTTCAGGAAAAAGGTTTTACAATTGCAGCATTAAAAAACGAGTTAAGAAAATTAACAAGAAATAGTGTGAACACTAAGTTTGCAAAACCATCAATCTTGGGGAAACCAGCGTTACAACCACTGAGAAACCAATCATTTGTTAGACAACCGATTGCGTTTATATCTGAACGACCAAAATTTTCAAAACCACGGTTTGCCACTCAAGTTGATGCGAAACAAGTTTTGTCAAAACCAGTCACTTCACAGTCTCGACCTAATGAAAAGAAATATGCTTGTGCAAAACCCCATCATATGAGTGCTTCTAGCTCTTCTAGGATTAGTTTAAAGCATGTGTCATTTGTGACACCAAAGGAACATGTTAGACATAAAGACCTTGTTCAGAATCACAATCTAGAGGATGATAAGAAAACCACACATGAAAAGACTAGGAATTTGCCTGTTTCTAAGAGTAGTTGCGCATCGATTAAAGCGATTCCCGTAGCAGATCACTCTAAGAATTCTAGATCCTTTTCTGAAACCAAACACTATGTCTGCTCGACTTGTCAAAAATATGTTTTTAATGCAAATCATGATGATTGTATAACAAAATTCCTGAAGGTAGTGAATGCTCGTGCTAAGGTTCAATCCCCTGAGACTAGAAACAACAACAAGCCTGTAGAACTAAAGAATTATACTCAGTAACCTGGTAGGCAGATTACTATAGGACAAATGTTTTCTCTCAACAAGACTTCTACTATACATGAGAAACCAAACACTCCTAGATCTTGCCTTAGGTGGATACCGATGGGTAGAATTTTTAAGATTGTTGGTCTTAGATGGATAACCTACTAGGAAGATGTTCACTGAATGCAATAATAAGGTTGACAACGAAACCCCAAATGGTTTAGATGCTGATATCACTAACCCATATAAATGCGAACAAACTCTTAATATTTGTGCAGGTAGTCTTTACTTAAGTGCAGGTACATCGTTCACTCCTATTAAGGAAAGACTCAGAGTTTGGTTGCCGAAAAGACTGATATCTCATAAAATAGGGGTTCAACAAAGTCAGATTTGATGAACATGAACAATGACGTTTGAACACATCAGTTCAAGCCTCGTTCTTCAACGAAAATGACGTTTGAACACATCAGTTCAAGCCTCGTTCTTCTGCGAAATATGACATTTGAACACATCAGTTCAAGCCTCGTTCTTCAACGACAATGACGTTTGAACACTGCAGTTCAAGCCTCGGGCCTCAATGTCAACATAATGGCGTCTGCTGAAAACACTCCAGGCCCCGTTCCTCAAAGAAAAGAAAGGCATACGCTTGAGTGCGCTTTATCTACGGAAGAAGATAAATATTATTATTTCTGACTATTCTCATCAACAAGCTTCATACTTGTTCCATGCTCGTTCAGTAATCAAGTGGATCTACTTTCATTAGATTGTATTTTTATTCACTTGATCAAAAATGGCAACCTCAAATGCAATTTTTGAGGGGGAGAAGTGTGAACAGTGGATCAACCTCTTATGCACTTGTTCAATCAAAAATGGCAACCTCATATGAAATTTTTGAGGGGGAGAAGTGTGAACAATGGATCGACGTACATTTGATTGTATGTTTACTCACTTGTTGGGCATGTGACTCTAATTGTGACTACGGAGTTGATCAGGTATCACTTATTTGAGATTGAAGTTGACTTTCACAAAGGCGTGATCTTATTTTATCTTGAAGTCGAGGTTGGTTGGATGCATGACTTTCAATGATAACTTGCTCGTGCTTAAGATTTGAGTTGAAGACTTAGTTTATCTAGTTACCAGCAGTCGGGGTAAATGTTTGAAGACCTGGTTAACTATCACTTAAAGGAGTTATGTTGTAGTACTCAGTGTCACATGCCGATGACGTTGTGGATAATCGCAAGAGGTGTTAATGTCTCATACTTTGGTTGGGTATTGAGTACTTAGAGATTTGCTTGGAGCATAAATTCTCTACACCGTTCTTCCAACATTAGTGCAAGCTTAAGTCACGAGAACGGGGAATTCTACTTCAGTTTCAAGTTTGGTATATCGGGTTTGCTCCATCAGTTATCACTTCAAATAACCTAGTTAAGGGTTGGTAAAGATAGTCAGAGAGAGTTTCGGTAGCAGTTGATTCTCACTTGATACATTTGAGCCAATTTTGTTCTTCTTATAAGATTTCAAGTATATGTGCGTAAAATGTGTTGCTGATTCTGAGGTATCAAAACCAGCAAGGGGGAAGGAGACATACATCTGAACGTACAACGAGTACACGTGATGAACTTTACACTTCTTCTTAGTTGAAGTTATTCCGGGAAGACAAATGTCATCACCGCAGAGAAAATCAGTGTTTTAACTTGTGGCTTTTGGTGTATTATTCCAACTACGTGGGGGAAGAGATGTAAGAAACAGTTTCTGATGATTAAAGAGGTACACAATTGTATGATGATTCCTCTGGTTAGTCGGTATCCTACAGAAGGAAATGTGTTCATCCGGGACTTACTTGATTTTTACGGTATTGTCTTGGTGTTATCATTTCGACTGCATACGGGATAAATTGCTTACACTCGGGACTTAGTTGAATTTGGTGTAACTATTCTCATCTGCAATTTCCTGAAGGGAGAAAAGTGCATTTCAGAGTCTTAGTTGATTTTGATGTTATGTTTTCGACTTCATTAATGGGATTGAGTGTGTACTTCGGGTTTTTTGAGCTTCATACAATGAGACTGATTGCATCACTTCAACTACTTGGGGGAAATGGCCTCTTGATGCTTTTGGTATGCATTACTTCAGCCTTCAGCGGGAAAAAATATGAGAAGAATTACTCAAGCGTGAGATGATACGTTGCTGATCTATTTGATGATCCCCCGAATGGATAATCACGATGATTATTCTTAAAAGGAGCAGCAATATTTGATGTGGTTTGCTACGGATTTCGCTGTGAACTTAACTAATGTAAGCTTGAAAGAGAGCTTTGAAACTGCTCAAAAAGAAGATTGTCGGTTTGGGGGGAAGATATCAAAGCTTCACATTGAGAAGACTCAAGTTCAGACGATTATTCAGGAGCCTCGAAAGCTTTGGTGGTGAAAGTTTAAGAGATGTTGACTACAGACTTCTACTACGTACAGAACGATATCCTTATTTCGGTATTCATGTCAACATCTTCTTAAATTGAATAATATATTTTGTACATATCTTAAACCAAAATGTAAATAGAAAATTATAAAACCAACAAAAACCATAAAAAATTCAGAAAAATAGAAAATTCCAAAAATAGTTTTTCAAGGCATGTCTTCTGGTATCGATAACATTTACGGTCCTAGAAATGTCATTCAATAATGACATGGGTCTTTAAATGAAGTTCGAGCAGAAGTTCAAAAAGTTTTCAAAATATGCCTATATGGCTTGCTATTACTTCAGATATGCAACCCGTTTGTTTTTTCAAAATGAGAAAAGCACGTCGCCAAAAAGACGGCTGTTCCTGTCAACGGGTGATTAATTTCTCTTGGGCGTGGATTACTTTACATCCATGCACCCTCGACTTGATGTACGTTTCAGTGCATCATTTCTCGTATAAGAAGAGAAATCTTCTTTACATCGCAAATACTTTTCCATCTATGATTCTTCAGGAAAGTATTTGTGCTAAACTTGGTGGTAGCATGAATTCTTTTGGAAATCAATTAGACTTGAAGTTTTTCATAAAATTTTTCACTCAATCAATGACTACAGCTCTTTAAATAGAAAATGGGTCATCGATTGAGGGGGAGAGTGATTTCAAAATTTTGTATCATCAAAACACGCCACTTTATACATAATAAGCAAGTGAATAAAATTTGTTGTTATGTGTCAGTGTATGAGTTTCATTCAAATATCTTTCAAACTTATCATACCTGACACTAACATTCTCCCTCATTGATTGAGGGGGAGCATAATAATGTTCCATTATCAGAATACATTGAATCGGACCACATTGTCTCCCAAATTTTCTAACTTATTTAAATCAATTGAGATCCCAAATCTCAAAAGGTTTGAAATTTTTGATCGGGGGAGAGAATGTGATTTAAATATGAAAACTGATAAAATGTGATCTTTTGAACTCAAGTGTAGGCTCTCTCATATGTGCTAAACTCTTTCGTATATCGATGCACATATTGAGGGGGAGCGAATGATTTATGATGACAATTGTGGAAGAATACCAAAGATCGACCATTTTATTTAATGTACTAGAGTTATAAGGATGGTAAGATTAGGTATCAGCTCCCATGATCCAGCCAGAACTGGAGGGATCTTCCCAGGGACAATCCTCTAGTTAGAATAGAAGTCATTAGGAATGATTAAAAAGGAGAAAAGTGAGAATAAAGGAAGAGTGCCGACTGAGATGGAGCTAGTACTGGAACAAACCCAACAAGGTACTAGTGATGAAGTCTCGGTAAGCGCTGAAAGGGTTGAAGAATGAAAAAGAAATGTAAAGATAAAGGGTGAAAAGAAAGAAGCCCTCCTTACACTTTAGGCAGAAACCGGGTCAATACATATGCTGTCAGAATCACTTAGTTAATTGCTGACATTGAAGACAAGTACCATGGACCCAGTGATACGCTGTACAACCCTCCCTAGCCACTCAATGTCCCTCGAAGGACTCTTGTTTCATTTGTCACGGAGATCAATATATTTCTATCATCTCTCTCACTCCGAGTTAGACGATATTGAAAAGGTGGCAGTCCTCTCCAGCCTTCGATCACTATATCAAAATGCACTATTGAGTCTAGAGCCAAGAGATCATCCATAAATCTCATTAGGACACACTTAAAATGTGCTTGTTATTTCATAAACCGTGAAAAACAACAAATATATATATACATTAAGAGTCATACACATTATCCTCGTGGTACTGCCAGAACATCTGAGTGATATGCAAGTATTCACAATGAAGATGGAAATCCTTCTAGAGCGAAGATCAAACAAGCTCTTGGTAGGTGACATGTAAGATCCTTCATGGATCAAACTAGTGACAACTGGAAAGAAACGATGGGGCGATTCACATTTGAATCAAACTTGTTTCAGGAAATGGATTGACAGATGCTTTTGGAAAACCTTTCAATGTGCTCACCAACTGAGTTTCGAGCACATTGATTGTGTAAATTTTCAAACAAAAGTGTTTATGAAAGAAATGTGATTCAATTTATAAAACCCTCGTCGTGTTGCATAAAATGTTTATCCAGTGACACGCGAGTGATTTTTCTAATCAATTTCTCATCATTCAGTGGGTATTTAATTCACTGATTCACTCTACTGTGCAGTCTGCTTTGAGACGTTCCGGTATGAGAACATGCTTAGTATGATGATTCTGATGTTAATTCGTTGGATGATTCTTTACAACAAGCTGGAAAGTCCTGTCAAGGAGAATTTTCTTTAAAGGGAATTCTACCTGATCACAGGTCGGTCCTCACGGAACCGAAGGTTAATCCAACCACACCGACCGAACGACAAAGCCATATTCGTTCTCCAACTTTATTGCTAACTGTTTTATTTTAGATTTATATAAAAATGGTGATGGTGGTACCTAACACCAGCAGAGACATGTCAATCCACACCCCATGCTCACACGACCAATTCATTATCAAAGGATCATGAAAGTTGAGAGACATACAGCAATGCTTCCGCAACTCTGATGCAAAGTCTCCTGATCGAGAAAAGTGTGAGCATGTTGGTCCAATGGTCACTACATCACATGAAGGCGATACTACAAAGGATGAACTTGGATATTTACGGTGGCTGATGATCTCAAAGAATGCTCAAAGATCACATATGCCAAAGGAACATTAATCACACGATCATTGCTTGAAGTACAAAGTGTGCTGAACTTGAAGAATTAAAAGACTACGAGCTAGGAATTTACAGTCATGTAATAGAATGCTAGAATTCAAAGTGTATTTTCTGGGGTGACCTCCCTTAGGGGGAGATTGTTAGGAATATAAATATTCATATGAAAGACTCGGTCACCCCGAGTATCTTTTGGCATTAGATAGCTCGTAGGCTTTATAGTTATAGTTTAGATATCGTTTCACCATAGAGTCGGGTCGGGTCTTTACCCACTGTAGCCCGCTCCATAGCCCACGTGGGGCGTTAAGTAAGTTGTATAAATACCCTCTCCCACCAAGGGAGAGGGTTGGAGCTTCTAATCTAATATTCACTTTTCCTTCACTCTTTCTCTCTAGAACTCTCATCCTCCTTCTCTCTCTCTCTCACTAAGATTCGGCCAAACACAAGAATCACGAGTGTGTTATGAGACCCTATATCTTACAACTTTACTTCCATAAATTTCACACTCTTTATATCATGATATTTAGTTCAAGTTACATACACATGATTATCACTTTGTACATGTTTGTAAAACTTTATAACCACAATGAGTTTATAGCTTATGACTATGTCTTAAACATATTTCTATCATGAATAAACTAGTTGGTTATGAATCTTGACAAGATGTAAAAATTAAAACATGACATATAAGCTAGTAAGTAGCTAAGCTAGTTTTGGTGAATACTTTATTTATAACAAATTGAACGTTTCATATTGCTAAGTTTATTGTTAAATCACTATTGACATGTTGAGAAATCAGTGGAAGAGCTAGGATTAGTTTGGGAGTTGTTGTTAAGCGGTTTTGGATAATTAGAAGGATAGGAAACGTGTTTTGACACTTTTAGAAGAGAGGCTGTCCTATTCGACCTCACCCAGAAAAATCAGTAACTTGGTGGCAAGATTAGGCTAGAAATATAGAAAATAGACTCTATAATGAAAACGTAGCCGCTTGAATGGGTTAAAACGGATTTATAACGAAGAATATACGTTAGTTTTAAGCTGTGCGACGAAAATGAATTTTCTGAAAATATAGATGTTGTTGGGAATTTTCAAGAGGTAAAAACTGATGTTAAAAGTTAACTAGACTATCCGAGGCACTAAAAACATGTTAGTATACTTAAACACGAACCCGGGGATGTATAAAACTTAAGAATCGGAGCTAAGACGAGAGAGTTATGGCCTAGTGAAGTTGCGACAAAATATAACTTTTTGACAGCTTATTTTTGCTAATAGAAAGCTGTTAGAATTTTTAATGTGGATTTTGGACACTTTAGAGTCGGTTTTAGCTAAAATGACGTAAACAAAAGTGGTAGAACGTTATGTATACTTGTTAGGCGCGTTATTTCCGAGTGTCTGGCAAACACTTATTTGGGGCATTGATTATTATTATGTTTGATTGCATACCATTTCGTTCAGCTTCAGGGTCATAAGCTTAGGGCACTGTATATTATTTTTGGCTATGACGTTATATTTATTGTGATTGTCATGCTGCTGAAATCTTGTGGTCCGCACTTTACTTGTTTACTTAAACCTATGATCTCACCAACAATTATGTTGACCTTTTTAGCGTGTATTCTCAGGTAACTAGACGATAATAATCACCTATGTATGGAGCATACTAGAGTCACATTTTGGAACGCACATCATGATGAAGATTTCTTTGCATTACTTAGCATTTGGTTATGTATTAAAATCTTACATTTGATGGTGAACTCTGATATTAATGTTTTGTAAAACATTCATGTTTAAATCAAACGCTTGTTTTAAAATGACTCACTTAGTGGTCATTCTTTATTTCCTTGTACTTTGATATCCAAGAACGTCTCGCCCCCATAATTCTATTCCGCTGCAAACCAAATTTTGGGGGTGTGACAGATTGGTATCAGAGCCAAGGTTATAGAGAACTAGGATGCATCATAGACCCTAGACTATAACCACTAGGTCATGACACTTCACAATATCATGATGTGTATGCAATTGCTATACATGTTTTTACTTACTTATTTAATACGAGGTATTTACATTTGTTTTATATCGGGTTGTTACAGAGTCATGTCTTCACCCAACCACCCTATCATCATTTCATCAGACTCGGATATCGAGGATGCTTTTTCATCCACTGATGCACCTACATCACTACCCTTACCTTCCTATACCTCGACATCCCCATATCACTCACCATCGTTAGATGATAACTCCCACCTATTTGAGGTATTAGGCATCACCTGAGACAGACCTAGAGGAGACAACCAGATGTGATGCTGAGACCTTCAAGTCTTAGGAGGCTGCACCTACCATCCCACTACCACCATTGTCATTCCCCTTTTCCATTCCAACATATCAGGAATTAGATGACACTCTGTGGATGGTACCAAGATCACCGACTCAACAGGAACATCAGCAGATTCCTCAAGAATGGTTTGGGATCTATACTATCTCGGATATGATCGATGCACAACTCCAGACCCCACATTAGAACTCATCACAACCCCATGATGCCACAACCCAGGATCCACCGAAAGGAGCACCAGGAAGCCTCTAGATCAAACTTATATCCTTACTAGCTTTTACTATTATCCTAGCCACGGGATGTGTGGCATAGTTCAAAGAAACTTGTAGTATTTGGTTGTTGTACAACGAATTTACAAAGTATTGACTCTACTATATGGATATGGTTGTGTTATGCCTGATATCGGTCTATGTAGGCTGAAATTTTCATTTTATATATTCACGTGTGTTATGACTATATTTATGATATTTTCGTGGTGGCATCTTGTTGTGATTTCACTTCATTTATAAATGTCATGGTTGCGTATATGTGAGTGTGATGATCCTTACTACTTATAAATTCTCATGGTCTCTTATGATTTTGAAGAGTTATGTCGAAGCAAGCCGCTCCAGCCATGACACAAGACACTGTTGAGCAAATCATTGCCAAAAGCATAGCCACAGCCCTCGCCAATCATGAGAAAAATGTGACCAATGCACCGGGAAGACTTGAGACCACAAAGACAGCTGAAGGCATAGAAGGAGGAAACGTTGCACCCTAAGTTCCTAATCTTACTCACGAAGAATTTATGGATTGCAATCCCCACACCTTTAGCGGAACTGAAGGCGCGGGGGGATTTTGCAAATGGTTCGAAGAAGTAGAAACAATATTTTGAGGTGGTAACTGTCTCAAGGAAAACAAAGTTAAGTTCGCCACTTGCACTTTTCAGGATCGTGCCCAGGTATGGTGGACCAAACATGTTCAGATAGTAGGGGTCGACGCTGCTTACTCAATCTCTTGGGAGAAACTAAGAAGGATGATGTTTTTTGAATATTGTTCAAAGAGCGAATTACGAGCAATGGAATAGAAAATCCTGGACTTTACCATGGTAGGAGATGATGTTGCCAAATACACTGATCGTTTTTACGAATTAGCACGGCTATGCCCTGCAATGGATGAACCGGAATGCAAGAAACTTGAGAGGTATATCGGGGGACTCTCCCCTGAAATTCGTATGTTGGTCACCCCATTAGAACCCGATACCATGCCTAAAGCTATCCGTATGTCGCTTCAGGCAAGGGAACACATAGCTCACACCAAGGACGTAGGAAACAATAATGACAACAAACGAAAATGGAACAACAACAACAATCAAGGTGGAAGTGTTGCACAACAACCACCTAAGAGACCAGAGTTTGCTAAAGCCTATGTTGCAGGCCCAGCTAAGAAGAAAGGGTACCTTGGTACCAAAATGTAACAAGTGTCAAAAACACCATAACCCTGGTCATTGCCCTACTCCATGCGGTAACTGTAAGAAGAATGGTCACCTAACTAATATTGCAGAACTCCTACACTTGTCAAAAATGAGAAACCTCCAATAATATGCTTTGGATGTGGTGAAAAAGGACACCTCAGGAGTGATTGCCCAAAGCTGAGGAATCAAAATGGAGGAATAACTAGTGGGGGAGCATACACATTAATAGGAGGTGAAGCTTGCCAGGATCTTGTCGATGTTACGGGCGAGGATAATGTTTAAGGAAAAGTTTCTGCTTGTATAATAAAACCAAAGTCTAAACCCTCTAGGGTTGTATTTTCCTGTTGTACTTCACCTTAGGAAGTTAGCATAACCTAGTTGTATCAAGTACCTTTTTATCTAATGTAATCTCTATCTTTTATTATATCCACGATACTCGCAACCTTCGTCTATTACATTTTCTATTCCATTTATCTTATTCCTAACCATTTCGCAACAACATACCACTATCCTATTAGGGATTAGGCAAATTTCACCTTTGACTATAGACTATTACCATTCCGTAAGATTCTCCCACACATCCTATAACCCATTCAACAAATTTTATTACAAGCTATTTTACAACCACTTTATAGAACTGTTTCACATAATTTTACTCCAAGCTATTTTACTACCACCTTAGAAAACTATTTCACAGAATTTTAAAACGTGCTATATTACTACCACCTCATAAATTGATTTTTGGCATTCTACCAACTATTTACTACCATATTATATGAACCGATTTTTCTTGAAAAAAATAATTAGGCTACCATTTTACCAAACAACACGTTGAATACCATCTAAAACTTTGAGAAACATAATACGGCTTTGACTAAACCGAGCATCGCATCATTAGTCCTCAATTATACATAGCCTGATCACCTATATATAATTCAGGAAGGATTATGCCATGAAGGAAACAATCATCTTTTCAATTTTTTATTTTTTATTTATTTTTTTTAAACAATCTTCATTCAAAACATCAAAAAGCAAAGCTTTGTAACCAAATAAATTTTTCATAAACACCCCTTTTGTCAAACCCTCTCTAGATACCTACACCACTTGTCCTTCACTCAACGGTTAAGTTGGATTTTTTTACCATTGACCTTTCTAGGAAAGACTTTCCCTCTACGAGGAGGATTCCATGATATAAGAAAACAATGAAAGGATTATGGAACTACAAACAAGGACTAGAAATATACAGTAAGTTGATTCATAACGCAACGGAAAACTTAAGATCTCACGAGGCAATCCAAACCACTATCTCTGGCATAGTCACCCAATCCTATCGTTTCAGAAGTACTAGTTAGACCAAGTAAGACAACAAACCTAAGTCATGATCCTTTTTAGAAATAACCAAGTAAGTTGAATGCTCATACCTGTAAGACTTACCTAATATTAACCAATAGGCATTATCAGACACCAGAAATAAAACGTTAGACATCTAAGCATTCATGTAGACATACCTACCCGAATATTTCATCCTTTTTAATGTTTTCAATTCAAATGGATTTTTCTTTAAAATGCGGTTATACAAATCATATACCTGTAGGAAAATATTTTTCTAAAGTACCTATTTTGACGAGTAAATCCCTTTTGTTCAGCCTTTAACAAAACTATTGTACATTAAGAAATGTATAACATCCATCTTTACTAAACATTTCTATGCACATCATGTTGAAAACCCGTCTATAAAAACTTTGGGTCATATTTGAAAACAGTCCAATCTTGCATAACTACTAAATTTTGAATCATCAAGAAAGAGAGTACTTAAAAAGTCGTTGTTCAAACTTGTAAATTCATTTATTCAGAGAAAATTTTCAAACAAAACACTCAATATCGAGTCATATTTCGAAAATTAACCACCGTACTAAAACACTTCATACATTTAGGATTTTGTGATTGACAGACGGTAGCATGGAAAAAAAAATTTTGATGAAGAAAATCTAGAGAAACACTATTAAACAGTAAGAATCTTAGTAATGAAGACTAAGCACCTTAGGTGAAGAAGGACTCATATCGTGACATCAGTTAGAGCAAAACACGAGAAATCAAAACTGTTACCATAGCTTTATCCTTCCAATAACGCCTTTTTGACAAACTTATCATTGTAGAATTAGTCACGAGACACGTTGTACAAATTTTAAATACTCCTAATAAAAGGCGGTCGATACACCTCAAACTTCTGACAATCCCTTTAAGATTCTTTAAAACCCAATTAGATATAAGCACGATCTACCATCCTCAGACCAATGAACATAGTAAGAGAACTATCCAAACGCTATAGAACATGCTCAGTGCCGTATGATCAACTTTGAATTGTTTAGGGTAATCTTTTGACATTGACAGAATTCACTTCCAACCATAGTCATCACACGAGTATAAAGACTGCACCATCTGAGGCACTCTATGGTCGAAGTACCAATCACCTGTTGTCAGGCCAAAATCGGAAAAGCCCAACTCTCTAGTCTAGAACTTATTCATGAAACAACAAAGGAAAATCGTACAGATCAAGAATCAGTTACAAGCGACGGGAGAAAAATAGAAAAGTTATGTCAGTACATGACGCAAATCATTGGAATTAGGTTTCCCTAAGTCGCAACCCATTAGGATTTCAAGTTGGAGAATGAGTTATGTTGAAAGTCTTGCCTTGGAAAGGCATGACACGGTTCGGAAAATGCGGGAAGTTAAACCCGAAATACAATGGATCATTTAAGATTCTAGCTCGAATCGGCCCAGTAGCTTATAGACTTGAACTTCCACCAGAGCTCAGTAGTGTGCACAATACCTTTCATGTTTCCAATCTTAAGAAGTGTTTATCCGACGAATCCCTTATCATTCCATTAGAAGAGATTCAACTCGATGACAAGCTTAACTTCATCGAAGAGCCGGTAGAAATTATGGACCGTGATGTAAAGCAATTAAAACATATTAGAATTCCTATCGTCAGGGTTCGCTGGAATTCTCAACGTGGTCTCGAGTTCACTTGGGAACGAGAAGACTAGATCCGTCAAAAGTATCTGCATCTCTTCACTGACAACACTCCAACGACCAACACTGACTTAATCTCGCGGACGAGATTCATTTTATGGGTGGTAGACTATGACAACTCGCTATTTTATAGGTCAATACTATTCAATAAACTCAATTTACTTACCTTGACATTTACTTGAGAACAATTTACATATAACTTTTTACTTGAAGCAACGTAAAAATTTAGAATACTTTTCAAGTGCACTAGGACTTAGGCTATATTTAGTCCACAACAACCCAATACCTTGCTCCTACTCCGGTTCGAAATTTTAATTCCTAAGACAATTTTCTTTTTATTTACTTACGATTGTTAATTTAACAAACGCTATTCGCGATTTAAATAAACAACCGATATGCCCAATACTCCTAACAATTATTTTTAACGCATTTTTATACATCCTAAATTATTACCAAATTTCCAAAAATATTTCCTTACGCCTAATGTAATTTCTTTATTCATTACGTTTAATTATGCGTAACTTACGTTAATTACCAAACCGATAACCAATACCTATTTCTAATACCCAATACATGCAATATATACACTCTTGTACAAAATAAAATCTTCTACTCCTATATTCTACCTATTGCCCCCCCCCCCCTTTGTTACCATAATAATATCTAGACAAATATTCTACCTATAATTAATGCTAAACATATCACCCTAAAACATGGAGGTGTAAAAATGAAATGGTGGCTTGACTACCACTTTGTCCCCCCCCCCTCCTAGGCATTCGGTCAACACCATCAATCCTAGCCACCTTGTGTTTCTTGACCAACTATTCTTACTTTGATAAACCTCAAGTATAAATACATGCACATATTTAGTAACTGGCATAAAAGAAAATAAAACTACTTACTCACCCTCTCATACAAATCGATCCACCAAGGAGCAAGAAGAAAGAAGGAAAGTTGTTTGGCTAAGTTCAAGCATCATTATGGTACAATTGTAAGGGTTTAGAAGCACTAGTCTTGGGTTAATCAAGTAAATTACCTTCTCATCACACTAACCATCTTAAGTAAGTAATACTTTACTTCCATAAATTTCACACTCTTTATATCATGATATTTAGTTCAAGTTACATACACATGATTATCACTTTGTACATGTTTGTAAAACTTTATAACCATATTGAGTTTATAGCTAATGACTATGTCTTAAACATATTTCTATCATGAATAAACTAGTTGGTTATGAATCTTGACAAGATGTAAAAATTAAAACATGACATATGAGCTAGTAAGTAGCTAAGCTAGTTTTGGTGAATACTTTATTTATAATAAATTTAACTTTTCATATAGCTAAGTTTATTGTTAAATCACTATTGACATGTTGAGAAATCGATGGAAGAGCTAGGATTAGTTTGGGAGTTGTTGTTAAGCGGTTTTGGATAATTAGAAGGCTAGGAAACGCGTTTTGACACTTTTAGAAGAGAGGTTGTCTCATTCGACCTCACCCAGAAAAATCAGTAACTTGGTGGCAAGATTAGGCTAGAAATATAGAAAATAGACTCTATAACGAAAACGTAGCCGCTAGAATGGGTTAAAACGGACTTATAACGAAGAATATACGTCAGTTTTAAGTTGTGCGACGAAAATGAATTTTCTGAAAATATAGATGCTGTTGGGAATTTTCAAGAGGTAAAAACTGATGTTAAAAGTTAACTAGACTAGCCGAGGCACTAAAAACATGTTAGTATACTTAAACACGAACCCGGGGATGTATAAAACTTAAGAATCGGAGCTAAGACGAGAGAGTTATGGCCTAGTGAAGTTGCGACGAAATATAACTTTTTGACAACTTATTTTTGCTAATAGAAAGCTGTTAGAATTTTTAATGTGGATTTTGGACACTTTAGAGTCGGTTTTAGCTAAAATGACGTAAACAAAAGTGGTAGAACTTTATGTATACTTGTTAGGTGCGTTAGAGGTTTCAAAATACTTATTAACACGACGACTATAGTTAATCACGAGATTAACTAGTTACGTTTTCTAAAAAGGGTTACTTTGCTTAATAAATAGACACATTGACGCAACTATATTTTTGTCGATAAATATTGCAACAAACATGTACAAGTGATATAATAGTATATGAACTTGCATGCACGACCTTGTTTTCAAACCTAAGACATGGTATTTATTTAGGTTGCGGTTAGAGTTATCAGACCTTTATTAACAGTTTACCGTATTACTAATCGAGATTTGATAACTAAGGTGAGTTTCATAGCCTCGATTTTTACATTATTTGTACATGATTTCTAAACCCTCGGGGTGAGAATACATTGCTTATTTTTCGAACACAAGTACTAAAAACCATTACTTTGCCTAAGTTACCGCATTGCCATTAAAGTCCCCTTGAATCATGAATCGTTAATTACTTGTAAGCGCGGATGTTATGAATAGATCTATTTGGGTTAACACCCCCGTCCGAGTTGGTCGCGTCAACCAGTCAAACAGACGCATATCATTGGGATTATTTTCGAGTGTCTGGCAAACACTTATTTGGGGTATTGATTATTATTATGCTTGACTGCATACCATTTCGTTCAGCTTCGGGGTCATGAGCTTAGGGCACTGTATATTATTTTTGGCTATGACGTTATATTTATTGTGATTGTCATGCTGCTGAAATCTTGTGGTCCGCACTTTACTTGTTTACTTAAACCTATGATCTCACCAACAATTATGTTGACCTTTTTAGCGTGTATTCTCAGGTAACTAGACGATAATAATCACCTATGTATGGAGCATACTAGAGTCACATTTTGGAACGCACATCATGATGAAGATTTCTTTGCATTACTTCGCATTATGTATTAAAATCTTACATTTGATGGTGAACTCTGATATTAATGTTTTGTAAAACGTTCATGTTTAAATCAAACGCTTGTTTTAAAATGACTCACTTAGAGGTCATTCTTTATTTGCTTGTACTTTGTTATCCAAGAACGTCTCGCCCCCGAAATTTCATTCCGCTGCAAACCAAATTTTGAGGGTGTGACAACCATGAAGTCACCCGTTAGACAAACTGTTATATAAAAGATTTCAATCCAAGTACGATTATTTACAAAATTCCTGAAGTGAATCTTAACGAAAGTAAAATGCTAAATACAACTAATATCATTCATTTCAATCAACTATTAGCATCAAGCGAAGAACTCAAAGTGAGTAAAAAATGAAAAATCTTTGAAAAAGCATCATACTTGTCACAAAAATGAGTTTCGCGTACGAAACTAAAAAAATTGATATTTTGACTATCAAACTTGACATTTTTGTCTCTTTTAAGTAACTTGGAAGGGTAAAATGGTCAAAAAGTGGTCAAAAAATTGATATTTTGACCATTTATGTAACTTGGAAAGGTAAAATGGTCATAATACTTAAAAGAGACAAAAATGTCAAGTTTGATAGTCAAAATATCAATTTTTTTAGTTCGGTAAGCGAAACTCACTTTTGTGACAACTATTATGCTTTTTCAAAGAATTTGCCCTAAAAAAAATGTAACCAATATTCCATTACTTGACTATTCTCAAAAAAGCACATGTAAAAAAAAAAAAAAAAAAAAAAAAAAAAAAAACGTTCCATTTCTATTTAGGAAAACTATACGTGAATATAATTAGACCCATTACCAGTGCGTGGGTTAGAAAAACAAAAGGTTCTGGACAACGTACATATTAACCAAAAGTCAAGGATATTATATATTTAATTCTTTTAAAGAGTATATACATCTCGATAAAGGAGGCTTGGGTATAGGCAGTTTAAAGTCGTTTAATCTTACCCTTCTCGAAAAGTGGCGTTGGAGATTTTTCTCTAATCCGTATCTTCTATGGGTGAAAGCTTTTAAGGCCTTGCATGGTCAGGAGGGTGGTTTCGACCATCATGGGTGTAAAACAAACGGTGTTTGGGGCAAAATTGTGGGGACTTCTAATTATTTTATATTTGAGTGCCATTATTCCTGATGACTCGTTACGCTTCCAGGTGGGTTGTGGTACTCTCATTCGATTTTGGAAAGATACGTGGCTTGGTAACTCCCCGTTATATCTCCGATTCAATAGACTTTTTCGGTTGGAACAAGATAAGGATTGTTTGGTTGTAGATTGTGTTAGTGCAAATATTATGATATTTAATCTATACACTCTCGTTTGTTTTGATTGATGACAAACATGTAACTTGATACATAACGTAAAATGTACAAGTTACTCATAATCATATTTTGTCTCAACATACATTCAACACCTCTCGACATCTCAATTCCTCGTATTCTACAACACAGGTTCGTACATGTTTGTTATGTGGCATTATAATCAAACCCCTTAACAAATCATTTAGAATGTTTAAAATACGTTTAGAGTCATTAAGTATTTTAATAGGTTAACTATTCTATTTCGAACCTCATTTTACATTTTGCATTCACAAGTATTTTATACAAATACATATTTTGTAAAATGTCTAACAAATATATACTTTTGTTTGTACAAGTAAACTAATTATAATATTCATACAATTACTAAAGTTTACTTACACTTGACAAAATACATTTTATTTTGACAAGCACTCAATTAGATATTTTATTTTACAAAATGTTACTTACATTTTTTCATTTACAAGTAACTTACTTTTTTAAGTAAGTATATACATTTGTTTAAATGTATTTTTCATAAAAAGGAAAAAACTCTTTTATTACCTCATGCATAGTGTCATCTAAATCTCTAAAGATCAGAAAAGATATTTTGGAAAGATTTGACAAAAGATATCTTGGAAAGATTGTGAAAGATTTTGGAAAGATTTAAACAAGATTTTGTAGATATTGTGTCAGTCACCCGCGGAACCAAAAAATAACAAGGACGGAACCAATTTTTTGGTTCCGTGTGATCCGTGGGTTGCTGAGCTTGTTGGCTATAAATAGCAGCCCATTGTTCACTCATTTCTTAACCAATTTGTGAAAACGTAGGAGGGGGGGTGAATACGTTTCCGTTTTAAAATCTTAAAACTTGTTGTATCAAATATCCGATTAAGCTTGTTGTAATATGAAAGATGTCAATTATAGTTTATGACTAGCATATACTAAAACAAGTTGTCACACAAGTATAACCATCAAATCACAACACAAGCAATCATATAATGCAAACATAAAAGTAAATCAGTAAGTAAAAGAAAGTGCAAACCGAACACGATGATTTATAGTGGTTCGGTCACGGAGCTCCTCTCCGCCCTACTCCACTCCCCGAGTACCCACCTCAAGAGTTACTTCACTAGATCAACAAGCTCCCTTCTCGGCAGAGAAAACCTTACAAACGTCGCTTACACTTTTTCCGGTACAAAGCTAAATACCGGGTTCTAGTTCGAGGTAGAACCAACCTAACGTCGCTTATACAATATTTCCGACACTAAGATAGATGTCGAGCTCTTTTACAAGGGTACAACCACTCTCGCTATGTTTTATGGCCCAATATAAAAACCTTGTGTTTTATGACACAAACACATAAACCATCTAATCTAGTTAGGTGAATAGATTGTAATGATACAATGATGTTTACAATGATGATCCATGACGCAAATGTCTAATGGATATGAATGAATAATCTAAATGAATTTCCATTGACAGAAAGCCTTCAATGGATGAAGATCACAAGTTCCCTAAGCTTGTTGTGATAGATCTTCATATATGTATGCATGTGGAATCTAAATGAACTTCTTGAATAAGAAGTCTTCAATCAATGAGGATGACAAGTGCCCTTGAATCTTCATATATTGATATGCTTTGGTGGATGATAATGGCAAGATCTCCAAGCCTTTTTGGTGGATCAGGAGGTATGATATACTTACAACAAAGATGAATATTAGAAGCATTATGATCATGATGATAAGAGTGATTAATGTATGTTACTACATTGTTATCTACTGATCTAAATGTATGTAAAATGATAGAGAGAATATGTGTTGAAGTGATGATCAAATGAGTAAACAATGGGCTGCTATTTATAGCTAACAAGATTAGTAACCCACGGATGGGACGGATCCAAAAGTAGGGATCCGTCCGTGTACCATTTTGGTTCCGTGGGAACCTGACATAAGATCTTCACAAATCTTAATCAAATCTAACCAAGATATTTTCATATCTTTCCAAAGATTCATTGAGTGAAGATCTAAGCAATATATTCATATGATCTTCAAAATCTTCTAAAGATTTCAAAGTGATGCATGCCATGATGTCATAGGACATTTTCAATTTAGATTAAAATGGTTTTGAAAGTAAACTTGTAAAATGTATATACTAGCTAACTAATATATGTTTACCAAGTTGTACCATGTTAGTTTATGTGTTACTAAAAATGTTAAACTACTCATGCTATTATAGGACTTAAGATATTATGTCATTAACATCATTTTTATAAGTATGTAAGCACATTTGTCTTAGTTTAACACCTAAAGTGCACTTATCCTATTTTGACACCTAAAGTGGTACTTATTCTATTTTGACATGAATACAACTTAGGAAGCATGATGTACAAGTAAAAGTACTTGTATATGCAAAATGTAAAATGAGGTTCGAAGTAGAATGGTTAACCTTTTAAAATACTTAATGACTCTAAACGAATTTTAAACATTCTAAATGATTTGTTAAGGGGTTTGATCATAATGCCCCATAACAAACATGTATGAACCTGTGTTGTACCATACGAGGACTAGAGAAGTCGAGAGGTGTTGAATGTATGTTGAAACAAAATATGATTACGAGTAACTTGTACATTTTACGTTATGTATCAAGTTAAATGTTTGTCATCAATCAAAACAAACGAGACTGCATAGATTAAATATCATAATATTTGCACTAACAATCTCCCCCTTTTTTATGATGGAAAAATATGTAAACGTGATAGATAGTAAAATGTAAAAAATTACTTGTGTCCGTTCTTCCTTTTACATTACCTTCTCCGTTTACTCTTCTCCCCCTTTTGTCGAAACAAAAAGGGTGTGTCCTTGGAGTTAACTTCATTTCTCCCCGAAAAGACAAGCTTGCATCATCCCTAGTGAAGTTAAATTGTCTACTCCAATCCCATTATTTGGTAGCGGATCCATGGATCAAATTAAGACCCTTAACCTACATCAAGGTTAGTGTTGTGCAACAAAAAAATATATATGAGAAATGCATGATGAAGAAAATGCACATAGCAAACAATACACGTGAGTAAGCTATGTTAGACTATCTTCTCATCCTTTTTGTAGAAACACAAACGTGTGTCGAAGAATGAGAATGATTATGAATGCGTGCATGCTTCCCCTTGACGGTTGCTCCCCCTTGATCGAGGCGTCAAGGTACAATTAAAAAGCTGCAAAACAAATATTATTGCAAAACTATATTCGTCCTTGGATGAGTATGTGATATACAACAAAGTGTGTATATGATGCATTCTATAAATGCTTGACGGAAGCTCCCCCTTGCTCTAGGGCGTCAAGATGAACCTACAAAACAAAAATTAGTACAATAGAAGCTATGTCTTTAGACAGGTATGTCATATACGACCAAGTGTATAAACGATGCAATATGAGTGCTAGATAGATAATCCTCTTGGTTCGAGGACGTCAAGAAGCACCTACAATAAAATAAGGAGAATGATCGATGCAAACTTCATCCTTAGATGAGTATGCTATATACAATCGAGCGTATATGATGATGATCCTACAATGAAAGGATTAGTGCAATATATTTCATCTTTTTGACAAAGAAAAATAAGATGTATATATATGATGCAATATATCAATGATATAATCACAAGCAACTCAAGACAGAGAACCATGATCATTTAGTAAAACATGTTATAAGGTGTAATCTTCTAATAAGAATTACAATTATAAGAAAAACAAGAATATAATATGATAAAAGCCTACAAAATAATGCCTAGAAGGAAAATATGAAGTGAAGTTGAAATATTAAGAGTTAAGGTGAGTGGTGCTAGTGTTAGTGTTGGTTTACTAGTAGGTTTTTCGCTAATCCATGGTGGTTATAATGCATGTAATTATTAATGAATTTAGAAACTCGTATGTATTGCAAATGCTATAAGAATATTGAAGACGGTTAAGGTTATGATTTGACTGATATCATTTGATGCTAACAAGAACAAAATTTGTTAACTGATTGATATTTATAAAAATGATCTATTCTAGGTGATATTGGGAAAGCGAGTATTAACATGGTTTCGACCGACAAGATCTTTTATGACATTATCATCTACCAAAGATGATGTTTCATGCCATAGTATATGCTCGAATGGAATTAAAAGGAAGTGAAGACAATTGATCACTTAGGAATAGAAATTCCACATGCAAAATTTAGAAATACTCAATACCTATATGAGGATGAGAATGACATCATATGATGGGAGACAGTTGGATAGACCAACGTGTTGAGAAAGTGTTGGGAATGGCGGTTTTGATTAATATACCGTTTGCACTGACAATGACGTGCCTGATATGTATCAAGGAAGAAAAGGATGAGATCCTATGATGGTGTTCTAGATAGTGAAGTTGTGAGATTCATGTTAAAAAGAAAATCCTAGACTCGTTGGTTGTGAGAGGGTTGTTTGTTTTAAGTAGTTTAAAGACTGATCCAGGTACCACGGATTTTGCGGAACCAAATTTTTGGTTCCGTCCGTCTTATCGAAGGGTACCTTGGGACCAGAATTTGACTTGGTCACGTTTTGTCATTTTTGATCAAAAGAAGGTTCGAGCTAAGATCTATTTACTTCTAACTACAGATTTGGTTCCAAGTCTAAGGAGATTTAATGGTTTTAAGAGGTTTGTCAAACACATGATGTGTTTTTCACTTGACGAGGTATTGGTGCAAACATGTGATGTTGGGTTAAGAAGGTTTGAAACACTTTGTGATTTTTTGAACTGATTTTAACTGAATGGTGTGAACCTATGTGTTGGTATTTGCGGGTGTAAGAAACATGAGTAAGTATTCTTTAATACAAATTGACAAAAGACAATTATGTGAATGAATTTCTCTCCGCCTTAATCGGTGGACATCCAACATAACGTGTAATGCATCGAATGAAGAATGACGATAAAGTGTTTAGGAGTTTGCAGGTTAATGAAAGCGATGAGCTTAGTAATATTTTTGCGGATGTTGGTTAGCATACAAAGAACTTTATCCTTAAAGTCACGTAGCTCTTCTCTATCAACGCGAGATGATCTCATGACGAGACATGTGGTTTCCTCATAGGAGGTGTAGAGGATTAGAGTATAGTTATAACTAAATAGTGATGAAGGTGATTTTTGGAAAGCCGAAGAAATAATGACATTTGGAAAGACGTCGATTGAAAGATACACAAATGCAATGTCTGGCCTCTAAAAATTAATTCTATATACTTTAAAACTATATGCAAGTGAATGGGTCCCATAAATCATATTACTAATCTACGTATCAATAAAGGGATTGTAATTATGCGAAATTACCATATAAAAGCTAGAACAAAGTGAGATAAAAAAATTGTTATCAACCTATAAGACAAGAGTGTTAGTGAGAAAAGATGTGAATATGATATAAATCATAAGAAAACATCCTATATAAACAAAAACAACATATTCGACTACTAGACAAAAAATCATCACACAACATGATAGCATTAAGACAAACAATCATATTATGCAAGAGCATGACATTATATAAAATACTTCATTGTGAGATTGTTTTGTCATTAGGCTTAGACACTTAAGCATATAATGATCCATGTGATTAATTTGTAAATGTTTATCATACCCAAAAGCACTTTGAAAAATTATTAGTGCACACGTAGCAAACAAATAGTATGACAAAGTCACAAAAGAAGCAAGGCGAAAGATTCATGCAAACCATGTTTAAATTATAACATTTAGGAACATGTATTATTTAGACCATCTTATGTATAGATTTAATGAATGCCAACAAAAGACAAGAGCATTTAAAAATAGATACATCATATAAAAATATCATGTATCAAAGAGGCTTATGAGTTAACAAGAAACACGTTAATCATGCGAAACATCATATAAAGAAAGAAAAATATCATGATAACGTCAAGATACTTAATCATATCAAACAAAAACATGTAATCAACAAATGTATGTGTGATGCAAGTGATTCTAATAAACTAAAAAAAAGAAAAGTCATATCTACTACTTGTTTGATTAGTATTCCTAAGTCAAGGCAAAATATCTTATTTTAATACTTACTTTAGGCAAGTATAGGAATAAATATTTTTCTAGTTGGAGAATGAATATGAGACTATATTACTAGCGGTGCTCAATTAAGGCTAAACACGACCATTTTTACGGGTGATTCCACATACCCAACTTCTCTCCTGGAAGTAATTTCAAAGTTAGGTCAAATTGAGTTTCTAGTGCAATAGGTTCTCCAGTAGTCATTCTCATGTTAGAAAGATAAGAATTTCTATTTTTGCCTATTGAAGTATATAAAAGATGATAGTTTACCAATACTTGGCTTAACGTGACTCAACTAAAACCATTATAACTAGGGTGATGAAGATGTCAAGATATACACATGAATTTTAATAATGGTTTGTCAACAAACAATATGTTTCAATCTTGTGTTTAGAATTTAAGCTTATTGTATGATCTGATGGATGACATCTTTTATGTTGAGTTGAAGTGTGTACTATGAATGTGATTTGATCATCTAAGACCAAGAAATGAAATATGTTGAATTAAGAGCATTCTCAATAAATCTTTTTGGAATTTTATTCAAAGAGAATCTAAGTAAGGTTACCAACTTCAATATGCTCTAGAGATTTGTAGTTTTAACCTTGGATGTGCACAAGGTTTGGACTAGATTATGAGCAAGGTTTGGTTATGATGCACGCTTGAAATGAAATAGTATCTTTCAACAAGTAAGATTATCCCATAGGATAAAGTTATCATGCCTATGAAAACAAGTAAGACAAGATGAAGGAGATACGTTAGTTCATAGAACTTGTAGACGTTTGTTCAAGATCATTTAGCCAATGAGGTGTAATGAAATCTCTTGTAGCACAACCATTCATGTTGCAAGGAGAGAATGATGCATATGATATACATTATCCTTTTAACAAGATGAAAACTAAACGCATGATTTCTTAGGCATAATGTTTTCCGAAACATCATGTTTTTCTAAATGAAGATATGAACCCAAAGTGTTTGAATCAGATAGTCCTATCCTAAATATACTTGGTCTCAAGATTGATTCACTAGATGATGACAAGATGAATTCACTCGAGTTTCTTATGTATACTCCTCAAAAGTTATTGTCGCTCAGGGTGCATGAGATTGGCTTTGAGATTGCATTTTAACATATGTTGTTAAAATATTGATTTAAGGTTTAACGAAACCTATGCAGAAGTTTAGCGACAAAGTATTACTAATACTTTGATAACTTGTGAAAGTAGTACTACTTATACCTAGTGAAAATTGACAAAAATGAACACGAGCATCATGCTCATTTGATAGTGGAGGTTCTAGCCATAATGAATCATTTATGTCCCTATAAGTGGCAAAGAATGGTTGAGTTTGTTCAACGTGCATTTGATTCGGTATGAGTGTTGGACAAAGGACTTTTTGAGCAATGCACTCAACGGATTCAAATGATGGTAAGGATGGTGGATTGATTGATCTAGGTGGTAAATCTTCTAGTGTGTCTAAAGAAGGATGTAATGATGTAGAGGTTTGTTGTACTATGGGAGTACTTAGGTTTCATGGATGTTAAAGACAACAAGGATGGATACTAATTCTTGTGGTCCACGGATTGCAAGGAACCAAATTTAGGGATCCATGCTTTATGGAGAAAGGTAACTTTATTGGATTTTTGAAATTTCAAGTTTTGGTAGGAAATGGTTTACCTATTGGTGCAAGTGAGATGACATGAACCTAATATGAGTGAGTATCAGTGAAAAAATCCTAGTAGCAAGAATGAGTGATCTAAAGTGCGGGATTAAATGAAAATTTAAAAAATCTAGCTGTTGGCTGGCGGAACCAATCGACAACACAGGCGGAACCATGAATTTGGTTCCTCCTGATCCGTCAGGCTAATTTTGGCGAAACCAAAATTTTGGACAGACGGAACCCTACCTTTGGTTCCGTCTGATCCGCTATGCAAAAATCCTTAACAGAGGGCATTTTTCAATCCCCGAATCTCGTTCAAATCCTGTAGTTTCTCCTAAAACATGTGTAATTAATTAGTTGTGATTAGAAAACAACAATAAAACAGGTATAAACACATGTATTGGTATAGATCATGCAAGGGCTAGAAATTTCACTAAAACGTGAAAAATGAAAATTGATAACATAACTATGTTATCTTCCTGCAAGATAAACCGTTAGTTCACATGATAGATTAGTAGCAAACTTATCATCCAATAAAGCACATAATAGTTCATAAATCATTGTTAGTTATTGTACCAAACAACTTTTTCAAAGATACTATATGTTTAGATAATCATTGAAGGTAGTGACACATTTTAACACTTGAACTATTAGGTGAGAGTTTGTGCAAAACAACATTTTTCAAGATACTTAACTAGTTTTACTTAGTTCTCATTTCTAAGTAAAGTATGCAAGATTTTAATATAACATATGCAAAGAAAATTATCTAAGTCTATAAGCAATGCAAAAACAATTTTCCAACTTGGCGCACAAAATCTAGCAAATGTCATATTGTGTATAAACATGAAATTGACAAACAAGCAAATGAATATCACGGAAAGATTGACACGTATGTATCACAAATAAACAAGTGCAATCACAACTTTCAATAAGCAAACAACATGTATGCAAACAACCAAAACAAGTAGTCATATAGCATAGCATAAAAAGAAATATACTTTTTGTAACTTTGCGTTTAAATATGACGATGTATACCAAGCTTGATTATTTTCCTTTATATATAAATATCACCAAATTTTTTAGTTTCAAAAGAAATCATATCAATGTTCAAAGGATACCAACTTACATTGCCCGACTCAAAAGTTTGAGTTATTATGTCAAAATGAAACTTAATATTTTCGACAGGTTGTAGCTTTTGATTTATTTTACTTACTTCAATTTAGATTTAGGCAATGAGATTATTTTTAAATAAAAGCAGACTTAATTCCCTTTAAAATGATAGGTGGCGCAACTCCTACGGACTTACGGTTAATTAGTTAAGAATTTTTGAAGTTTGCAAAAACTTTGGACTGTGCAGACCAAGGATCCCTTTTCCAAAGGGCAAGGAACCCTTTAAAGGGATCCGTCTGATCCGTGCCTCTCTGAGACAAAATGTCACAGATTGCTAAAAACATGTATTTTCGCATAGCGAGAATGTGTAGGACTTACTAGATTTGGCAGTAAACATATAATACACCTATTTTAACATCATTTCTACTTATGTGAATTATCTAATCATTTACGGAGGTGATTTTTCAACTAAATTTATAGTTATCCCAAACACCCCTTTCAAAACCGTATTTTTCTTAAATTTGCTTTAAGCATACAATTTGACACTTAATTCTTTTCAGAAATATTTTCTTTTATTTTTCAAGGACATCTTCAAGCTTGTATTCAAAGTAACATTTAACAACAAAATTTCTAAGTATAATTAGCAAAACATTTTTCATATTATATTCCGCTTCAATGGTAATTTGATACATGGATCGTACTCCATTTTAAAAACCATTTGTTTTGAAAATAAAAGCCACGAGGCTCTGATACCAATTGTGAAAACGTAGAGGGGGGAGGGGGTGAATACATTTCCGTTTTAAAAAATCTTAAAACTTGTTGTATCAAATATTCGATTAAGCTTGTTGTAATATGAAAGATGCCAATTATAGTTTATGACTAGCATATACTAAAACACGTTGTAACACAAGTATAACCATCAAGTCACAACACAAGTAATCATATAATGCAAACATAAAAGTAAAACAGTGAGCAAAAGAAAGTGCAAACCGAACATGATCATTTATAGTGGTTCGGTCACGGAGCTCCTCTCCACCCTTCTCCACTCCCCGAGTACCCAACTCGAGAGTTACTTCACTAGATCAACAAGCTCTCCTCTCGGCGAAGAAAACCTTACAAACGTCGCATACACTTTTTCTGGTACAAACCTAAATACCGGGTTCTAGTTCGAGGTAGAACCAACCAAACGTCGCTTATACAATATTTCTGAAACTAAGCTAGATGTCGAGTTCTTTTACAAGGGTACAACCACTCCCGCTATGTTTTATGGCCCAACATAAAAACCTTGTATTTTATGGCACAAACACATAAACCATCTAATCTAGTTTGGTGAATAGATTGTAATGATACAATGATGTTTACAATGATGATCCATGACGCAAATGTCTAATGGATATGAATGACTAATCTAAATGAACTTCCATTGATAGGAAACCTTCAATGGATGAAGATCACAAGTTCCCTAAGCTTGTTGTGATAGATCTTCATATACGTATGCATATGGAATCTAAATGAACTTCTTGAATAAGAAGTCTTCAATCAATGAGGATAACAAGTGCCCTTGAATCTTCATATATTGATATGCTTTGGTGGATGATGATGGCAAGATCTCCAAGCTTTTTTGGTGGATCAGGAGGTATGATATACTTACAACAAAGATGAATGTTAGAAGCATTATGATCATGATTATAAGGGTGATTAATGTATGTTACTACATTGTTATCTGCTGATCTAAATGTATGTAAAATGATAGAGAGAATATGTGTTGAAGTGATGATCAAATGAGTAAACAATGGGCTGCTATTTATAGCCAACAAGATTAGTAACCCAAGGATGGGACGGATCCAAAAGTAGGGATCCGTTCGTGTACCATTTTGGTTCCATGGGAACCTGACAGAAAATCTTCACAAATCTTAATCAAATCTAACCAAGGTATTTCCATATCTTTTCAAAGATTCATTGAGTGAAGATCTAAGCAATATATTCATATGATCTTCAAAATCTTCTAAAGATTTCAAAGTGATGCATGCCATGATGTCATAGTACATTTCCAATTTAGATTAAAATGTTTATGAAAGTAAACTTGTAAAATATATATACTAGCTAACTAATATATGTTTATCAAGTTGTACCATGTTAGTTTATGTGTTACTAAAAATGTTAAACTACTCATGCTATTATAGGACTTAAGATATTATGTCATTAACATCATTTTTATAAGTATGTAAACACATTTGTCTTAGTTTGACACCTAAAGTGAACTTATCCTATTTTGACACTTAAAGTGGTACTTATTCTATTTTGACATGAATAAAACTTAGGGAGCATGATGTACAAGTAAAAGTACTTGTATATGCAAAATTTAAAATGAGGTTCGAAGTAGAATGGTTAACCTTTTAAAATACTTAATGACTCTAAATGTATTTTAAACATTCTAAATGATTTGTTATTGGGTTTGATCATAATGCCCTATAACAAACATGTACGAACCTGTGTTGTACCATACGAGGACTAGAGAAGTTGAGAGGTGTTGAATGTATGTTGAGACAAAATATGATTACGACTAACTTGTACATTTTACATTATGTATCAAGTTACATGTTTGTCATTAATCAAAACAAACGAGACTGTACAGATTAAATATCGTAATATTTGCACTAACACACTTGAACACACATTCTCTCTACTACGTTTTCATACATTTAAATCAATAGCAACATACATTAATCACCCTCATTATCATGATCATAATACTTATAACTTTCATTATGTTGTAAGCATACTCCCAAAATGATCCTGTGAAGCAAGCTCAGAGATCTTGAGTCATCATCAATCACAAGCATACATATATGAAGATCTATCACAACAAGCTTAGGGAACTTGTGGTCTTCATCCATTGAAGGCTTTCTATCAATGGAAGTTCATTTAGATTAGTCATTCATATCCATTAGACATTTGTGTCATGGATCATCATTGTAAACATCGCTGTATCATCACAATATATTCACCAAACTAGATTAGATGGTTTATGTGTTTGTGCCATAAAACTCAAGGTTTGTTACGTTGGGCCATAAAACATAACGGGTTTGGTTGTACCCGAAGAATGACTCGACATCTAGCTTAGTGTCGGAAATATTGTATAGGCGACGCCAGGTTGGTTCTACCTCGAACTAGAACCTGGTATTTAGTTTTGTACCGAAAAAAGTGTAAGCGACGTTTGTAAGGTTTTCTCCGCCAAGAAGGGAGCTTGTTGATTTAGTGAAGTAACTCTCGAGTTGGGTACTCGGGGAGTGGAGTAGGGCGGAAAGGAGCTCCGTGACCGAACCACTATAAATCATCGTGTCTGGTTTGCACTTTCTTTTAATTATTGCTTTACTTTTATACTTGCAACATACTATTGTTTGTGTTGTGGCTTGATGTTTATGCTTGTGTGACAACTTGTTTTACTATATGCTTTATATTAGTCATAAGACTATAATTGGCATTTTTCATATTATGGCAAGCTTGATTGGATATTTGATACAAAAGATTTAAAGTCTTTAAATGGTAACGTATTCACCCTCCCCCCCCCCCTCTACGTTTTCACAATTGGTATCAGAGCCTCGTGGCTCTTATTTTCAAAACAAATAGTTTTTAAAATGGAGTACGATCCATGTATCAAATTACCAATGAAGCGGAATATAATATGAAATGAGTTTCGCTAATTATACTTAGAAGTTTTGTTGTTAAATATACATTCGTATACAACATTGAAGGTTTCCTTGAAAATAAATGAAAAGGTTTCTTAAAAGAATTTGTAAGTGTCGTATTATGTGCTTAGAGCAAAATTACGAAGAAGTATGGTTTTTAAAGGAGCGTTTGAGATAACTACAAATTTTTTTGAAAAATCATCTCCGTAAATGTTTAGATAAGTCACATAAGTAAAAATGATATTAAAATATGTGTATTATATGTTCACTATTAAATCTAGTAAGTCCTACACATACTCGCTATGCGAAAAAACATTTTTTTCATTCTGTGATATTTTTTTTCACAGTGGACCACGGATCCCATGAAGGGTTCCTTGCCCTTTGGAAAAGGGTTCCTTGGTCTGCATAGTACAAAAAATTTCAAACTTTAAAAATTCATAACTAATTAACCATAAGCCCGTAGGAGTCGCGCCACCTATCTATTTAAAGGGAATTGAGTCTATTTTCTTTTAAAAATACTCTTATGGTCTGAATCTAATTTGAAGTGAGTAGAATAAATCAAATACTACAGTGTGTCCAAAATATTAAAGTTTTGTTTTGACATAGAAGCTCGAACTTTTGAGTCGGGCAATTTAAGTTGGTATCCTTTGAACATTGATATAATTTGTTTTGAAACTAACGAATTTTGTGATATTTATATATATAAAGGAAACTAATCAAACTTGGTATACATCATCATATTTAAACGCAAAGTGACGAAAAATATATTTCTTTTTATGCTATGCTAAATAACTACTTCTTTTAGTTTATGTTGGTTGCATATATGTTACTTATTGCAAGTTGTTGTTTATACTTGTTTGTCTGTGTAACATGAGTATCAATCTTGCCATGTTATTTATTCGCTTGTTTGATTTCTTGTTTATGCTAAATAGGACATTTGCTAGATTTTGTGCACTAAGTTGGTAAATTGTTTTTGCATTACTTATAGACTTAGATAATTTTCTTTGCATATGTTATATTAAAATCTTGCATAATTAACTTAGAAATGAGAACTAAGTAAAACTAGTAAAGTACTTTGAAAAATTTTGTTTTGTACAAACTCTCACCTAATAGTTCAAGTGTTAAAATGTGTCACTACTTTCAATGATTGTCGAAGCATTCAGTATCTTTGTAAAAGGTGTGTGAAACAATGATGTATGAACCATTATATTTCTTATAGGATGTTAACCTGTTATTTAACGCTTTATGAACTAACCAAGTGTCGTGCAGGTGGATAACATCTGTTAGTGCAAATATTACGATATTTAATCTATACAGTCTCATTTGTTTTGATTGATGACAAACATGTAACTTGATACATAACGTAAAATGTACAAGTTACTCGTAATCATATTTTGTCTCAACATACATTCAACACCTCAAGTCCTCGTATGCTACAACACATGTTCGTACATTTTTATTATGTGGAATTATGATCAAACCCCTTAACAAATCATTTAGAATGTTTAAAATACGTTTAGAGTCATTAAGTATTTTAATAGATTAATCATTCTATTTTGAACCTCGTTTTACATTTTACATTAAGTACTAAAGTTTACTTACACTTGACAAAATATATTTTATTTTGACAAGCACTTCAAATAGACATTTTCTTGAACTAGTTACATTTAGACATTTGTCTAAACTAGTTACAATTCATTTTACATGTTAATTTTTCTATATACTTAAGTAAAAAAGAAATGGTCTATTACATCATGTCTTGGATCATCCTAGTCTAGCAAAATCTAAGAATATATCTTGGTTAGATTTCATGTATGATTATGGAAAGATCTTGGAAAGATCTTGGTTAGATTTCATATAAGATTATGGAAAGATCTTGGAAAGATCTTGGTTAGATTTCATGTAAGATCATGGAAAGATTTTGAAAAGATTTAGATTTGATTTTGGAAAGATTTGGGAAAGATTTTTAGATTTTTTATCAGGAGACCACGTGTCACAACCCGCATTTTCAGGATATTTTTCATATTCACTATTCATCTCGGGAAATTACTATTCATCATTTACTATTCACCGATCACTATTCATCATTTTACTATTCATCGATTTCGGAGTCAATTTGAGATTCTGAGAAGCGTTCAGAAATTTTACTATTCACATGACACTATTCATTCCCGGAAGAATTCACTATTCATGGTTATCGTTCATCACTTCGTAAACTAGGTTTACGGGTATTCAAATACGCGTAACCGGTAAGGTTTAGCGGCATATTCATGCATCATCATTAAGGACCCGTCATATAGACTAGAAGTAGTCTACACATCATCAGTATCCTAGGTCATGCACGGATATGCATTATTTCTATTTACGTATGCTTAATTTGTAATTAACGTTACCACTCAGTTTTTACTACTAACAATATACCCGATACTCCCGACAATGATCCTAACATATTTTCATACTTATTATAATGATATAAAAATTATATTATTAATTTACCCGGTGTTTTAAAACCATTTGCTATATTTTCCGGAAAACGCCTATAACAGCGTCGGTTTGCGAATTTTCAACTCGATAATTATTTTAACACCCGATTCTCATCAGGAATACAATTTCATAATTTTTACAACTTCGTCATATTTTATTTCACCTCGTTAACATTTATTTCAAGATAACTCGGTACCCGATAACACCCAATATATAATTTAAACTAGCTAATACTTGTACAATTGGACACCATCATTAACTAGCCCACAAATCTTCCACCCCTCCCCTTGTTTCACGCCACCATGGCCCCCCTAGCTAGTATGCACATGCATTTAATTAACTAAGCTTACATAACAAGATTGCTAGATATTTCACTTCATTATCTTCATTTAAACAAAACATAAACTAGCAACTTCTCTTCCCTTTTTCCTTCTCTCTATATTCGGCCAAACAAGAACACCAACAAGAAGTCATCAATTTTTCAAGATCCAAGTGTTTAACAAGTCCTAGTAGTAATCTAGTTTGGGTTTTGAAATAAAAACCACAGAGATTAATAGGGTTTTCATCACCATCTTTCAATAATCATCACAAGTAAGTTACCCATCATTTTCCTACTCTTTTAAACATTTACTTGATGCATTTTCATGATCTAGTAACAAAACATGCAAGTATGTATGATCCATACCACTTTATTAGGTTTTTATTACATAAAAATGGGTTTTGATTATCCTATGCTTATTCCCTTGAAACCCACCAAGATTGGTGATGTTTAGGACCCCATGACACCCTAAGAAGGTGTATGGTAGGATTTGCGAACTTGTGGAGTTGATTTGAAGAGATTTGAGTAAGTTTAGAACTTTAAAAATGGATTTTAAACATTATAGATGAGGGTCTGTCCATAAACGGCAGATCTGGAAACCTCAGTAATTTTTGAACTATTTTGGTCTAAATATTCAGAAAGTACTTTCAAAAACGAAACCGTGGGCGCCGGAATCACTAAAATCGGACTTATAACGAAGGAGATATGATTTTCCGAAGTTGGGTGACGAAAACTATTGTTTCAGAAAATTAGGTGCTGATTGCCGAACTTTAAGGGGCAAAATGAGTCGTTAGCCGTGATCTTGATGAGCCGAGCCATTGAAAATATGTTAGTTTATATTTATACGAACCCGTGGATATAAAGAACGTAGAAAACGAGCTTATAACGACCGAGATATACACATTTAAAGCCCGACAATTCAATACTTATTTTGACAGCTCACTACATTAAAGTGTTTCAAGTATGAAAACTAGTATTTTTACAAGTCAAAACATTGATAGCCGATTATCTAACTGATCGAGGCGCGGTTGATCAAAAGTTGAATATAACGATATTTAGATATTGTTACAAGGTTTACAAAAACGTTGAGTTTTATTTCTAACACATAACGAGCTATATTTCACGGCTAGTTTTACAAGGCCGTTCGGGCATATTTTCAAAAGTTGTAAAAAGAGTTATTTTGCGACGAAAACATTATATTAACCAATATAACACCAAACAAGGATCGTGGAGTACCGTTTCAACATATTTACACGAAAAGTAGTATTTAACTTAACGAGACGTCAAAAATGTATTTTTCGACGATAAACGTTTATTTTCCAAAATCATCAAGTGGTATCGATAACATACGTATTTGCATGTGCAGCATCATTTCATTTCTTACATTAGATTCCATCATTCATATTAGGTCGCGGTTAGAGATCGTGCCTCATTTCAGTGTATTCACTTTTGTCATCGTAGCTATCGTACCAGGTGAGTTTCATAGCCCCTACTTTCGTACGTTTTGAATAACTGTTTTGGGGGAGAATACATGCTCATTTTCATCCAAATGTATACATGATTTACTTGATTATGCCACTTGTTTCATCAAAGCATTACTTGCTCCACTTATGAATTTGTTATTCATCCGAATGTATTCACTAGTTTTGCACTTAATTCTTATTACTCATGGACACAAGCACTTCAAACATTATGCATACTTAACCGAATGAACCGGCTCCACTACTATGTACATACATGACAAAATGAATGGGTCACATAACCGAATGTACGGGTATTATGACCGAATGAACGGGTCACATGACGAATGAACTGGTCACACAACCGAATGAATTGGTCACATCATCGAATGTATTGATCAACCAAATGTACTGTGAATCTTGTGGTCCACATATTACTTTTATTCACCAAACCAAAACTCTTTTGGCAGTGGGTTGTAAACACACAGGTTGCAAGTCTTGTTATGGCCAAGGCTTGGGACTGAGTGGATTTACAATGCCTTTGCTGGGAAATCATTATTCAAGGGCATTACATTTTACAACAACTCTATGAACTCACCAACCTCGTGTTGACGTTTTAGCATGTATTTTCAGGTATTTAGCAAAGGCACGCTACTGGAGGCTTTGGCAGGGCATGGCATGGTCATAGAAGACTCTGATAAACATTTGGGACCGTTTTACTTATTTTAAAGGGCCTACTTCCGCACTACATTTAACAATGTAAATTCAACATTTTTGTTAAGCAATTTTATTCTAAACGGTTGAGATGAAAAAACCGTTCTTTACGCTTGTGTTGTGATACCAATTGAGTTACACCCCAGCGACATGTAAGTTTCCGCTGGACCCGATTTTGGGGGTGTGACACCACGGAACCAAAAGTTATAAAAGGCGGAACCCTTTTTTGGTTCCGTGTGATCCGTGAGCTACTGAGTCTGTTGGCTATAAATAGCAGCCCATTGTTTACTCATAGAATATCACTTGAACATACATTCCATCTACCGTTTAGCATACACTTAGATCAGTAGATAATCATGTAGTAACATACATTAATCACCCTTATCATCATGATCATAATGTTACTAACTTTCATTATGTTGTAAGCATACTCCCGAAATGATCCTGTGAAGCAAGCTCAGAGATCTTGAGTCATCATCAACCACAAGCATATCATACCTCCTGATCCACCAAAAGGCTCGGAGATCTTGCCATCATAATCCACCAAAGCATATCAACATATGAAGATTCAAGGGCACTTGTCATCCTCATTGGTTGAAGAATTCTTATTCAAGAAGTTCATATAGATTGCACATGCATGCATATATGAAGATGTATCACAACAAGGTTAGGGAACTTGTGATCTTCATTCATTGAATGCTTCCTATCAATGGAAGTTCATTTAAATTAGTCATTCATATCCAGTAGACATTTATGTCATGGATCATCATTGTAAACATCATAGCATCATCACAATCTATTCACCAAACTAGATTAGATGGTTTATGTGTTTGTGCCATAAAACACAAGGTTTTTATGTTGGGCCATAAAATATAACGAGAGTGGTTGTACCCTTGAAAAAGAACTCGACATCTAGCTTAGTGTCAGAAATA
This sequence comes from Artemisia tridentata subsp. tridentata, assembly GCA_021014915.2. Lineage (NCBI taxonomy): Eukaryota > Viridiplantae > Streptophyta > Magnoliopsida > Asterales > Asteraceae > Artemisia > Artemisia tridentata. The sequence goes on along the minus strand of CP139507.1, from coordinate 168,752,528 downwards.
TTGTATAAGCGACGTCAGGTTGGTTCTACCTCGAACTAGAACCCGGTATTTAGCTTTGTATCGGAAAAAGTGTAAGCGACGTTTGTAAGGTTTTCTCCGCTGAGAAGGGAGCATGTTGATCTAGTGAAGTAACTCTCAATTTGGGTACTCGGGGAGTGGAGTTGGGCGGAGAGGAGCTCCGTGACCGAACCACTATAAATCATCGTGTTCAGTTTGTGCTTTCTTTTACTTATTGCTTTACTTTTATACTTGCATTATACGATTGCTTGTGTTGTGACTTGTTGGTTATACTTATGTGACAATTTGTTTTAGTATATGCTAATCATAAACTATAATTGACATCTTTCATATTATAACAAGCTTAATCGGATATTTGATACAACAAGTTTTAAGATTTTAAAACGGAAACGTATTCACCCCCCTCTACGTTTTCACAACATCATTATGTTATAAATTTTCATTTTCCACGTTTTAGTGAAATTTCTAGACCTCGCATGATCTACACCCATACATGTGTTTATACCTGTTTCATTGTTGTTTCCCAATCACATCTAATTAATTACGCATGTTTTAGAAGAAATTAAGGGATTTGAACGGGTTTCGGGGGGCGAAAAATGCCCTTTGTGAACTTTTTTGGCACCACGGATGGGCGGAACCAAAATTTTGGATCCGCCTGTGTTAATTTTTGGCACCGCCAGAAACTTAACCACGGATGGTGCGGCACCAAATTTTAGGTTCCGCCCGTTATAAATTTTGGTGCCGCCAGCCTGCAATAACACATTTTCATTTTCGTTTAAATCTCGCACTCTGTATCACTCACTTTTGTTACTAGGATACTTTTCACTGATCATATTAGGATCATGTCATCTCACTTGCACCAATAGGATAACCATCTCTGATCATACTTTCAAATTTCATAAAAATGCTCTGAGATACCTATCTCTATAAAGGAAGGAACCCTAAAATTGGTTCCTTGCTATCCGTGGACCACTGAGATTTTGTAATCATTACACACATTCACTGCATTCTTCCGTCCTTCACTCATCCTTTATCCATTAGATTGATTTGTTTTATGAATTGACAACTTCCTAACAAATCCGGACTCATTGTTTGCAAAGATAACATATAATATCAAAAATCACAAGTCCAACTTATGACTGCAGATATTGTCTTGTATCCACATATGTTGCCTCACTTGGTTAACATGAAAATAATGTGTCATCCTTCAAGACGATAAGGATTTACATCGAGTCATAACTCACACTCAGGTTAAAGATGTATTATCAAGTCTTGCTATCCTTGAGTGCGATCTAATCTCAACAAAGTAGGATTGACAACTAAGTAAAATTGACTTACGATTGTAGTCATTAAAAGTCATATCCAAAAAATCTAAGTATTTTAACAACATATGTTAAAACACTTATCCTAACACTCTCCCAATCAATAGGAATAAAACAAATGTCAATAGGTCTTCATCCTTGAACATTTAGCACTTAAGTTCACTTGTTCTTTCACCATCATCTCATCACATTCACCTCTGTGATATATCTCAGCCCCTAAGCTTCACAAACATGACCAAAACTTCAAGAACCTCACCCACTAGTTGTACCAACCAATGGACCACAAGAATTAGTATCCATCCTTGGTGTTTTCAACATCTATAAAACCTAAATACTCCCATAGCACAACAAACCTCTACATCACCACATCCTTCTTTAAACACACTAGAAGACCTACCACCTAGATCAACCAATCCACCATCCTTACCATCATTTGAATCCGTTGAGTGCTTTGCTCAAAAAGCCCTTTGTCCAACACTCGTACCGAATCAAATTCACGTTGATCAAACTCAACCATACTTTCCCACCTATGAGAACTTAGATAATTCATTATGGCTAGAACAACCACTATCCAATTCAAACACTTTGGTTTCATATCTTCATTTAGGAAAACATGATGTTTTGGAAAACGTTATCATGCGTTAAGTTTTCATCTTGTTAAAAGAGCAATAAAGGATAATGCATATCCTATGCATCATTCTCACCTTGCGCCATGAACGGTTGTGTTACAAGAGATTTCATTACACCTCATTGGCTAAATGATCTTGAACAAAAATCTACAAGTTCTATGAACTAGCATATCTCCTTCATCTTGTCATACTTATTTTCAAAAGCATGATAACTTTATCCCATGGGACAATCTTACTTGTTGAAAGATACTATTTGTATCTATTTCCTTTCAAGCGTACATCATAACCAAACCTTGTGCACAGCCAAGGTTAAAACTACACATCCATAGAGCATACACAAGATCTATTAAAGTTGGTAACCTTACTTAGATTCTTGTTGAATAAAATTCCAACGAGCTTTCTTGAGAACGTTCTTAATTTAACATATTCCATTATCACACACAAATATATTTCTTGGTCTTAGATGATCAAATCACATTTATAACACATACTTCAACTCAACATGCAATAAGCTATGTAATTCGAACAACCTTAGATTCCAAACACAAGATTGAAATATATTGCTTACTTTCTGTAACACCCCCAATTTTGTGATACGCAGCGGAATTCAAGCTGGGTGTTACTCGACAGTACAACAGTTATAGTAATAGAAAACGATCTCTATTTGGGTCGTTTTAAAAGATTTATCATTCAAATTTTTATTAATATCAGAGTTTACAAAATGAGGTCCTAGTAGGTTACAGTTTATTAAATAAGTTTCGAATGATAATTAGCCTTCTATCAGTATTCGTGCCTTTCCATGCCATCCTCGCTCATTATGGACCTGAGATAAACATGCTAAAAGTGTCAACACAAAGGTTGGTGAGTTCATAGAGTTTATTGAAAATATATTGAAATGGTTTTAAGAAATGTTTTCACAGCAAAGGCACTGTAAATCCACTCAGTTTCAAATCCCGCCCATACAAAACTTGCAACCTGTGTGTTCACAACCCACTGCTAAATTATAGTATGAGTAAGACATATGTTAATACGCGCATCATAGTAGTCAAAAGTATAAACGTTTTAAGTACGTAAATAATATATTGGTCATGTCATATGAAATTAGTCATGTGGCTCCACTCCATCTTTGGAAACCTCATGTGGGTATGTTGCTCACAAGGAAAGTAATATCATTGGCTCCACTCCATCTCCGGAAACTCAATGCATGATTTATCACGAGGAGACTTTATGATGCTCACGAGGAGGCTTTATGATGCTCACGATGAGACTTTCAAGTTTAAGTATAACGCAATCAAGTATAACGCAGTTAAATATAACGAAACTATACATCATGTCCATAAAGTATAAAAAGTATAGCGTAGTATAATAGTATAAATGTTTTGTGCACTTGTATCTGTATGTAAATGCAAATCATGTATTTTAATAAACGAGTAGAGTATTTCTAAGCATGTATCTACCCCAAATAGTTTAAAACCAGTATTAAAAGAGTAAGAATGGGGCTATGACTCACCTGAGCAGTCTGGATGGAAAACAAATTAAATATAGTTGATAAACGTCTCCGGCACATAACCACACCTCTCGACGTGAGATATTGATTCAAGAACAAGGAAATGGGGAGGTGGCTCTTGTGATCGATCACCAAGGAGCTGAGTTAGCTCGTTACGTATGAGAGGTGGCTTCAAAAGCTTGTGAAAGGCCTTAACCTTTTTCAATGATTTGAACAGGAGGGTTTCTCGGGTTATATAATTGAAGGGAAGCGATTTACAGGTGAGGGAGAGTGAGAGTTATGAAGTTGATATGTGAGGTTGTTCGTTTATATAGAATCAATATATATTTAGCATGTTATGGCAATAGATGTTACACGTACATAGATATATTTGAATGGAAGATTGTATGGCACAAAATTTATACACGTTCATATGGTTGTTGCATCTTATGATAAAAAAAATCCTTACACGTTCTAATATCAATATATGTTACACATATACATAGGAGTTGTAGTATTTTGTGATAGGAGATTAACACACGTTATTTACATAGTTGCATGGAAAAGAAATATACACGTCTATATGCATGTTTTGGCAAATCATGTAGCAATTATTAGTTTATACGTATATATATAAATATTTTAGGGTGTAGTTTGATTCCGGTAATTACTAACGTTAAGTCCTTACGTCACGAAACTTAGAACTGGGTAACGTAAAAATATAATGTTTATAAAAATATCAAAGTTTATTAATATACTCCAACTAATTATATTAGACGTGTGATAAATTTAACGGAGAGCGTATGCGTTAATAAAATCTAATAGATTTGAGTATTCGTATTACGTAAAGAGTATAATGTAAAATAAAAATAAAAATATAATAATAACAAAGTGGCAATAGTTCATATAAAATATATAGACTCATCCTAATCTTGTGTTGGTCGTGAGTAAAAGTCATATGATTAATCTTTTGTGATTGTTAGTAAAAGTAATATAATTTAATAAAAACGTAATAATAATTGGTATTAAATATTTACGTATAAACCTGAAATATGCGAGGTGCAATCCTTGTTTGGTTACTTGGTCACGAGATGAAATAAATATATTTTTAAAATTATTACATTAAAGACTTGTAAAGTAAGCTTTAAATATTGTACTTTAGAGATGTAAAATTAAATAAAATAAAATGAAGGTTTTGTGCTTTAAAGACTTGTACTCTAGATATAAAATGTTGTACTTTAGTATTTATAAGTTAGTTGTATAAAATCATATTTATATTAAATCAGGGTTTCATGAAAATTTTAATAAATAGCAAACGTTTAGTTTAAATGCTTTAATAATCGTAGTTTAACGAATTAATGTAAAGCGGTAAATAAAAGTTGAAGAATGTTTACTTGAAATAAATATAAAGTATTTTTATTAGGAATGTAAGTTACATCAAATTAGTTTATTGTGATCAGATAAACTGGTAATGTTTAATCTTAAAAAAAAGAAATTTAGACGTAGAAAATGGATAAGTATTAGTTTAATATAAGTGAAAATTTACGGATGGTTACAGTCTCACCCCCTTAACGGAATCCCGTCCCGGGATTCGATCTGCGTTAGGTGTTTAAGTGATGAGTAAGAAAGGTGGTTTCACGTGTGAAAACTTTATAAGTTAGAATTTATATACAATCTTAAGAAAAAATTATTTTTGAATGAAGATTGTTATTTTATGAGTATGTATTATGAGTTTATAAAATACGTGCAACAAGGGAGTTTAAAGTAACGAATTTTAACAATGAAGGTTTCGGAAGAGAACTTGATGAATGTAGAGAAAGTTTTTGAATTTTAAGCTTTTGTAGTAAGGAATAGTAAGCTTAAGTGGCTCCTGCTCTAGTAGGTGTAGTGATGTTTTTCTTCATGGCTTACGTATCAGGGTTTCTTATCCAACTAGGTACGTTTTTGTGATTATCGTGACTATTGCTTGCTCTAAAGGCGTACTTTCTTATGGCTAGGATTGATGAGGCAAACTTTCCCATCTTCGAGTATAACCCTCAAAAGATCGTTAGGTAACCGATTTTTACTTAATCCCACAACTCATCAGACAAGAACTGTCGTGGGATTAGGCTAAATCGGTTTGAGTAACAACTTGACTCTTAGCTTGATTTTTGCAACTCATCAGACAAGAACTGTCACTAGAATCAAGCTAGGAATCAAGTGGTTTGAAGGAGGTCTTTTGAAAATTTGGCTCGATCATGGAATTGCTTACTCATTTGAGACTACTACTCCCTTCATTGTATGATTCTTCCTGAATTAGACATGGGTGATCAGGCTATGTATAATTTACGAGTAACAATGCAATGTTTGAATTAATCGTCTCGAACCACTTAAGAGTTTATGTCTCAGCACTTACTTTCTGAGACAAATAGTAAGATAACCAAGTCATTAAATCTCTAAAGCTAAGTAATAATATTATTTAACTCAAATCCCCTGACTCATCATTCGTACTTAACGGATGAGTTACAAGGTATTTTAATGAGGGTACGAAAGGAGTATTTACACTCATCTGTTGAGATGAGAGTAAGATAATCAAGGAAAATTGACATAGGATTCAGGATAGTTGATGTTTATATATTTAATGTATATAGAATAAGAATTGTGCAAATCACAATGTCTTAAGAAGGTTTCGCAGATTACAAAATGTAGAAGTGGGTACATGCTCGGGGAAATATGATTAAGTCATGATGCCTTAGAATAGGCATATGCAGGTATATTTATTTATATAAAGTGATCAGAAGTAAGTCATATGTATATCAATCTAATAAAGCATAAATTACCTAAAAGTCACATAATCGTCTGGAGGATGGAAGGCACGGACAGCGAAAGGCTATACAATGTTTTTGTGGAAAAGTATTTATAGTTTAGGTCTCAATTAGACCCGTTTCTCTATAACTATAAGCTCTGATACCAATCTGTAATACCCCCAATTTTGTAATACGCAGCGGAATTCAAGCTGGGTGTTACTCGACAGTACAACAGTTATAGTAATAGAAAACGATCTCTATTTGAGTCGTTTTAAAAGATTTATCATTCGAGTTTTTATTAATATCAGAGTTTACAAAATGAGGTCCCAGTAGGTTACAGTTTATTAAATAAGTTTCGAATGATAATTAGCCTTCTATCAGTATCTGTGCCTTTCCATGCCATCCTCGCTCATTATGGACCTGAGATAAACATGCTAAAAGTGTCAACACAAAGGTTGGTGAGTTCATAGAGTTTATTGAAAATATATTGAAATGGTTTTAAGAAATGTTTTCACAGCAAAGGCACTGTAAATCCACTCAGTTGCAAATCCCGCCCATACAAAACTTGCAACCTATGTGTTCACAACCCACTGCTAAATTATAGTATGAGTAAGACATATGTTAATACGCGCATCATAGTAGTCAAAAGTATAAACGTTTTAAGTACATAAATAATATATTGGTCATGTCATATGAAATTAGTCATGTGGCTCCACTCCATCTTCGGAAACCTCATGTAGGTATGTTGCTCACAAGGAAAGTAATATCATTGGCTCCACTCCATCTCCGAAAACTCAATGCATGATTTATCACGAGGAGACTTTATGATGCTCACGAGGAGACTTTCAAGTTTAAGTATAACGCAATCAAGTACCAACGCAGTTAAATATAACGAAACTACAAATCATGTCATCATGTCCATAAAGTATAAAAAGTATAGCGTAGCATAATAGTATAAATGTTTTGTGCACTTGTATCTGTATGTAAATGCAAATCATGTATTTTAATAAACGAGTAAAGTATTTCTAAGCATGTATCTCCCCCAAATAGTTTAAAACAAGTATTAAAAGAGTAAGAATGGGGCTATGACTCACCTGAGCAGTCTGGATGGAAAACAAATTAAATATAGTTGATAAACGTCTCCGGCACATGACCACACCTCTCGACGTGGGATATTGAATCAAGAACAAGGAAATCGGGTGGTGGCTTTTGTGATCGATCACCAAGGAGCTGAGTTAGCTCGTTACGTATGAGAGGTGGCTTTAAAAGCTTGTGAAAGGCCTTAACCTTTTTCAATGATTTGAACAGGAGGGTTTCTCGGGTTATATAATTGAAGGGAAGCGATTTACAGGTGAGGGAGAGTGGGAGTTATGAAGTTGATATGTGAGGGTGTTCGTTTATATAGAATCAATATATATTTAGCATGTTATGGCCATAGATGTTACACGTACATAGATATATTTGAATGGAAGATTGTATGGCACAAAATTTATACACGTTCATATGGTTGTTGCATCTTATGATAAAAAAAATCTTACACGTTCTAATATCAATATATGTTACACGTATACATAGGAGTTGTAGTATTTTGTGATAGGGGATTAATACACGTTATTTACATAGTTGCATGGAAAAGAAATATACACGTCTATATGCATGTTTTGGTAAATCATGTAGCAATTATTAGTTTATACGTATATATATATAAATAGTTTAGGGTGCAGTTTGATTCCGGTAATTACTAACGTTAAGTCCTTACGTCACGAAACTTAAAACTGGGTAACGTAAAAATATAACGTTTATAAAAATATCAAAGTTTATTAATATACTCTAACTAATTATATTAGACGTGTGATAAATTTAACGGAGAGCGTATGCGTTAATAAAATCTAATAGGCTTGAGTATTCGTATTACGTAAAGAGTATAATGTAAAATAAAAATAAAAATATAATAATAACAAAGTGGCAATAGTTCATATAAAATATATAGACTCATCCTAATCTTGTGCTGGTCGTGAGTAAAAGTCATACGATTAATCTTTTGTGATCATTACTAAAAGTAATATAATTTAATAAAAACGTAATAATAATTGGTATTAAATATTTACGAATAAACCTGAAATATGCGAGGTGCAATCCTTGTTTGGTTACTTGGTCGCGAGATGAAATAAATATATTTTTAAAATTATTACATTAAAGACTTGTAAAGTAAGCTTTAAATATTGTACTTTAGAGTTGTAAAATTAAATAAAATAAAATGAAGGTTTTGTGCTTTAAAGACTTGTACTCTAGATATAAAATGTTGTACTTTAGTATTTATAAGTTAGTTGTGTAAAATCATATTTATATTAAATCAGGGTTTCATGAAAATTTTAATAAATAGCAAACGTTTAGTTTAAATGTTTTAATAATCGTAGTTTAACGAATTAATGTAAAGTGGTAAATAAAAGTTGAAGAATGTTTACTTGAAATAAATATAAAGTATTTTTATTAGGAATGTAAGTTACATCAAATTAGTTTATTGTGATCAGATAAACTGGTAATTTTTAATCTTAAAAAAAAGAAATTTAGACGTAGAAAATGGATAAGTATTAGTTTAATATAAGTGAAAATTTACGGATAGTTACACTTTCTAAATGTTGACACATCTTTATTAAATTCTCATGTATAACATGACATCTTCATCACCATAGTTATAATGAATTTAGTTGAGTCTCATTAAGCCAAGTATTGGTGATCTATCATCTATTATATAGTTCAATAGGCAAAAATAAGAATTCCAATCTTTCTAACATGAGAATGACTACTTGAGAACCTATTCCACTAGAAACTTAATTCAACCTAACGGTTAAATTGCTTGCAGGAGAGAAGTTGGGTATCACCCGTAAAAATGATCGTGTTTAGCCTTAATTGAGCACCGCTAGTAATAGTCTCATATTCATTTTCCAACTTGAAAAAACTTTATTCCTATACTTGCCTAAAGTAAGTGTTAAAATAAGATATTTTGCCTCGCCTTAGTAATATTAATCAAACAAGTAGTAGATATGCCTTTTCTTTCTTTAGTTTATTAAAATCACTTGCATTACACATACATTTGTTGATTACATGTTTTTGTTTGATATGATTAAGTATCTTGACGTTATCATGATATTTTCATTCTTTCTTTATATGATGTTTCGCAAGATTAACGTGTTACTTGTTAACTCATGATATGCCATTTTGATATATGATGTATCTATGTTTAAAAGTTCTTGTCTTTTGTTGGCATTCATTAAATCTATGCTTAGCATGGTCTAAATAATACATGTTCCAAAATGTTACAATTTAAACACAGTTTGCATGAACTTTTCATCTTGCTTCTTTTGTGACTTTGTCACACTACTTGTCTGCTACTTGTGCACTTATTATTTATCAAAGTGATTTCGGTATGATAAACATTTAGAAGTCTTTTTATTCTACAAATTAATCACATAGATCATTATGTTAATTAATAGATAAGTATGCTTAAGTGTCTAATCCTAACAACAAAACAATTTCACAATGAAGTGTCTCAAACAATATCATTGTAAAACCCGAAATTTTAAGCGTGTTAAATGCCCAAAATACCCTCAAATTTTGAATTTTCAAAAAGGCGAATAACAAAATACAATATAGACTAACATATCCCAACCTAAGTTAATACATGTAAATTAATACATCATGAAAATAAATGCAAGATACTAAATCATATCTCAACCTATTTTAAACCAACGACACACAATTTTGTATCAAGACCACATGTTTCTTGTGACAACGGATTATACGAGTTTGAAGATTTTACACGTTTTCCTTAGCCTTATAAAACCAATTATCACCTATGTATATGTTATTGTCACACGTTAATAAGAAGATAAGAACAAAAGAGTATCCATTCTAATTTTAGAAGACCACAATTGCCTCCTGATTTCTCTCTAGTACACACGGTTTCCTTAAAATAGCTACACACACTCCCTTTTCTAACGTGAAATATCATACGTCACATTCTTTTATTCTTTTATTTTCATTCACTGAATCAAAATTTCAAACACAGGTCTCCAAGACAATTTCTCTTCATTCCAAGACTTTGAAGTCGATATGAGCTGCCATGGGTGATCGACTAGGTGGTGTTTCAAGCCTTGTACATTGTGTCCTTGTTCCTTGTTGTGTGCTCAGTCAATCAGCCCCCAAAGGTACCTCATGCTAACTCTTAAGTGTATACATATGATAAGAAATTTAAAACATATAAACCCAATCATCTTAATCATGTAGGTAATATGCGATATTGATTCGTTAAGTGTATACATATAATAAGAAGTCATGCGCCACTTGAAACCTTGTGTAAACGTGATGTCAACCTATGTTTTGCTCAGCCTTTCGACCTATTTTTTTTCAGCCTAAATCCCAACCTTAAAACATGCACAAGATCATATTAATACACTCTAAACATAACATGTAAATCTGGAAACTTTATAATCATATTAACGAGAGTATTTGAAGTGGATTTACGGCATACAGTTTATTATTTCATGTGAGGTTTTGCGAATGTGTGTGTCGTTAAAGTGGAGATGGAGTTGTGTTGGTGAGTGTGGACCGTTTTTGTGTGTCGAGTGTGCGTATATAAACCATGCTATAACATGCTGCCAAAAATCATGTTATGTGGAGTCGTTGTTGGTTTTGTTTGCTTCTCGAGTACGAACCCTCGCGAACACTTTCATTTGTGCCTCGTTATGATTTGTAATGCCCTAGTTTGTGTTCTCGTTATGGTGACTACCGAGAGTATGTGTGCTCGTTGCGTCTCGATATGAATAAGTCCCATCGAAAGTGTGTTTGTTTAATGGTCTCGGTATACATAATGATACCGAGATAGGGTTTTTTCTAATTTGGTCTTGGTACGGTTTCGTGGTTCGAGTACGTTACGTTCCGGTTCGTGAAGAAATATTAACGTCATACAAATTTCATTCTGAGTCCATGCACTTGCATGGTGATATAAATATTAAAATCCAAAATTAACACATTTAACCTAAACTTTGATTATTAAACCCTATACTTTGCTAAAATGACATATACGACCCTAAACTATGCTATTTGTCATATTAAACTTTTAAATTGACCTATTGTCATTTGTAAACCCCTAAGTTGGCTAATTAATGGATACTGCCCTAAACGTTATTAAATCAGAAAACGTGATAAATAGAAGCTTACTAAAACGGGAAATTACTAAAAATAGGAAGTTACTAAAAATGGAAAGCCGACTAAAATGAGTAATCCGATTTAAAATAAGTTATTAATAAGACGATCATGAATTCGTGTAGATTCGGTGAAGATGGAGTTTGCTTCCGATCTTTATGTTTCTATTTGTGTTTTCACTTGCGGTCTAAGGTACAGATATTTTACCCTTTTTCAGTAAGGGTGTTTTCACTCTCATGACTTAATCTTAATTATTGATTCGTTATTCTGATATGACTCCCTTAAGCCATTGCTATGATCCATTTGACATTCGTTCATTTTGACCCTTGTGTTATGATACTTGACATAATTCGTTCGTTACCCTGTGACATGAGTATTCGAATCACTTGATACTTTGAAGGTTCATTTGATATAATAACTGGATGTAAAAACCTTTCTTAACTATATCATGGAAATGTTTTGAGAAAAAATATTTTAAAATGATGTTTATGAGCGCGATGCGATACCACTTTTATATGAAATTTTACTAACTTTTATGAAAACTACTTTTAAAGACTACCTTTATGAAAACCGTTATTAAAGATCATTTTTATGAAAACCATTATTAAAAGATTTCTTTTAAATGAACTTTTGATATAAACCTTTGAATTGAACCTTTGTTATGAACCTTTGAACCATGTGATTATGAACCTTTAATTATGAATCATTTATTATGAAACTTATGGATCTTTGATATAATATGACTTTTAGAACCCTTCAGTTGACACCCGAGCCAAAATTTGTTTCCTAGTCATGGGGGTTCCATGGCCGTGTCATTGATGCACCAATGGCATGACTCTAGTGTGGTTGAGTGATGTTCCACACCGTCCCTTTTCTGTTATTTATCATGAGCTCAATTATTATATATACATATTTGGCCACTAATTTGTTTGCAGGGGCGTATGGATGCATCCTAGATATGATCTGTATCTGTATCTGTTATATTATATGATATGATTTGATTTGGTGATTGATGTTGTGTGCAATACACGTCCTTCACATATTTGAGAGGTCGCACCTCTATGGTTACTATGATATTTGATTTGATTTGTTTGGGCTCGTGGTAAATTACTGACATTTTCTTACTCTTGATACTCAATTGTTTATACCTTATGTTTTTCCCAATGCACTATAGCCTATTATCCTTTAATTCTTCTTGTTCTTTATTCAATTGACTCATTGTATTGTTCAGTTGACATCTTATTCATTTGTTAGATGACATTCATCTTAGCAGGAACTTATGTTTCTTTTCCTATACTTAAATACGTTTTGTTTATTCGTCTTGTCTATATATACTTTATATGCTCATTCCTTATCTTTTGGTTTCGTTTATATATATCTGTTCACTGGGCTTTTTAAGCTCAGCCGCGTTTCTTTTCCTGCGGCAGGTTTTAGGTGGAAGCTGGGTTAGGAGTGGAGAGTACTTTGGACTTAGAAGACTATACCTTGATAACTATTCTGGATTAGAGATGACTAGAAGTGATTATATTTTTAGACATAGTATTTATTGAAATTCTCATTTGTAACCTTGTATTTCAGATTTTCCCTTTGTAACCTTTGAAATCCATTTGTATTATTCAAGTCATATGCTTGTGTTTGCTTTGATATGTCACCATAACGTGATACTTCTACCCTTACCGGGTTGGGGTGTTACAATCATGCTCTCTCGTAATATGATTGTTTGTCTTGATGCTATCTTGCTATGTGGAAACTTTATGTCTAGTAGTCTAATGTGTTTGTATAAGATATAATCTTATGATTTCTATCTTTTTGACATCTTTAGACACTAATTCACTTGTTTTGTATGTTTTATGGACCCCTGCACTTGCATATAATTTTGAAGCATATAGAATTAAGTTTTAGAGGCTTGTCATTGCATTTTTGTATCTTTCAATCAAACTCTTTCCAAATCTCATTATTGCTTCCACTTTCCAAAAAATCACCTCCATCACTATTTAGTTATAACAATACTCTAATTCTCTCCACCTCCTATGAGGAAACCACATGCCTCGTCATGCGATCATCTCGCATTGATAGAGAAGAGTTACGTGACTTCAAAGATGAAGTTCTTTGTATGCTAACCAACATCCAAAAAAACATTACTAAGCTCATCGCTTTCATTAAACTGTAACTTCCTAAACACTTTATCGTCATTCTTCATTCGATGCATTACACATTATGTTGGATATCCACCGATTAAGGCGGAAAGAAATTCATTCACATAATTGTCTTTTGTCAAAATGTATTAAAGAACACTTACTCATGTTTCTTACCCCCTAAAATACCAACATATAGGTACACACCATTTAGTTAAAATCGGTTCACAAAACCACAAGTGTTTCAAGCCTTTTTAACCCAATATCACAAGGTTGCACCAATACATCATCAAGTGAAAAACACATCATGTGTTTGACAAACTTTTTCATCTCCACAACCAACAACTAATTTAAATGGAGTTTAGGATTTTTCTTAAACCATGACCTCACAACTTCATTGTCTAGAACACCATCATAGGATCTCATCCATCTCTTCCTCGACACATATCATGCACGTTATTGTCAGTGCAAACGATATATTAATCAAAACTGTCACTCCCAACACTTTCTCAGCATGTTGGTCTAACCAACACTCTCCCATCATATGATGTCATTCTCATCCTCATATAGGTATTTAGTATTTTTATTTTTTATTTTTATATGGAATTTCTTATCCTAGGTGCTTATTATCTTCACTTTCTTTAATTCCATTCAAGCGTATATTATGGCATGATACATCATCTTTGGTAGATGATAATGTCATAAAAGATCATGTCGGTCAAAACCATATTAATACTCTTTCTCTCCCATTGTAACCTAGAATAGGTCATTTTTATAATTTGTGTCAATCAATGAATGAATTTCGTTCTTGTTAGAATCGTAACCCTTATGCATTACGAGAGTCACAGTCTCTGCTTATCCCTTAAGTTGTGAATTTTAGATAATGATTGCATGAGTCCATATTTTCTATTTTTATAGAATTTGCTATACATATGTGTTTCTAATTCTTTAATAGTTGTCAACGTTATCACCACCACCTTCCATCACCACTTTCACTAATCATCACCACCATGATTAGCGAAAACTTACTTTTATCAATCTTGAGTCATCTACCGAGTTATCACCACATGAATCCTACTAGTAAATCGACACCAACACTAGCACCACTCACTTTAATTCTTAATATTCCAACTTCACTTCATATCTTGTTTATGGGCATTATTTTGTAGGCTCTTATCATATTATATTCTCGTTTTTCTTATGATTGTAATTCTTATTAGAAGACTACACTTCATGAGATCTTTGATTTCATAATCATGGTTCTCTATTTTGAGTTGCTTGTGATTATATTATTTATATATTGCATATATACATCTTATTTTCTCTTTGTCAAAAAGATGAAATAAATTGCACTAATTCTTTCATTGTAGGTTCATCATCATAGACACTCGATTGTATATAACATATTCATCTAAGGATGATATTTGCATCAATTATTTTCCTTATTTTAGGTGCTTCTTGACACCTTCGAACAAGGAGGAATATCCATCAAGCACTCATATTGCATCGTCTAATACACTTGGTTGTATATGACATATTTGTCTAAAGACAAAACTTCTATTATACTAATATTTGTTTTGTAGGTTCATCTTGACGCCCTAGAGCAAGGGGGAGCTTCCGTCAAGCATTTATAGAATGCATCTTATACACACTTTTTTGTATATCACATACTCGTCCAAGGACGAATATAGTTTTGCACTAATATTTGTTTTGTAGCTTTTTAATCATACCTTGACGCCTCGATCAAGGGGGAGCATGCACGCATTCATCATCATTCTCACTCTTCGACACACCTTTGTATTTCTCATATTTTTTTTATATGTATATAAATATGTTGCACAAAACTAACCTTGATGTAGGTTAAGCCTCTAAATTTGATCCATGGATCCGCTACCAAACAAGGGCAATAACCTAGGAGATGCAACAACCATAGGGGATTGGAGTAGACAATTTAACTTCACTAGGGATGATGCAAGCTCGCCTTTTCGGGGAGAAATGAAGTTTAAAACTCCAAGGACACACCCTTTTTGTTTCGACAAAAGGGGGAGAAGAGTGTAAACGGAGAAGGTAATGTAGAAGATAATACGGACACAAGTAACTTTTTACATTTTACTATCTATCACGTTTACATATTTCGTCATCATCAAAAAGGGGGAGATTATTAGTGCAAATATTATGATATTTAATCTATACAGTCTCGTTTGTTTTGATTGATGACAAACATGTAACTTGATACATAACGTAAAATGTACAAGTTACTCGTAATCATATTTTGTCTCAACATACATTCAACACCTCTCGACATCTCAAGTCCTCGTATTCTACAACACAGGTTCGTACATGTTTGTTATGTGACATTATAATCAAACCCCTTAACAAATCATTTAGAATGTTTAAAATACGTTTAGAGTCATTAAGTATTTTAATAGGTTAACCATTCTATTTCGAACCTCATTTTACATTTTGCATTCACAAGTATTTTATACAAATACATATTTTGTAAAATGTCTAACAAGTATATACTTTTTGTTTCTACAAGTAAACTAATTATAATATTCATACAAGTACTAAAGTTTACTTAGGGGCTGTTTTTTTTTTTCCTGTTTCTAGTTAGTGTCTGTGTGGATATATGTGTCCTGTTTCTAGTTAGTGTCTGTGTGGATATATGTTGTTTCTTTTTTATGCTTAATTGACCATCTTAATACGAGTTTTTTCCCGAACTAGTGTAGGTGGAAAAAATTTATAAAAATTCGAAAAGTTTATGTAAATTTGAAAAAATTTATAAAAATTTTAAAAAAATTCGAAAAATTTTAAAAATTCAAAAAATTTATAAAGATTCAAAAAATTCGAAAATTTTATAAAAAATTATAAAAATTCGAAAAACTTATTAAAATTTTTAAAAAATTCAAAAAATTTGTAAAAATTTATAATTTTTTAAAAATTCAAAAAAAAATAAAAAAAATTCAAATTTTTTATAAGTTTTTTTGAGTTTTTATAAATTTTTATAAAATTTTCGAATTTTTTGAATTTTTATAAATTTTTTATTTAATTTTTGAATTTTTTGATTTTTTATCAATTTTTCGAATTTTTATAAATTTTTTTGAATTTTTATAAATTTTTTGAATTTTTAAAATTTTTTGAATTTTTTTAAAATTTTTATAAATTTTTTATGAATTTTTATAAATTTTTATAAATTTTTCGAATTTTTAAATTTTTTTTTGAATTTTTATAAATTTTTTCGAAGTTTTCTAAATTTTTCGAATTTATTTTTTCCACCTACACTAGTTCGGGAAAAAACTCGTATTAAGACGTCCTGGATAGAAACAGCATCAAATTTTGCCCCCTTACACTTGACAAAATACATTTTATTTTGACAAGCACTCAACTAGATATTTTATTTTACAAAAGGTTACTTACATTTTTTCATATACAAGTAACTTACCTTTTTAAGTAAGTATATACATTTATTTAAATGAATTTTTTATAAAAAGGAAAAAACTCTTTTATTACCTCATGCATAGTGTCATCTAAATCTCTAAAAATCACAAAATATATTTTGGAAAGATTTGATAAAGATTTTGGAAAAATTTGACAAAAGATATATTGGAAAGATTGTGAAAGATTTTGGTAAGATTTAAACAATATTTTGTAGATATTGTATCAATCACCCGCGGAGCCAAAAAATAACAAGGACGAAACCAATTTTTTGGTTCCATGTGATCTGTGGGTTGCTGAGCTTGTTGGCTATAAATAGCAGCCCATTGTTCACTCATTTCTTAACCACTTGAACATACATTCTCTCTACTATGTTTTTGTTAGTGCAAATATTACGATATTTAATCTATACAGTCTCGTTTGTTTTGATTGATGACAAACATGTAACTTGATACATAACGTAAAATGTACAAGTTACTCGTAATCATATTTTATCTCAACATACATTCAACACCTCTCGACATCTCAAGTCCTCGTATGCTACAACACATGTTCGTACATGTTTGTTATGTGGCATTATAATCAAACCCCTTAACAAATCATTTAGAATGTTTAAAATACGTTTAGAGTCATTAAGTATTTTAATAGGTTAACCATTCTATTTCGAACCTCATTTTACATTTTGCATTCACAAATATTTTATTCAAATACATCTTTTGTAAAATGTCTAACAAATATATACTTTTGTTTTTACAAGTAAACTAATTATAATATTCATACAAGTACTAAAGTTTACTTACACTTGACAAAATACATTTTATTTTGACAAGCACTCAACTAGATATTTTATTTTACAAAATGTTACTTACATTTTTTCATATACAAGTAACTTACCTTTTTAAGTAAGTATATACATTTGTTTAAATGTATTTTTCATAAAAAGGAAAAAACTCTTTTATTACCTCATGCATAGTGTCATCTAAATCTCTAAAAATCACAAAATATATTTTGGAAAGATTTGATAAAGATTTTGGAAAAATTTGACAAAAGATATATTGGAAAGATTTTGAAAGATTTTGGAAAGATTTAAACAAGATTTTGTAGATATTGTATCAGTCACCCACGGAACCAAAAAATAACAAGGACGGAACCAATTTTTTGGTTTCGTGTGATCCGTGGGTTGCTGAGCTTTTTTGCTATAAATAGAAGCCCATTGTTCACTCATTTCTCAACCACTTAAACACATATTCTCTCTACCCTTTTGCATACATTTAGATCAGTAGATAACAATGTAGTAACGTACATTAATCACCCTCACATGATCATAATGTTACTAACTTTCATTATGTTGTAAGCATTCTCCCGAATTGATCCTGTGAAGCAAGCTCAGAGATCTTGAGTCATCATCCACCACAATCATACATATATGAAGATTTATCACAACAAGCTTAGGGAACTTATGATCTTCATCCATTGAAGGCTTTCTATCAATGGAAGTTCATTGAGATTAGTCATTCATATCCATTAGACATTTGTGTCATGGATCGTCATTGTAAACATCATTGTATCATCACAATCTATTCACCAAACTAGATTAAATGGTTTTTGTGTTTGTGCCATAAAACACAAGGTTTTTATGTTAGGCCATAAAACATAACGGGAGTGGTTGTACCCTTGTAAAAGAACTCGACATCTAGCTTAGTGTCGAAAATATTGTATAGGCGACGTTAGGTTGGTTCTGCCTCGAACTAGAACCCGGTATTTAGCTTTGTACCGGAAAAAGTGTAAGCGATGTTTGTAAGGTTTTCTCCGCCGAGAAGTGAGCTTGTTGATCTAGTGAAGTAAATCTCGAGTTGGGTACTCGGGGAGTGGAGTAGAGCGGAGAATAGCTCTGTGACCGAACCACTGTAAATCATCGTATTAGGTTTGCACTTTCTTTTACTTACTGCTTTACTTTTATACTTGCATTATATTATTGCTTGTGTTGTGACTTGATGATTATACTTGTGTGACAACTTGTTTAGTATATACTAGTCATAAACTATAATTGGCATCTTTCATATTACAACAAGCTTAATCGGATATTTGATACAACAAGTTTTAAAATTTTAAAACGGTAACATATTCACCCCTCCCCCCTCTACGTTTTCACAGTTTTCATACATTTAGATCAGTAGTAACATACATTAATCACCCTCATTATTATGATCATAATGCTTCTAACTTTCATTATGTTGTAAGCAAACTCACAAAATGATCCTGTGAAGCATGCTCAGAGATCTTGAGTCATCATCCACCACAAGCATAAATATATGAAGATCTATCACAACAAGCTTAGAGAACTTGTGGTCTTCATCCATTGAAGGCTTCCTATCAATGGAAGTTCATTTAGATTAGTCATTCATATCCATTAGACATTTGTGTCATGGATCATCATTGTAAACATCACTGTATCATCACAATATATTCACCAAACTAGATTAGATGGTTTATGTGTTTGTGCCATAAAACACAAGGTTTGTTATGTTGGGCCATAAAACATAACGGGTTTGGTTGTACCCGAAGAAGGACTCGACATCTACCTTAGTGTCGAAAATATTGTATAGGGGACGTCAGGTTGGTTCTACCTCGAACTAGAACCCGGTATTTAGCTTTATACCAGAAAAAGTGTAAGCGACGTTTGTAAGGTTTTCTCCGCCAAGAAGGGAGCTTGTTGATTTAGTGAAGTAACTCTCGAGTTGGGTACTCGGGGAGTGGAGTAGGGCGGAGAGGAGCTCCGCGACCGAACCACTATAAATCATCGTGTCCGGTTTGCACTTTCCTTTACTTATTGCTTTACTTTTATACTTGCACCATACTATTGTTTGTGTTGTGGCTTGATGTTTATGCTTGTGTGACAACTTGTTTTACTATATGCTTTATATTAGTCATAAGACTATAATTGGCATTTTTCATATTATGGCAAGCTTGATTGGATATTTGATACAAAAGATTTAAAGTTTTTAAACGGTAACGTATTCACCCCTCCCCCCCCCCTTTCTACGTTTTCACAATTGGTATCAGAGCCTCGTGGCTCTTATTTTCAAAACAAATAGTTTTTAAAATGGAGTACGATCCATGTATCAAATTACCAATGAAGCGGATTATAATATGAAATGTGTTTCGCTAATTATACTTAGAAGTTTTGTTGTTAAATATACATTCATATACAACATTGAAGGTTTCCTTGAAAATAAATGAAAAGGTTTCTTAAAAGAATTTGTAAGTGTCGTATTATGTGCTTAGAGCAAAATTACGAAGAAGTATGGTTTTGAAAGGAGCGTTTAGGATAACTACAAATTTGTTTGAAAAATCATCTCCGTAAATGTTTAGATAAGTCACATAAGTAAAAATGATATTAAAATATGTGTATTATATGTTCACTATTAAATCTAGTAAGTCCTACATATTCTCGCTATGTGAAAATACATTTTTTTCATTCTGTGACATTTTTTTCACAGTGGACCACGGATCCCACGGAACCCTTTGAAGGGTTCCTTGCCCTTTGGAAAAGGGTTCCTTGGTCTGCATAGTACAAAATTTTTGCAAACTTCAAAAATTCATAACTAATTAACCATAAGTCCGTAGGAGTCGCGCCACCTATTAATTTAAAGGGAATTGAGTCTACTTTCTTTTAAAAATACTTTTATGACCTAAATCTAATTTGAAGTGAGTAGAATAAATCAAATACTACAGTGTGTCCAAAATATTAAAGTTTCGTTTTGACATAGAAACTCAAACTTTTGAGTCGGGCAATTTAATTTAGTATCCTTTGAACACTGATATAATTTCTTTTGAAACTAAAGAATTTTGTGATATTTATATATATAAAGGAAACTAATCAAGCTTGGTATACATCGTCATATTTAAACGCAAAGTGACGAAAAATATACTTCTTTTTATGCTATGATAAATGACTACTCCCTCCGTCCCAAAATTAGTGTCCCCTATTGACTTTTTCGGTCTTTCTTTCTCAACTTTGACTATAAATATTTTTGTTTGTGTTATACAATACTTAATGAAAATTATACCAATAAAAATACATTTAAAACTCAATCCGTTCATATATTTTGAATCAAGTATTATGTAAGTAAAGACCAAAAAAGTCAATAGGGGACAATAATTTTGGGACGGAGGGAGTACTTGTTTTAGTTTATGTTGGTTGCATATATTTTACTTACTTATTGCAAATTGTTGTATATGCTTGTTTGTTTGTTTTTTTAACATGTGTATCAATTTTGCCATGTTATTTATTCGCTTGTTTGGTTTCTTGTTTATACACAATATGACATTTGCTAGATTTTGTGCACTAAGTTGGTAGAATGACAATTGATATGAAAAAGTGTATCATTACGATTGTTTATGTTTGGATGACAAAATATGATATGAAAAAGTGTATAGATATTTGAATTTTGTGGTGGAAAAGTGAGGGGCCCGCGGAACGGATTTCATAGACACTGTTGTTCCCTTTACACGCTTAGAGTTAACTAAAAGTTAATCTATTTGTGTTTATGACTGATACAACGTATTTGATTAATTACAACTTATAAGTAAAACGTAAATATAAGAACATAATGTTTTTCAACGTTTAAATTCTTATTAGAAATCAATCAAATAATCTATTACCCAAGTGTTTTGCGGAACAGACACTTGGGATTGAATAGACAAGGTATGGTGTCTCCTATCTAAACTCAAGCAATGCTTAAGTGGTAACAATTTTGACCCACTGAGCTATCTCAGGGATTGGTTACTCTTTGTAGGAGAAAAGGGGTATTGTGAAAGTCCAAGCTTTAATTGCACAAAATACCTAACCCACTTTTCTCCCGTCTGTTTGCTATTTATAGGCAAACATGTTAAGAGTACTGAAGATTAAAAATACATAAACAATAGGAAGGCGTGTCTGACAACTACAACAGTAATTGTTATTTCCAAGAACCAATAGGATTGCGCCAAAAAGTCTTCGAGTGTCAGTCCTGACACTTCTTGACTTTTAGTCGCTTTAGGGATGGTTTGTGTCTGACCCCGATAAGACTTCAAACCTTCCCGCTCAATCCCGCCTTTCTTTCAGGCTTTAGGTTCTTCAGTCATCGCCTTCAGTCTTCAGTCTTCAATCACTTATTGTTGTTGAGGAGACTGGGGTTCAGTGAGCTCTTATCTAACGCTCACTGAACCCATTACCTTCTTCTTCGTCTCAAGTAACACTTCAGGGAGATCCGCCTCCCTGTGTGGTGAGTCTTTCTTCTTAGACTCGTCCTGAGCATCTTGAAGGTAACTCACTGAGTGACTGTTCACTCAGTGACCTAATTGTGTTTTCGATTGATTAACACTTAGCGTAATTTGTATTCAAATCATGTTTTAAGGACTCTTGGGTACTGAAGGACCCAACAATCTCCCCCTATTTGGATATAAATTATGCTTAAGTGTTTTGATCAGTTATGAGTGAGCTAATGACTTCTGCTCATACTGAATGTACTAGAAAGTAATTAAGGACACTGAAATAATAAAAACAAAGGGCCATCATTTTATTGATTTCATTACATAAGTCCTAACAACTAAACAATGTACAGGATAGTGGTGGTGTTGCAGATTCTTCAGTCAAACTTGTAACCAAGGGCTTCAAGCTTTGGTCTTTTGGATTCCAGCTCATGTTGGTCAGGATGTTCTTGGATCTTGATTCTCAGGTCATGACAGAACCTCACATTTTCAGGACTCTGTATTGGGGAGGCCATCATGAGGTAACCAAACATTGTTTTAATTCCTGCCTTATCAATGTCACTCCATCTTTGGAAGGCTTTATCACCAAACGCATCAGTGAAGAAGAGACCTCTCTCAGGTTGTTCGATGACCAAGTTGTTCACAAATGTAACTCCTTCAGGGAGGGCTCTGTTGCAATCAAGGCCAGGAACTTTGATCTCAGGCTCAGACTCAATTTGTTTCCTCTTTCTTATAGAGGACTGAGTAGGAGCAGGCTGACTGGCTGGAGCTGGGAGAAGTGAGGGAATACCAAGTTCTTGAGGTGTTGCTGCCAGTTTTTCATATCTTAGCTTCAGGGACTTCATCAGTTCTTTGACAACAACGTTTGACTTCTTGAATATGATTGGACCCAATTCATCCAATTCAGTGATCCCAAAGTCAGCGAATCTAAAAGGCTCATGAATCTCAAAGTTCCTCTTGTCAGGACCTCTGAAGACACTGATGACAGCAGGCTTGGTGTTTTGATGAATCTTTACATCAGTGATAGGTTCAGGTCTCAGTCTGCTTGTCATAACCAATTGGTACTTCTCAATCCTCTTTTTCCTTATCTCCTCAGCCTTTTTCAACCTTTCTACTCTTTTCTTCCTGAGAGCAGTTATCTCAGCATCCTGAGCTTTCACAAAGCTCTAACCACCTTTCCTTCCAGCAAGGGCTTTTGGTTCAAGTCCAATCTTTTCGGCCTCTTCACTGACCACCTGGATGAGGGCAGACTTGTTCAGCCTCTCTTCTTCAGCTGCTTTCCTCAACCCTTCTTCCTTCTCCATATGAGCCTGAATTTCAGTCTCAGTGAGAAGGTGCATCACTCCATTGATCTCATAAGGGACCTTGATTGGTTCATCAGGGTCAGGCCTTCTCTCTGAGGAAGCAGGCACCAATATTGTAGGCTCAGGATCAGTAGTAGTAAGAATGCCTTTGCCTTTATCTTGAGTTGATGATGGGGTTGTTTCAGAAATCTCCCCCTCAGTGTGAGAAAGAGGTTGTTGGCTGGAAGAAGCTTCAGTGACTTTCTCCCCCTCAACTGTTGCTTGAGCCATGGTGAGAGCAAGAGTTGGAGCGCTCACTGAAGTTGAGGGAGCAGCCTGACCTTTGAAAGCCTGATATATCTCAGTCATCATGGACTTGATGTCTGAGGTGTCTTGCTGAAGTGTGGATACCTTGGCTTCAAGAGATGCCTGAGAAGCCTCGATAGCAGTCATCCTAGGTCCAAGATTCCAGGCCAAGAAATTCGAAGACTTGGCCCATGATGCCAGTTGTGCCTCCAGAATAACCAGGGAAGACTTGATGGAGTCCACTGAAGAGCTGAGACCCTGAAGGTTAGAGGAATTCAGCATGTTGACAACCTCAATTAACTGAGTTGATTGTTGCTGAAAAGTCTCAGAAGCCTGAAGAATTTTCTTGTTGAGCTCAGGGTCATCTTTCATTGACTCTTGAATAGTTGCAACACTCTTGGTGATGTTGGAGAGAGTAGCGTTGAATATTTTAAGATTCTGATCAAGAGTTGTCAAGGAGTAGGAAATCCCAGACTGTTGCTCATTAACTTCATCATGATAAGCCTCAACAGATTCCTTCAGGTTGACATAGTGAACTGCAGCTTCACAATGTTGGTCAAAGATCTCTTCAGTGAGCCCTTTGAAGAGAGCATTGTTGGCTTTCTACAAGAACTTGACCAATTGTCTTTGAGTGAGAGGAAGAATGTTGTCATACTTCCTGAGATTGGCTGGGCAGGATGATTCAGAGTCTGAAGAATGATCAGCCTGAGAAGTTGATTCTTCACCTTGTGGAGGAGAAGACTGATGCGATTGTTCAGTGGGTTGTGCATCAGTGTCCATATCATCACCTGCCTCAAACACTTCTTCCTCACTGTCAATACTGAGCTCTTCATCAGAAAAGAGAATAGCCTGAATATCCGCCATGGATTGAATCTGCAACTGGTTTGGCCAGGTCTTGACCCTGCCATAATAACTGAGTGGGTTTGCTCAGCCTGGCGTTTGGGGTCAGTTCCCGAGAGAATGGATCCGCCTTGAGGGGGTTGTGGTTCCATATCAGCGGGTGGTCGCATGCCCCCTGAGTCTTTGTCCCCATGTGCGCCTTCAAGGACTAGTGGGTGTTCTCTAGTACTATCATGAGACACACTTTGTGATTGTTGATGGACCCCCTTCCCATCAGGGTTGTACTGCCCTTTTGGGGATTTAGGGTCCTTAACTCCCTGAGACCCTGAGTGTGATTTATCAGGGCCGTAAACAGGATGTGATTGGGTGTGGGTCCCCTTCTCAGTAGAGTAGTGCTGCCCTACCGAGGATTCAGGACCCTGTACTCCCTCAGGCATAGGTTGTGATTGACTAATGCCTTCATCGGGATGTGAGAGGGTGAAGGTTTCTAACCCTACCAACTTGTGTATGTCAGTAGAGCCATGAGGAAACGGGGGTTTGCCCGAGGACACTGAGGATGATTTCTCAGTGACCTCCGTTGGCCTTTGTTTTAAGGTCAAGAGGGTCTCAATGATGGGTGTCTCTGAGGACTTGGCCATTGTTTTTCCTTTTTTGGGTTCTGAGGCAGAAGATCCAAGGGCGAGTGATTTGGGTTTAACCACCTTCTTGGTCTCTGCCTTCTTTTTCTTCTTCTCCTGCTTTTTAGGAGAAGGAATGGGTGAGATAGCGTTTGTACCCTGAATGATTACCAACATGTAGTCGGTCAGGGCAACTAGTTGTACCTCAGTAATGCCACTCGTATAATTGGCCTTGTGTAGGACGTCAGGTTTAGATCCTTGAACGTCAGGCCTAATATAATCTGAG
This sequence comes from Artemisia tridentata subsp. tridentata, assembly GCA_021014915.2. Classification (NCBI taxonomy): domain Eukaryota; kingdom Viridiplantae; phylum Streptophyta; class Magnoliopsida; order Asterales; family Asteraceae; genus Artemisia; species Artemisia tridentata. Next base: position 168,726,927 of record CP139507.1, on the reverse strand, counting down.
CCAAGTAAATCCTGAAGCACACAGGAAATGAACGTAGGGTAAGACAAATGTTTTTGCCTAGATTTTCCTGGGAGCTTGGCAACAAGGTCACGGAAGATTATTCCTCCGATGTCAATTTTTCTACCCTCCAGGAGACTGAACACCATCAATTGTTGTGATGAGTACAATTGCTCCATGGAGGATTTATTTCCCCCAAGGACCTGAATGACAAAAGTCACCAGGATCCTCCAGACATGATGGAACCAGGTTTTGACAATGGGCGCTTTGGCCAAAAGAGATCCTGAGGCCACATCAGGTTGTTTGGGGTCATGTGGCCCTAGAAAAAGCAATTCTGCCTTAACTTCTTGGTCAGTGGGGTTGGGGCAAAATTCTCAGCGAAATCAAGACCAGTGGCCTTGATGAAGGTAGAGTAATCAAGGGAGAGAGTCCTTCTCCCATTCATCACTGAGAAAGTGATAATAGAGTCTTTGGTGTCCTCAGGGCTAGTTGCCACTGCTGTAAACCAAAATTCCCTCAGATAGTAATTATAAATGACTAAGGGGGTCTTTGGGAACGCCGTAGCAAGAAAGCAGTTTTGTAAATACTTGACCACATTCTTGTACGCCCAAAACTTTTGGGGGTAGGCAAAGTTTCCTACCACGTTGTTTTTGGTCATGTCTACGCCCTCCATGAGGAATTCCACATTTGGGGCGTATGTAATAGCATTAGAAGAAGCCATTTTTGTTGGGTAAGTCTGGGTATAACAAAGATGGTCTGGGTTTCTAAAGACTAAGAACACACACACAAAATTTTGTTTTGAAAGAAAAAGGCAAGAATTTGCTTAAGATTTTCTAAAAAACGTGTGTGTGTTTTTTGTTTGGGGGTATTTATAGGGAAGTCGAGAGGAGGGTATTTTAGGCATTAAGCGGTTTTATTTTTCAAAAGATATTATTTTGAAAACCGTTTTGAATAAAACGTTTGAGATCCGCATTTAATTCATAACCACTCCACTATCCCTGTTTTGCGCAACTGTCGAGGTGAACAGTTGTGCCGTCTGCAAAAAGTGTAATTTGCAGGGTTGAGTCATCACATATCTGTTATGTGATTGGAGAGGCATTAAATGCTAAGTGGGAATGTGGTGGCCCATGAGGTGCATGCCAGAAAGGCAAAAGAACAAATATTCTTATATTAAATAAGAATTCAGTTACCAACCTCGGACATTTACTAACTAGATACTTAGAGCATTTAAGTTAGCATTGAATGTCTTCTGAGGGCCCTTAATGACTCTTCATTCAGTGAACCTGCTTGTTCAGGACTTGTGTTTAGTTCCTGATGGTTCAAGGGTTCAAGAACTTGGGTTTAGTTCCTGAGGTACAAAGGTTCAGGAACTTGGGTTTAGTTCCTGAGGTTCAGTGATCCTTTTCACTGAGGAACACATTGATTCAGGGACATGGGTTTTTCAGAATTTACACATAGTCGGATGAATTCAATCAGCGGACTGAATCTCAATATCCAACATTCCTAGTTCAGCTTTCAATCTTGTGAAAGTTGGTTCATCCAATGGTTTGGTGAATATATCAGCTAGCTGATATTCAGTAGGAATGAAGTGTAATTCAATGTCACCATTCATGACATGGTCCCTGATGAAGTGATATCTAATATCAATGTGTTTTGTTCTCTGATGAAGAACAGGGGTGTTTGAGATGGCAATTGCACTTGTGTTATCACAAAAGATGGGAACCATCTTGTACTGAATTCCATAGTCACTGAGTTGACTTTTCATCCAGAGTACATTTGCACAACAACTTGCTGCTGCAACATATTCAGCTTCAGCTGAGGACATAGCAACTGATTGTTGCTTCTTAGCATTCCAACAGACTAATTTTCCACCAAGAATTTGGCAGGAGCCTGAGGTACTTTTTCTGTCCATGTTGCATCCAGCATAGTCAGAGTCTGAGCATCCTTTAAGATCAAAGCCTGAACATTTTGGATAGTATAATCCAAGGTTTGGAGTACCTTTCAGGTACCTGAGTATCCTTTTCACAGCTGTGAGGTGAGATTCTCTTGGGTCAGATAGATATCTGGCACACAAACAGACTGAGAATTGGAGGTCAGGCCTTGATGCAAGTAGATACATCAGTGATCCTATCATTCCTCTAAAAAGAGTTTGATTCACTGGTTTTCCAGTAAGATAAGGACCAAGGTTATTTGGAGGTACCATGGGAGTCTTGACTGAGGCACAGTCACTGAGCTCATATTTCTTCAGTAGGCTTCTGACATACTTCTCTTGACTGATAGAGGTTCCTTTATCAATCTGCTTGATTTGCAGACCAAGGAAGTAAGTCAGTTCTCCCATCATGCTCATTTCAAATTTTTTTGCCATCAGTTTTTCAAACTGTTTGCAAAGTTTATAACTTGTTGAGCCAAAGATGATGTCATCAACATATACTTGTACAAGTATGACATCATTATTTGTTCTGTAGATAAACAATGTGTTGTCTATCTTGCCTCTGACAAATTTATTTTGGATCAGGAAGGCTGAGAGAGTTTCATACCATGCCCTGGGAGCTTGTTTCAGTCCATAAAGGGCTTTGTTAAGCTTGCAGACATAGTCAGGAAACTTATGGCTTTCAAATCCAGAAGGTTGCTGAACATAAACTTCTTCTTTCAGTGACCCATTTAAGAATGCACTTTTAACATCCATTTGGTACACCTTGAAGTTCATGTAGGTAGCAAAAGCAAGGAAGATCCTGATGGCTTCCATCCTTGCTACTGGTGCAAATGTTTCTTCATAGTCAATGCCTTCTTGTTGGTTATAGCCTTTGGCTACAAGTCTGGCCTTGCTTTTAATGACTATGCTATTTTCATCAGATTTATTTTTGAATACCCATTTCATGCCAATGACTAAAACATCTTTAGGACACTTGACTAAGGTCATTACCTTGTTTATGTCAAATTGTTCCAGTTCATCATGCATGGCCTGAACCCAACTTGGATGATTAAGTGCTTCCTTAACACTTTTGGGTTCAATTGTGGAGATAAAGTCCATAAATAGGCATTCATTGGCTGAGGCTGCTCTCAGTTGTGCAGCCATGCTTCTAGTGAGCATGCCTTCAGTAGGCTCTCCAATTATATTAACAAGTTCTATATCCTGAGACCTAGTCCAACTGTCCTGAGGTCTAGGAAACTGATTAGAACTTGTAGAGGCCTGAAGGGTATGGTCAGGATCAGACACATGATGATCTTCAGTATCATGAGTGTCTGAGTGGCTTGACTCATCATTGTGATTGTTTGGTTCCTGAGCACTTTGTTCATACTGAATGATTGCATCAGTATTTCTTTGTGCTTCAACAAACTCAATGATGGTTGGGTAAGGAAGGTTGTGAGGGATGATGTAATAGGAGATGTCAGCATTTGTTTGGTACTGAGTGGAAGGACCATTTTCAGGATGATGTTCATCAGGAGGGTATCTTGATGAATCATCAATGCCTATCTCTTCCACTGAGGTGTTAGAGACACTGATTGCATCAGTGCTCTCATCAAAGGTAACATGGAATGTTTCCTCAGTATGCTGTCTCCTAGTATTGAACACCCTGAAGGCCTTTGAGAGAAGTGAGTATCCTAGGAAGTATCCATCATCAGCTTTAGCATCAAATTTCCCTAAGTGATCCTTGTGATTATGAATAAACACAGGACACCCAAAGACATGAAAATAGCTGATGTCAGGGATCCTTCCCTTGAATAACTCATAAGGGGTTTTGCTAAGTCTCTTGACAATGATGGATCTGTTTTGTGTATAACAGGCAGTTTTGATTGCTTCAGTCCAAAAGTGTTTGGAAAGGACTGATTCATTTAGCATTGTCCTGACTGCTTCAATGAGTGTTCTATTTTTCCTTTCAGCCACACCATTTTGTTCAGGTGTGTAAGGAGAGGAAAAGTTTTGGGAAATTCCTTTCTCATCACAAAAACATTCAAGTTCATAGTTTTTGAACTCTGTTCCATTGTCAGTCCTAATCTGTTTGACTTTGATGACATTTTGATTTTCAATGTTCCTGACAAAGGACATGATTGTTTCAGCTGCCTGACTCTTTTTTATCAGGAAGTACACCCAAGTGTATCTTGAGTATTCATCCACAATGACCAGAGTATACTTCTCATGGTTAATGGATCTAGGACTGATGGGCCCAAAGAGATCCATATGGAGAAGATGAAGGCAGTTCCTGATGGAAAAGTTTGTTTTGGTTTTAAAGGATGCTCTATGATGTTTTCCTTTTTCACAGGCAGAGCATGGTTTATCCTTTGAAAACACAAGTGATGGTAAGCCAAGGACCTTGTTTTATTTCACAAGATTGTTTATGTTTTTGAAGTTCAGGTGGGAGAGTCTCTTATGCCAAAGCCAGTTGAGGGTTTCAGTGGCTTTAGTAAAGAGACAGGTTCCATTCTGAGTTGGACTGGACATGTCTAACATATAAACATCTTGTCTTCTTGGTGCAATAAGGACAACTTCCTTATTAGCATTGAAGATGATTCCTTGCTTATCGTCAAACTGAACTATGTATTTTGCATCACATAGTTGACTGACACTGATCAAATTGTATTTAAGACCATTAACATAAGCTATCCTAGTAAAGACTATACCATTGCAGTTTACTAAGCCATAACCTTCAATGAGACATGATGTGTTATCAGCAAATATCACTTTGGGTCCTGATTCATCCACATACTTGTGCAGATACTCTTTCACACCAGTCATGCTCCTTGAACATCCACTATCCAGATGCCAAACAGGATCCCTGGCATGCCTCTGCACAAATGGTAAACTGGGTTAGTTCTTTCTAGGACTCCATTTCTTGGAGGGCTTAACTTTAGGGGTCTTTCTAAAATTGACAATTGATTCATGGTCAATGGTGGAGTGGACTGAGCTACCACAAAATTTACATTTGATAGCTGATGTAGACTCAGTATACTGAGAGGATGACTTGTTCATACCTCTTCTAGCCTGAATGACCTTATCATGTCCTGAGGTGTCATGAGTGGGATCTCCACAAATTTCACAGCTATTGTCCATTAGACAATCCTTAGGAAGGTGTTCATTGAATCCACAATGAGGGCAAGGTGCAAAAGGCTTGGCCTTGTGTTTCTGTTTCTGTATAGAATCAGAAGGGTATTTTAAAGCTTGAGCTTTAAAGCTTGCCATCTTTGATGTGGTTGTGTATGTTTTGTGATCAGAGGTTCTGTGATCATCCATTTTGCAAATCTTGCAGTAAAGGATTCTATAACAATCATCAGTGTTATGATTGGTAAAGTGACACAGCTCACATCTTTTCAAGGGTTTGGAGGGTTTTGGTTTGGAGCTTGAGGAAGCTGATTTGGGTTCCTTCTTCTTGGATTGAGAAGGTTTCTCAGAGGATTCAATCTTCTCACTCAGCTTCCTGACCATTTCAGCCAACTAATCAATTTTTGACTCAAGGCTGTCAGTTTTTACTTCAGAAAGGACTGAAGTTGATGAGTCATCAGTATTTACTGAGACTTCAAGGGTTTGCCTTTTCAGGATGGTTTTTCCAATTCCTGGATTCTCCTTTGGAGAATACTGAGAGTAGACCAAGGGTGGGAGGTCTGAGCATGGTGCAGCACCCTGAAGGATATTCAGTGGTGGGAGTGGTGAGAATGATTCTGATTCAGACTCATTGACTGACTCAGTACTACTGGGTTGGTTAGTGAGTCCAAGCATATTTTTCAGAGCCTGACTTTCAGGAAGCAAGATTTTTCCAGTCTCAAAGTTTGGTAACTTACTGACTGGGTTGTCCCTGACAATCCAGTCATTTGACTTAGGTTGCATTTCTTGCTCAAAAGATATGCCAGCTGGAATAAAGGTCATTTCACTGTGACTCTCACTGGGGGTTTCAGTGAGATGGTCAATTCCTATTGTTTTCTTAGGAATTAAACCAATAGTGTCAAAGACCTTGGGGTTCTTTTTAGTCCAGACTTTAATAACAGCATTTTCTTTGTTAAGTTCATTTTGCAGGGCTTGGTTTTGTTTCAAAATTTCAGTGTTTTGAATTTGTAGAGTAATAGTTTCTAACTTGGCTTGTTTTAGTACAAGCAATTCATCTCTACACTTATTCAATTCTGACACAAGATTGTTATATTTTGAAAACAAGTTAAGCCTTTGTTCTTAAGGTCTACAAAAATATAATTCATATAGGACTGCCAATCAGAATCATCATTCATAGAAAGTAAAGTGTTTACCTTCTTCATGGTAATGTTCACCCACTCTCCATTCCTTGCATGGCTTTTTCCAACAGCCACCTGATCACCTTCAGAAAGTGCCATCAGTGCACTCACTCTAATTTCCTCATCTTCTGAGGAGACCTCTTCTTCATCCCAGTCATAAGCTTCTGCTACAAGAACCTTGTTCTTTGTCTGAACAGGTTTGGATATTTGAGCAGCCTGAGACATTGAGGGATTAGTTTCAAGAAGTGCAAGTTTAGCCTTAGCTTTCCTATATTTTGCTTCAAAGTCTTTTTGACCCTTTTGAACATTTTGGGTCGACTGAAGCATTCTAGGTTGAAACTTGCGAGTTCCTGAGGAACTGTTTCCTGAAAATTTATAAGAGGGTTCTGAGATGGTTTTAGAATAACAGTCTCTAGCAAAATGACCCTTTTTACCACAATTAAAACATTCAGTGGTTTCATTTGCTTTGGCTTTTGAAAAGTTGGACTGATTTCTTTTGATGAAACGTTTTGAATTAGCAAGGAGTTCCCTTTCTTGGAATTCCAAGTTTAAATCATTTAGGTACTCATCACCAGTTCTTTCATCAATCTCATCTTCAGAATCCTCTTGAAAATCCTGCAGAACACCATTAGTATAAAAAGCAGTTGATATAGGTGTAGAGGTCAATGCCTTTTTGGTCTCAAGAGCTTTTGAGTCTGGGTATCTCCTTAAGATTAAGTTGTCTTCATAGACGAACTTCCCATAGATCTCAGGGAGCTCAAGGGTCTGAATGTGATTAGCATTCCTGAGGCCTTGTGAGAAGTATAGCCACTTCTCAGGGAGACTGTTGACAAAGTCAACATTTGTCTCATGCTTAGACAAAACTACACCATCATTTGATAGTTCGTTTATCAAAGTCTTGTATCTGGTATAAGTCTGAGAGAAACTTTCAGAGTTCTTTGCTCTGAAAGTGTTATACTTAAGTTTTAGGTCCATAATCCTGTTTTCCTTGGTATCTGAGGGACCCTCAAAGCTATTGATCAAGTCATCCCAAGTTTGCTTGACTGTTGAACAGTTGATGACTGATTCCATTATATCTTCAGGAAAACAAGATATAATGATGCTTTTCAGGCGTTGGTCTTGATTGACCACCCTTCTCTCATCAATGGTCCATTGAGCTTCAGGCTTGTTTAGCCCTTCAGCAGTCTTTGGGACATAGGGACCATCTTTGACACAAGTGATGTAGTATGGTTCCATACCAGTCAAGTAGCAAAGCATTCGCTTTTTCCACTTGCTAAATTTACCAGCTTCAAGTCTTAGGGCAACAGCTGAAAAGCTTCCACCCTTTTTATCAACTAGCTGGGGCACATTAATATCAGTCATAGTAGGATCTTGGTTTTAAAAACCTTGAGCACTCTTGGGTTTTTTTTTAAAAAAAAAATTATAAACCAGAGGCTCTGATACCACTTGTTGTTCCCTTTACACGCTTAGAGTTAACTAAAAGTTAATCTATTTGTGTTTATGACTGATACAATGTATTTGATTAATTACAACTTATAAGTAAAACGTAAATATAAAAACACAATGTTTTTCAACGTTTAAATTTTTATTAGAAATCAATCAAAGAATCTATTACCCAAGTGTTTTGCGGAACAAACACTTGGGATTGAATAGACAAGGTATGGTGTCTCCTATCTAAACTCAAGCAATGCTTAAGTGGTAACAATTTCGACCTACTGAGCTATCTCAGGGATTGGTTACTCTTTGTAGGAGAAAAGGGGTATTGTGAAAGTCCAAGCTTTAATTGCACAAAATACCTAACCCACTTTTCTCCATCTGTTTGCTATTTATAGGCAAACATGTTAAGAGTACTGAAGATTAAAAATACATAAACAATAGGAAGGCGTGTCTGACAACTACAACAGTAATTGTTATTTCCAAGAACCAATAGGATTGCGCCAAAAAGTCTCGAAAATATTGTATAGGGGACGTCAGGTTGGTTCTACCTCGAACTAGAACCCGGTATTTAGCTTTATACCAGAAAAAGTGTAAGCGACGTTTGTAAGGTTTTCTCCGCCAAGAAGGGAGCTTGTTGATTTAGTGAAGTAACTCTCGAGTTGGGTACTCGGGGAGTGGAGTAGGGCGGAGAGGAGCTCCGTGACCGAACCACTATAAATCATCGTGTCCGGTTTGCACTTTCCTTTACTTATTGCTTTACTTTTATACTTGCACCATACTATTGTTTGTGTTGTGGCTTGATGTTTATGCTTGTGTGACAACTTGTTTTACTATATGCTTTATATTAGTCATAAGACTATAATTGGCATTTTTCATATTATGGCAAGCTTGATTGGATATTTGATACAAAAGATTTAAAGTTTTTAAACGGTAACGTATTCACCCCTCCCCCCCCCCTTTCTACGTTTTCACAATTGGTATCAGAGCCTCGTGGCTCTTATTTTCAAAACAAATGGTTTTTAAAATGGAGTACGATCCATGTATCAAATTACCAATGAAGCGGATTATAATATGAAATGTG